>VZTJ01002936.1:540320-607063 GCA_013397795.1 Orthonyx spaldingii | reverse complement strand
CCATCTTCTCCCCCTAAAGTGAAAATTTGAGGGTTTAGCCAGGCTGTATTTTACACTTTATCTAGGAGGGCTTCTGTGGCTTGTTATAAATAAAATAAATTTTTAAAGAGAGAGTGGTTGTAGAAGCACTACTGACAAAACTGGTATCTGTATGGAGCACTGCACTCAACCATTAGCTGTGGGAATGCATTAACAACCTTTTCTGCTGTAGGAGGGACCATGCTGGGAGAGGAGAGTGATTTGTGCACATCCACGTTCTTTTCTCCTAGCTGAAAGTTGAATTCAGTTCCACATTGTCATACAATGGACTATATAATTTAATTTACAGATGCAGTTAGTTGGTTTTGCTGCCAATAGCTCATGCCCAGCTGACCCACCAATGCAGTAGTGGTCCCCCTCTTTACCTGACCACATGCAGTTGGTCTTACAAAACCACCCATTCAGGGCATTTCTGGGCATTTCAGACACTTTCAAAGGTTTATCAGTACTGGCTTTTGTCTCTTGTGTCTTTTAAGACCTCTGATGGTTTGTTCATTGTCACTGCAAAGAACGTCCAGGTTCTTTATTTCAGGAAACGACACCTGGTGTGCTGTCCCTGCCCATCTTGCTTTCAGTCGTAGACAAACACAAGCTCACTCCTGTCTTTATTACCTGTGTAAAACTGAATGGTTTTCCTCTGTTTTCAGTGACACTGTAACTTTGTTATCAAATACTTTATTAACACAGTTTATTAAACAATATTGTTAGAGCACTCTCCTCCCTTTACAACTAAAATATGTGCTGGTTGTCATAAAAGGGTTATAAATCCAATCTGAATGTTTGCCTGTCTTTTGTATTACAGTGTATTTTTCTGATGTTTCTTTGAAGAAAATTTGTGTTGGTTTGCTTTAGAAAACAGTAAAAGAATGACTCCCCCCCAACTAATTGTTAATTGCTCAGAATATTGCAAAACTTAATGATACGTGGAAGTCTTTAAGTATTAGCCATAAATCATGGGATTATGAATAAGCCTTTGTTGTCACAGGCTTGCATACAGTCATTCTAAAACGTCTGCCATTAGGATGCAGCAAGGCAGCTGTCAGCTGTTTTCTTGTAATTAAACAGCCAATGAGCAGCTAATTAAGACATATGTGTATACAGAAGTGGAAGTGGGTATGTTAATGAACTGTAGGAATCAATTCATTAAATGAAAATTTGTCAAAAGACCAAACATGAGCTCAGCGTTTCAGCCTGTGCACGGTGCAGAGGGAGCCTGTGCGGTGCCATTTGGGACACGAGGGAAGCACAACTGGCTCAGGAGCCAGCTCAGACACCAACGTCTGCAACGCTGAGCTGCTGAGCAGAGAAGTCACTGAAACTATTAATAGACTTGGTAAAAACTGCTATTTACATTTCAAAGTCCTTTTTTAACAAGTTGTTATTCAAACTGACTTGCAGATGAAAAGTTCTTGCGCCCTTTTTTCCCCAAACCTGATTTCTTGGCAGCAAATGAAAACCCGTAGACTGTGTTGTGTATAAATAGGAGTCTGAAGCACAGGGACCAAGCTGTGGCTTGTAACGTGCTCTGCTCTTCTTCTGGCACCAAGTGGATCCATCTGCAGGAAGAGGGAGCGTGCAGAGCTCGGTTGCTGGGGCTGGATCTTTGTGCTGACATCAGGAGGGGCTGAGATTTGGCCCAGGCGTGCCGTGGCCAGAGTGGTCCAACCTGGGGCTCCTTTAGTGCAGCACCAGCTTTGTCTCTGTGCTTGATCAGGAGGGGTGGCTCTGCCTTGGCCCATTAGGTCACATAAAATAATGCTGTAAACATGCATGCAATTAAAAGCAGGTGGCCTGAGCTGGCTTGCATAAGGCTTGAATGTATACACGTGTACCAAGCATGCATCCACCTCCTCCTTCCTGGTGGAAAAATTATAGCCAGCTCCATGCCTCTGGCAAAAGTGAGGGAACAGAACAACAGAATAGAGTGCTTCTGCTTTTAATAAAGGAGGGGAAACACCTGGAAAGAAACTGTAGGTACTTACAGAAGGCTCCTGCAATAGGGGCTTCCCCATGTGTCTTACAATGCTGTGAAAGCCCAAGGACCACCAAAAGCGTATAAAACTCACAAGTAAATGACAGCACTGTAGAACAAAAAATCCTTAGTTGATCATCTTCATTGTCAGTTCACTCCTAAATCTCAGATGCCTGTGTTTGTGAGCTCTGGACAAGTTTAGATTGGTTTTTGAAGTTTGTGGCAAGGCTTTTTCTTTCTTAAGATACTGCTGATGTTTTTTCTTGGGTTTGTTTTTAAAAGCACTCTACTGTATCTCTGGTTTGTAAAGTGCAAGTGCTTTTAAAGGCCTGGGTTCAGGCAGTTCTGCTCTACTGAAAATTTAGCTTCAAGCTGTAACTTAGTTGATATATTGTACACTAAAATGTATTGAACAGCTGTGTCTCTAGGGAAAATCTGGAAAAGGACAAAGGCCAGTATTTTCTCCATTATAATACTAAAAATAATCCTCAGCTTGACAAGGCTATTCTTAATAAAGTTCTTAATAAAAGGCTATTCTTAATAAAATGTGCCAAACTGGCACTTCAGAATCAGTATATATGTCAGCTAAAGGAAAACATATGGATCCGTGAGGTTATTGAAACACGTTTGCTTCTCATATTGATTAGGCTGATGTTCAGAATCTCAGAGGTGGCAGAGGGTTTCATGCAGTTCATGTGTGGGCATGTCATTCAATGTAACTAGAAAAGTGTTTGGAGAACTGAAATTTTCCAGGACTGGTGCAGAACCTCCACCAGTCACTGGTGAGCTCAATCCCTAATCCTGTTTTTCTGGTGAATGGCACTGCACTTGGAGCTTAGTGGTGAACACACTTGTATTTGCACTGGAATGACAGGCTCCACTGAAGGTGCTCCCAGAACTGGAAATGAATCTATCTGCTTACCCAAGAGTTGTTTCCTCCAGAGGGATCAGCTGTGATGTTGGAATGGTAGACATTTCCATGGTATTTCAGGTTTTCTGTAGGGTGAAATGCATTCAGCTGGAGCTCCATATGTGCAATACTTTCAGTCTCGGTGAAAATCATCTCCCTATTGACAAACATGAAAAAAACAGTTGAAAGTTCAGTCATATAGAAACAAAGACCAGAAAAAAAGGGTAAGAAATTATGTACAGGAAAACAGGATTAAAGACAGCATCTTCAGTTTCCTTACTTTTTTTTTATACTCCATGTTTCCCCAGTAAAGCTTGAATAAAAGGGGTGTAATCAACAAAGACTGGTGCTAAAATGGAGCAGGGCCTTTGTCTCAGTGTTTTGCCATGTTTGTCTGCACGCAGTTTGGTAGGAAGTGCTTGACTACTTGAGACTTGTCATGCAGAAGTTCTTCCTTTGTTTGCTTCAGCAAGTATCTCTGTGTGTGCTGAGGGACTCCAGCACGAAACCTTTGAGTAAATAACAAATTGGTAAAAGTCCAGCTTTAATTAAAAGGTGCCCAGCCTTTCCAAGGAACTATTTTCTTTGCAGCACTGTTAATTAATCCATTATGTGGCAACGTAAAACTAAAATAGTGTGTTCCCTGCTCTCAAATGCCTCTTTAGAATGACTACATCTTTGCAGAATCCGTGTGAAGTAGGTATTACACACACAGCAGCTTATGTTTGGGCAGTCTGTGGCAAAAGGATGAAATGGACTTCAAAGCAAACAGCTGCGTAGTGGTTAATGACATGCAGCCTTCTGGAGGAGACAATAAAGTTGTAGCTGTGCGTAACCTTCCAGAGCCAGCTTTCTTTGGAGATGGGGTTACTCAGGAAAGAGATCATACATAAAACATGTTTTAGCTTTCCCCCTCCTTAAGAATCTAAATCCTCCACAGAGTTGGACAAAGCCTGGGCTGTCAGCATCAAACTAACTCACACAATAGCAGTAATAGGTGACAGCAGCACCAGCGCAGTGACCATCCCTCTGTCCTGGCACTAGTGAGGCACCTCAGGCACTGTGTCCAGTTTTGGGCCCCTCACGACAAGCGAGACATTGAGGGGCTGGAGTAGGGCCAGAGAAGGACAGCAGAGCTGGGGAAGGGTCTGGAGCATAAGGCTGTTACTGTTTTTAAGTCTGATAAGGAACAGCTGAAGGTGCTGAGGTTGTTTCGTGTGGAGAAGAGGCGGCTCAGGTGTGGCCTCCTCACTCTCTACAACTCCCTGACAGGAAGATAGAGCCAGGTTGGGCTCTTCTCCCATGGAACCAGCAACAGGACAAAAGGAAACGGTCTCAAGCTGTGGCAGGGGAAGTTTAGATTGGATACGAGTAAAAAATTCTTCACTGAAAGGGTGGGCAGGTGTTGGAACAGGCTCTCCATGGAAATGGTGTAATCACTATCCCTGAAAGTGTTCAAAAAGGTGCGTGGATGTGGCACTCAGGGTTTAGTGGTGAACACAGTGGTGCTGGGATAATGGTTGGACTTGATGATATTAGGAGTCTTTTTCAAACTTAATCATTCTACGAGTCTATAAAAAACATGTTAAGAAATTGTTCTTTGTAGGAGAAACTGCTCAGCATTGTGCTGTGTATTTTTAAACACGTGCACACACTGGTGAGGCTGAACATCAGAGCCTGCCACTGTCACACCAGAGGCCAGAACAGGGTGGTAGCTGTTGAATCCTCCCTGTTTTGGAGAACTGTGCCGACCCAGGAAAGATAGGACATCTAGGTCTATAATTAGTTTTATCTCATTTCGAAAGAGCTGGTGTACCATGTGTAATATGGGATCTGTAAAATCAGTGAATAAAAAGTGTAATTCCTTTATGTGTTACAACGCTTTTTTTAATGAACTTTCTTGCTAGTTACTGTTTTTTGTTTGTTTCCAGGAGAGGAAAAAAAAACCCAACAAACCCTCTTAACTTCCTTTAGTTGACTATAGAGCACTTGAACTTCATGTTCTGTTAGGTATGCTACCTTTCAGAGTCTTCATTTGCTTCATCAGTTAACAGCTTCTTGACTTGTACTTTGCAATTGCATCCCAGGGCTTTTTCAGAAGGAGTCAGCAGAGCAATGCCACGTACTCGTGTCCTCGGCAGAAGAACTGTCTGATCGACCGGACCAGCCGGAACCGCTGCCAACACTGTCGCTTACAGAAATGCCTTGCTGTGGGGATGTCTCGGGATGGTAAGTGCTGCTCACTCAGGGCCCAGCTGCAAAAACCAACCTAAGCTGTGGTGTGATGGATGGTACACCAAAAACCATAGCATTTATATCCTACTTGTACAGTGGGCTGATAGTTGAGATCATCAAGTGACTTTTAGACGTTGCTATATATTTTTCTATGTTATATGCTATATGTTTTTAGGTGTTGCTATATATTCACATAAATATATTAATGAGGGCATGTACAAAGTTCTTGGATTTATCTTTTTTCATACTTATCTATTATAGTTCCCAGTTAAGAGCTTTATCTCTGGTCATTTCTTGAAGATGCAGTTTTTTAGTCTAGTATCAATACTTCCTCTATGAGTTCATTCCAATTTAAGTGGCCTCCTGTAGTTGCAAGTAGCACTGCCTCATGCATGGGTACAGGTCGGAACTGCTTCACAGTATCGTCAGAAGTTAAATGTGTGTATAATGAATAATGGAAAAAATGCAAAGAGAAAAATAATGCAGTGTTTTTTCAAAGATAGAATTCTGAAGAAAAGATGTTCCAGTGCTGTTAATATTAAGCTCAGAATTGCAGCTCGAGTAGTGACGAAAGCCCGCCTCTGCCAAACGGCTGCTTATGTAATTCAGTCAGAACTGGCTTTGCAGCTGAGACTTGCACGCCTCCCCCACAGATGGAACGGAGCTGCCACCGCTTACCCAATTTGAAGATCTGACTCAGTCTTTTCCCCTGCCACCGTGACAGCAGCGCTGCATGTTCTACAAATACACATTACTCTAGGTACATGAGGCCCGATCAAAGAGATTGTTCCCAGATTACATTTACTTCTTAAATTACATTGTCTTTATTTTTTTTTATTGACCATGAGACTAAAAACCTGGAATAGTTGATCATGTAATGACTAGTTCCTCCAACATGTTTGCTTTCCTGTAGAAAAGCTGAAGGCAGTAATCGCCTTTCTAAAGGATGAGGCTTTTACAGCTGATGCGGGTCCTTGAAATCATACGCTGCGTCCTTGGGAATTCCCTGGATGCTGCAAACCAGTTGCTGCTGGCTTACAGCTAATACTTCTCAAAGTCGTAGTAATGTTTTGGAGATACACACATGCACTTGGTGCACACACACATAGGTTTAACAATTGATCATCTACTAAACATTTTTGCTTGTCACAGTGGCACTGAAAGCAGGTTTGGTGGTTCTTCCCTCATGCTTTAGTCCCAGTCTCAGTAAAGCTGAGATAGACCCCATGTGTTGGCCCCACACTCTAGGTCCACTTTGCAGTGTGAATGTACAGCTGGTTGAAACTGGACAGTTGTCTGAGGTCAACTTAGCTTCTACTTTTCTTAGATGTTTAGCTTCTGCTTTTCTAGGTGTAGGGTTTGAATGCTGAAGAGATGCATCTGTCAACCTCAAGGGAGACAGAAGAGAGAATCTTTTCAGTACAGAAGTGGGAAGTTAATGAATTAAGCTAAATCAGTGACTTCTAATGGTCCATTTCAGTGGCATGCCAAGACAGTCATTCAAAGAGCAGGTGCTGCAGCTGTGTACTTGTAATTGAGAAGTGGTTCTTAGGTCTGCCCATCCTGCAGATTTGGGGTTTGTGCTGTGTCCTCCCATGCAGCGTTTAAAGACTCAAAATAATTAAAATGTGGTGGTGAGTGTGTAGAAATGTAATCTATTGTGTGTCTGTATTTCAGCTGTAAAGTTTGGTCGAATGTCAAAAAAGCAGAGGGACAGCCTGTACGCCGAGGTGCAGAAACACCGAATGCAGCAGCAGCAGCGGGATCACCAGCAGCAGCCAGGAGAGGCAGAACCACTCACACCAACATACAATATCACCACCAATGGGTTAACAGAGCTACATGACGACCTCAGTAATTACATTGATGGGCATACCCCTGAAGGTAGCAAAGCAGACTCTGCAGTTAGCAGCTTCTACTTAGACATACAGCCTTCTCCAGATCAGTCGGGTCTTGATATTAATGGAATCAAACCAGAACCAATATGTGACTACACACCAGCATCGGGCTTCTTCCCTTATTGTTCTTTTACAAATGGGGAGACCTCTCCAACTGTGTCCATGGCAGAATTAGGTAATGAGAGAGAAAAGCTTCCATTGTCATTGTCTTAACAGTACCCTTTGGGTTAAAGTGACACGTGCAGCCAGGTGATAGCGAGAATGCTGCTTCAGTAGAGCTGTGGGCATGTATGGGCATTCTTGTGTGAAGTGCACGGTAATACCCTGATCTCGAGGCACACGGGGAACTCCTTACTGGGCTGAACTAAAGCTCCCAGGAGCCTGTGGGTGATCTGCTCTACCAGTGTTGCTTTTGCTTTCAGTCCTTGCAATAGAACCCTTGGAATACTGATTAAGAAGGTAATTTTTAGTGCTGAGAAAACAGACAGGGCATTTCTTTATATGCAGATTATTTTTTAACAATTTATCTCCTTTTTCATTACCTCAATACTGTTATTGCCAACAAAAAGCGATGAGCTTCTGCTCTTTACCTGAGAAAAGCACCGGGCTAATCTGAGGACAGTTCTTATCACTGGTTGAAGAGGATCTGGCCCCAGATACTGAAGGACATTTTTGAATGTAGCAAGTTTTGATAATTTCTGTAAGAGCCTTGTAACAACCACGTTAATTAGCACATTTTACTTTAAACTCTTCCCTTAATGGTTACACTAGGGCTGAATTCCATACATATGACTTGTCAACAGCTGCGACTGGAGTTAGAGTGTGCTGTGTGAACTGGTTGTAAACAAAGTAGAACAGGACATTAAAGAAGTGGTTTCATGATTCCATTACTTACGTAAGCAGCTGGGCATTTAAAACTGATTTTGCTTGCTTAGGTAACATTTTTTCTAATTATTTTATAATGAAAACCTAAAAATAGTGTGAAAAAACAGGTATTCCACATTAAAATTTTATGTGGTTTATTTTATGTTCTTTTGAGAAATTTTGCAGAGAGGAAGTCATAAGAAGCTTACTTCTTAACATTCTTATGTTGCAGAACGTTCTTCTCTGCAATATAATTTGTCCTGACAGCCAAAATATTGTGTCTGGCTTCAGTTCAAATAATTTCAGATAGGTAAAAATGAGAAGGAAAAGTCAGGACAAAGGCAATGCTACCAGATTTGTCTCAGTGAAATGATTGTTAATTTTCTCTGGAAGGTATTAAAAAGATCTACATTAAACCCACAGGAAAAGAAAAGGGTTTTTCCTTTGTAGGCCGGGTGTTGAGTGTGGAACACTGGCCTAAACTAAGTTTGTGTTGTTGCTTCCATTTATTTACACAGTGCTTCATTTAAACCCTGCACAGCATGCTTTGAGTGCCCAGCACTGACATTACTGAACAATGTTTGAAGAATGTTTGTCTGCCAGATGAAGGTTTCAATTTAGAAAGGTGTGGCTGTTCAATGAAAGTATTTAGGTGTGTGCTGAAATACAGTCCCGAAGTGAGGCAGAGGTTTGTGAATAACATGGGAATATTTCACCTCCTGTATCCTGCAAGGCCACAGGGATCATGCTGTCAGCTGCTGCTACTGAGAACAAATGTTTTAAATACACACTTCTAAAAAAACCCAATTGTTCTGAAATACATCAAATGGTGACAAACTATAAATTACCTTGTGTTCTACCTTACTGATTGCTCAGGTAGCACATATAATCTGATTTTACCTCATCTGTACGTTAAAGGTTTTTCAGGTAATATATTAAACTACTGATGCATTAATCATGAAACTAAACAGACTGATTGATCCAGCAGTTCAGTTTGTGAAGAGTTGTGTTTGATCATTACCAAACAAAGCCATTTTCACAGAATACCCAGTATTACAGTCCCTCAGAATACCTCCATATTGTAGTGATTACCATTCCTGTTTGGTTTGAGCCTTCATTTTCAGTGGCCCAACAAGCAGAATTGTGTGAGACGAGTCCCCAGGCCTCTACTTGTCACGTACCAAAAAAGGAGAACAGGCTCACCTGAAGGGTTGGGGTAGGAAAGAGAAAGACAAAGTGGGACTTGGTTATCTAGTCAGGCTTTTGAAAGCGTTCCTAAAGGTCTGTGGAACCAAGTTTTATTAATAAATGTAAATCTGCTTTATGGGTCTTTTAATCAAGTATAGCAGCAGAAAATAATACTATTTGGAATTAAAACATTGTATGGAAATTTTATGTGCAGTAAACTAGTAGACTACTCTAAAGCTGAAGGAAAAAAAACTAGTGATTTTTTTAGAGTGTTACCTCAATCATTTGGATGCTATAATAGATGCATTTTCCTGGTATTTTTTTAATGATATGAGAGTAGGAAAAAAAAAAAGACACTGTTCCCTCCCAGGCAGCCTCATGGGACAAGAGTCCTGCTTGAGAGAGTGCTAGACAGGTGGTAACTGTATTTCTGTGTTGGAAAGCCGTGGCATTGGCAGCTCTGGCTGGCAGTGCCGTTCTGTCCCGTTGCCTGGCAGTGCCCGTACTGGAGGGGTGCCTCTGCCCGGCTGTTCCCGCAGTTCCCTGCGGCAGTGGTCCGTGCCGGGGTGTGCCGTGCCGGGGTGTGCCGAGCCGAGCCGGGCTGTGCGGTGCCGCCCGTGCCCCGCGGTTCCCGTGTCCCCGCTCCGTCCCCAGCTCCGCTCAGCGCTGCGCGTGCGCCGCGCGCCCTCTGGCGGCGGCTGCGGGCACGGCCGCCCCTCCCGCCGGGCCTTACCTGGTTGCGCTTTCCCCAAGCCACTTCCAAGGAGACTCCCATTAAAGCGGTTTTCTCTCTCAGCTCACCCTCTCCCCTGCCCCTGTTGCAACTGAAATGTACGAGCTTTTCTCGTGTCTGAAGGTACAGCTTTGCATTTTTAACGCGTGTCGCTTTCTGCTCTTTCTCTTAGAACATCTTGCACAGAATATTTCCAAGTCACACATGGAAACTTGCCAGTACTTGAGAGAGGAGTTACAGCAGATAACATGGCAAACTTTTCTGCAGGAAGAAATTGAGAACTATCAGAACAAGGTATAAAAGCATGCCAAGCTACGGCATGGTTTCTTTAAAGCATGGTATTTCCATAACACACTGCAGAATTCACTTTTTCACTGCTTTCTCTTTACTGTCGGGAATGTATATTTCTGTGTGTTTAAAAAAAATAATACACTAGAATCAAAAGCAGCAAGATGGTCAGGATATCCTTTGCATTTGTGATTTTTACAGATATATGAAAAGGCAAAGCCGTTCTCCTAAAATCTGTCTCTGATAAAGAAGGATAGGAAACAATAGGAATTTTTTTCAATCCTAATTAGCATGTTATTTTCTTCTCTTAAATTGTAATCTCCTGGATCAACAACAACAAAAGCTGAAGCCACCACGTTTTGTGACGTTACATGCTGTGTTTCAGTTTGAGTTTATAAACTCCATCAGATTTCCAGCCTTTACACGGGGCTCAGTGTAATCCTGACTCATGCTCCAGTTGTCTCTCAGTGTTTGGGTTTTACCTGTGCATTAGCAGCACAGTGCTGCCACGCCACCAGGGTGTTGTAAGATCTAATCAATGTTATTTCCGACATGCCTTCCATCCACAAGCTACTACCAATTAGCTACTTTTGGAAAATGGCCTTGGGAAGCACTGCCTAAGCACACTGTTCTTTGAACATATTTTTCGTTTCCACAGAAAAATATTTAACCTTTAGGAATATAATTTTTTCTACTTTAGGTAATTTCATTCTGCATTATTATCAAGATTGGAAAAACTCACTACTTGCATGCCTTCTTTATGTTATTATCAAGATGATCGTCACATATGAACATCTTTATGTGTATCCTCGTGAAGATGAACTAGGCTGATAATTTACATTCAGTACACAATAGAGAAGCTGATAGGAAAAATATGATCATGCCTTGCTGGTGTAAATTGGCATTTTATTTTCATGCGGTGAATAAAATTGTCAGTGAAATGACCAGAATCATTACACTTTGACATTTTTGGCTTATGAAATAAAAATACTCCAACCTGGATCTCTTCTGACATGACTTCCATGGTTGCATTGTCACTCGTCCACGTGAGGTTCTGTCTTTGAGGTCAGTTCGCCTTGTCTTATAAGCAGACTGTAGCCAGGGGTGTTGGAGAGAATTCACTCCACTTTGTTGTGTTTTTTTAGCTCAGTTTTACTTTCTGACAATGAGCTTTCCAAAGCTTGGTTAGTAATTGTTGAATTTCTCTTCTCTCTCAAACAGCAAAGGGAGGTAATGTGGCAGTTATGCGCAGTCAAAATAACAGAAGCTATACAATATGTAGTGGAATTTGCCAAACGCATTGATGGCTTTATGGAACTGTGTCAAAATGATCAAATTGTGCTTTTAAAAGCAGGTATGTGGGTCAGTTTTAAGGTCTGCTTCTATTAGTTTTGCCCAAGGAAGGTGTTATATGTTACATACAGTGGTTGCATACACATATATTCATATGTAGTACAATGATCGTTTAAAATTAAATAAAGGTAGACCTTTGCAAATTGTCTGTGTTTGAAGTAACATCATCTTAGTTATTCTGGGGAGAAAGAGTACAACTCTACCTATTAAATTTTCATTATGGACAAAGGGAGCAAGGAGTGTGTTAAGATATAAGAGTTGGATTAATTTTTTTTTTTTTTGGATTGCTGATAGTGAATATTTCAGGGTAAAAATCCAGATTGTTCTATGCAAGATACTGTAGAAGTAATGCAGGTCACAAATACTGGACCAAGTTGTTAAGGCTTTGTGAACATAAATTTAAATGAGCTGCTTGGGCTTCAGAGACTTCATTACTCTAAAAACATCACTAGAGTTTATTAACATTAACTAAGTTGCTTTAGCAAAAACTTCTGAAGGGGTTTATGGGAATTCTTTTCATTCTACCAGCAAACCAAACTATGCTCTGATACACCACAGCAACTTACTGCTCTACTCAATTGATAATGAATGCAGAGCGTTATTTTTAAATCCTCACTTGCTCTTTGCAACTGAAGTCTCTCCTTCCATAGTCAAACATACATTGTTTCTGTTTTAGGGTCTTTAGAGGTTGTGTTCATCAGAATGTGCCGTGCCTTTGACTCCCAGAACAACACAGTCTACTTTGATGGCAAGTATGCTAGCCCAGAGGTTTTCAAGTCCTTAGGTAAGGAAACGTCAAGTGTCGTGTCTTAAAAAAACCAAAAAAACTAGAATAAAAATCATAAGGTGGAAAAGCAAGGGAAAACAGCTGCTTTGAAAAATCAGTCTATAGTATTCAAATAAAAGAATTCTGGAGCTCAAACTGCTGTTTTGTAAGCTGTTGTGCTGGCTCTGTCTGAGGCCAAGCTGATTTCAGGAGGTAAAACAGCTTAACTCTGTGCAGTAGAGGACTGTTGGTGCTGAAGTTCAGCATTTTGATTAGGGTAGAGCAGTTTGGACTCATTTGTTGAGAAGAGAAGCCGAGATTTCATATCTAATGTAACACTTCATATATCCTGTTGGAAAAGGCAGCAGATTTTAAGCTAATTTTGGATATACTGACGTTACTGCTTTGAAGATGTTAAATGGTGTTTTAAAATGTGCTAAGTCCAGTTATTTGCAATTAAAATGCTGTAAATAATTTTTTTTAATTAAACTACATACAATTTTGAATTTTTTTTTCCCCATGTATTTTTGCTAATTTTAAAAGGATGTATTCACTGGATATAGATATGGGCTGTAAGCCATTTTGGAGGGCAGTGAAAATACATCAGTGGAGAATGCTGGACAATTACTGAAGTATTCTCTGCCTTTCTAAAACACCTCAAGGTACAAGGTCAGAGTGCAAACAGTTCTGGGTTCTAAGGAAATATAAGTTGGATCTGTTACCAGCTGTATCCAGACGTTTAGGCTGGGGAGGCTAAGGGACACCCTCTTCTCTCAGGTTGTGATCCTCTTGAGAGCAGGGCTCACTTTAAAGGCCGTGTACCTGCATGTGTGACAGCAGCAGTAACCTGAATAACACCTGTGTGAGCAAGAGAATGGATGGAAGGAGATGAGATAGAGTTCCTCTTCTGCATGAACCATGTTCAGTCAGACCTTGCCTTCTCCCTTTGCTTCCTGCATGTCCCTTGTGTGCCTCTCTCTTCCCCCACTCCGTGTGCTCAATAGTCTTAAAATCAGAACTTTTAAAGTCCACATTTTGAGCCTTCAGTCCACACTGACGTGACAAAGTTCCATTTCGAACAGAAACAAAGATAAACTAATTTTGAGTTTGAAAATAAATGGCTTGAGGTTTATCCATATTTACCCCACAAGAACCCAATGTAGAAAAGATACAGTGTGCAAAACCTTCAGAATCTTGGCTACCAGGATGTGGGAGCTGGGGACTTGTGGGAGTGGAGCAATACCCTCAAGGATGAGTGAGATCTCACTGCCATCACATTACAGTGCTTAAGGAGAAGACCATTCACCTGTGAAGTGTTTTACATCTATTTGTCATCTCCATCAGAATAAATCAACAACTCTGTAGCTCTGAAGTAGTTTTAAACAATGTGACAAGAGCTTACCTTCTTTTTGGCAGGTTGTGAAGACTTCATTAGCTTTGTGTTTGAATTTGGAAAAAGTTTATGTTCTATGCACCTGACAGAAGATGAGATAGCTTTGTTTTCTGCGTTTGTTTTAATGTCAGCAGGTAAGAGATGAAGGTTTCCTCTACGTTTATTTGGTGGAGGTTGTTTTTATTTTGAGGTCTTTTTAATGATAACGTTAAGATTATCGGACATTGTGGAAATGTCATCATCTTTTTGAGTGTCTCCTCACCAAAATTTTTATTTTAACAAACATATTAAAACTATGAATTTAGGAACCAATTTGTTAAATTGGAAATTCTAATCTAAGCCCTTGTTTTCCATGTTTTCACCTTGTTGAGGACTCAGCTTCTTTGGAAAGGCTTAAATGCATTTGAGTGAGACCCGTGGGCCAATCCTGGAGAGACAGGCAGTTGCTGAACTCCCATAGTAAGCTTTCCATGTGTGTGTTTGCAGCTGCAGCACAGAAGGAAACTTCCAGCGTTGCCACTCTAGTGTGGTACAAAGATACAAAGTAAAAAGTAATTTATGTATCTGTCCCCACTGTGAGACTGGGGACAATGAGAATTATGGTGCCAGACATCCCAAGTCACCCCAAGAGTCAGCCTGGGTCTGCCATGCCTGTGGCTAAAATAAGTTAGTAATCACAGGTCGATGTGCTCAGTGTGCTTCAGGTCCTGGGAAAGCTTCTTAGGTCAGGTGGAAAATGATACTGGGGCAGAAAGTCAATTTATGCCTGGAGTTCAGGCTGGAGCAGAGTGGATTCAGGAGTGGTGATGGAAAAGTCTATTAGCAGTGGTGTGTTAATTGAGTCTATCATAAGTAGGTTCTCATGCTGTTGGTCAGGCAGGAAGTGTGTTAGCCCTGTGTCTTAGCAAGGCACAGGACCCTACAGTTCTGTCACACACGGAATGTAGCAGCTAACACTACTTTTCTGCCAGGAAGTTTAGCCACTTTTTTTTTTAATGGCTGAATCTTTGCATCTGATTTTTCTGTTAAGTCACTGGAGATCTTAGCAAGAAGATGCTCTCCAGCTCCTTGTGCATTATATGATCTGTTCATTTCCCAGTAGAAAGTTGCTAGCCTCATTTTGTAAAGACCCTGCATTTTACAGATTTTCTGAGCAAATGAATAATAGATCTTACTCAGATACATTGCACTCTCCTAAATAAGGGCTTTATAAAAGTAACTAAGTGCATGTAATAAACGTATTTCGAAACCTATTAGTTTTGAAACCCATTTTCTATATGAAAGTATGTAACAAGTGGAAGGAAAGTTGCAAACAGGAAAAATGAATCTGTAACAGACTTAGTACTTCCTGGTGCCCCCTGATCCATGTGTGCATTACTAGAGGTTTTAACTCCGTTTATATTCAGATCGCTCATGGCTTCAGGAGAAAGTAAAAATTGAAAAACTCCAACAGAAGATCCAGCTAGCACTTCAGCACGTCCTACAGAAGAACCACCGAGAAGATGGAATTCTAACAAAGGTAAGAATCATCCTGTGCCATGTCACAGGACTATGGAAGAGTGGCTTCATCTGAACACTGTCCTGATTATGGGGTAAAAGCTCATACACAGTTAATTTATTTATAAAGCCAGAATTGAGCTTCTCAGCTGAAACTATTTACTAAAACCTTGAAGAGGTGAAATGATGATGTACTAGGGAACAAGGCTCATAATGGTCTGAAAGGGAGTATTTTTATGTGGAACTTCATGAAAAGTGATGAAGGTTTTTATCGTAGTTCTCCTGCACAGCACTCCTGCCACACAGAATACTATTTCAGTGCTGCAATATGCATGCCTTCATCCGTGTGGAATCTCTGCCTGCATGACAATTAAGTTGTTGTAACGTGCAAGACACAAACTAAACTTGTTTTTCAGACTTTCATGAGAAGTTCCCCACACAGCCTTTTTCGCAGTTCCTCCAAATACTGATGCCTAGGAAAATGAGGCACTACCTACTGTTATACTAATCTAAAGTATCTTCATGTAGTTTCTCAGAAATGAGAAAGTGGTGTGATGTTACAACAAGTAAATCTGAAGAACTGGGCAAAGATAGGCACTTTACTTTTACCTTGCAGAGGTAGTTCCTTTTACACCTCTGCACAAGCAGAAAGCTTATGCTTCATTTCACACCACAGAATTAGTTACCATAGAAGCAGGATGGTCCAGCCTGGGCTCTGCAGATTTTCTTAATTTCAAATCCTAGCTCATGTAATTCTTCTCTCAGTGTATGCTTTGGATACCTTTGTTGGAGGAAAGAGTCTTCCATATGCTTTGACACAAGTACTTTACTCAGTAACTTCAGGAAGTACCCTTGTGATATTTTTGAAGTACATATTTTACACCTTATTTGGCTTAAAATAAATAAGTCTAATCTATTGCATTGCCAGTTCCCTCCATAATATTCACAGTGGGTTTAAAAGCAGTTGGGATTGCCTTTTTCCAAGAGGAGAATTTAATGAATGAAGATCCAGCCCTAAAATACGTGTTTATCAATCCAATGAGAAAACCTAATGCCACATTTTCCTAAGAACTTAAAAAAGATTATTTCACAAGTAGCTGTGAGTCCATTACTTAAATACCTTTAGCAAATATCCATGATTATGCATCTGAAATGTACTTGTTAAGATAAAGAATTTGGTTTGGGAGAGCTTTAATCCTTACAGCAAGACTGAGAGGCCTGGTTCCGTGTATGATCATATGACTTGTGTTCATTTTTTTACAGTTAATATGCAAAGTGTCTACTTTAAGAGCATTGTGTGGACGACATACAGAAAAGCTTATGGCATTTAAAGCAATATACCCAGACATTGTGCGACTTCATTTTCCTCCACTTTACAAGGAGTTGTTCACTTCAGAGTTTGAGCCAGCAATGCAAATTGATGGGTAAACGTATCACCTAAGCACTTCTAGAATGTCTGAAGTACAAACATTAAAACAAAAGAAAGGAAAAAAAAAAAGGAAAAAAAAAAAAGAAAACCAAGACACTTTATATGGCCCTGCACAGACCTAGGGAGCCAACACACTGCACATCTCTTGGTGGTCGGGGTCAGGCGAAGGATGGGAAACAATGAAACAAAGTTGAACTTGTTTTTCTCATGCATATGATTTCCATTATGCCTACAAATATGGACCCTTTTTCTGTCTCAACTTCTCAATCCTTGACCTCTGTTTACACAGACTGAGGGTACTAATGTCAGAAGGTTGTTCTCTCCTGTAGTTCACTGCCCAGACTTTTGACAGAACAATCAATTTGTTGGTCAGAACAGAGTCCACCTAGTAATCAGCGACTGGTGTGCGTTGCAGAGATTTCAGCATCAGTTTGCACAACTTGCTCATTGTTTCATGAAGGACGATTTTTTTTCACCTACCACTGTTTGCCAGTAGACAGAACGGCATGAAAAGGGTCCATAGCAATAGCAACAATAGCATTATAATATATTACAGGGTAAATGGGCATGAAGACTATATATAGCAAAAGAGATATTGTTTATATATTGTTTTAATTAATATAAAATGTAGTTACTGGTATAGCTTTTCTTGTTGAATTGATAAGGCACTTTCATTTTGCACCTTTTTCTTTAAATTAAATGCTAGCGTGTTCATTGTTGTGTTGCATGTGCACCAGAAATTCAAGTTTAACTGAAAAAGGTTTGGCAGGTACTGGTACATTGGGAGGTATTTATGCTGCTGTTTTCCATGTTACTTTTAAAGAGAGGCTGGTCATATCCTGAAATGGTTACAGATTTTTTTAAAGAGTTGAAAATAATGACAATTTTCTACATTAAAATAATCTTTTCAGAAGTTAAATTCAAAGGTACTTTTATTTTCAAATCTTTCAAACCTGGATGTTTCAAAGTCAAAAGCCTCATTTTCAAAGGTTCTGAGTTTCCACTGTCAAAGTTAAACTAATCAATTACAGATCTTTTACAAATGAGTAACACAGCATCTTTGAAAATCAGGCTATTAAATAGTGTATTTTTGCCCACCATAAATCCAGGTTTGAAAGTAGTTATTCAAGTCTGTATCTACAGTAAAAGTATGCGTGTCTGACGTGTCTGCGGAAAAGGAGTTTTTATACGTAATATTACATACTTTTGTACTCCATATTGTAAACAATGCCTTCAAACACCAAGCTGTAGCCTGTCAAAGTCCCTGGGTTTGTCTTTGACTTCAGTGAGATGAGACACACTGACCCCTGTTCTTCCAGCATCCAGCAGTTGAGTTTCAGGGAGCTGAACAGAGAAGTCTGTTCTCTCCTTATCTAAAAAGATGCACTTTAAAGTGGATCAGATGGGACAGACTAAGAACGAAAAGGCACACTGTTGCTAGAAAGCATTGGTTTGTACTCCGTACAAGCCTGGAAATCATTCATAGCAGAAATCTGCATTCTGTAATTCCAATTCCTGTATTGCATAACCAACCAATCAGCTGAATCTTGCAGTGTTATTAATTACCATTCCCTTCAGGAAGAATTCTGTCTCTGAACAAAGCTGGCAGTAAATGTAGTTCTGGAGGAAGCAGATTCACATAAACGACATCACAAATTAAACTGTGGCTGTTTGAGTCAGAGGTGTATAATTGGCTTTGGATGAGATGAAGATGCATAACTGGATGCCCTGTAGGCCAACACAAATGCAGTTTCTGAGGAGGTACGTAAGAAAAAGCTGGCAACTTCAAAACCAGAAAAGGAATGAGACAGAATGTGCCCTACTGCTTTAACTTCCAAGGGTAAACAAGCTCTTATGTATGTTATAGTTGTTAAGAAGTAACAAGTGGATAGAAGGACACTGAAGCCTAAGTATTTTTAAAAGGAGAATCAGGTCAGTGGGTTCTTATTAGCAAAATATAGGTTTCTTCTATTATTTGAACCTGCCTTTGGGGTCAAATTGAGACATTTATCTGTGACACTTATTAAAAATTATCGAGTCTAGCACATCAGGGAAGGCTACAGCTATCACTCATCTCTCGGCTTTGAAAGGAGGGCGAGAGGAGAGCATCAGGGTTCCTCCTCAGAGCAGTGTGCTCTGGAGTGTGGGAGGGGAACACCTGCAGCTCTGTGAGCACTGGGCCCGAGGCAGGAGAGGGCTTTTGGAAAAAGTCCATAGAGCTGTCTTTTTCTTGCTCCATCGTGCCTGCTCCTGCAGGGGCGGCTCACAGTCCAGCACATGCTCTCTCCACTCCCACAGAAACACTTTTCCTAGGATCATTGTTTACTTTATTGGAGTAACTGGCACGATATGGTACTTGCATTCTAATGTGTGTTCCTATTTTTGAAGCACCCCTTTTAACTAACAAATGTTTTCTGAATGTGACCAGCCTTAGGTGCTAGTCCTGTAAAGATCAACTAAACTTAATCTCAGTGTCAACTAACGAATAATGAAGTAAGACCTGTTCTTTTTAGAGAGCGAGATACAACTCCTACTTCTGACAATGTAGACTACCAGGCAAAATATTTGGGGATTAGTTTTCAGTCACATCTTGTTCTTACCTTTTCATGACGAATATTAGTACTTTACCAGGCATCTAGGTGCCAGTGGTTTTGTTTGGAATCTATTTAGCATATTTACACTCATAAGTCATTGACAATACAAGTCTTGGAGCATTTACTAATAAAATACATAGCGATAAAAAGGTTTCAAATAGGGCCTCAGCTGAAAGTGATCTTCCAGGCCCAGACATACTGTCACGTTTGTTTGGGGAGCTCATGTGTACTGGGACCTTGTTAAATCAGGCTGAACATGCACACCCCAAGTAACTCTGCTTTCTTGATCACAGTTACAGCCACTTGGCAATGGAGTATTATTTCTGGGTTGCCCTTCATGGAGAGGGAAAAGACAGGATACAGCACAGCAGCCATAATGGTAAGACACTGCCAAGGAGGTTTTTATGCAAGGGGACTCAGAATAACGGCAGAGTGGCTGGTCAGAGATGGCCGTGTAGGAACCCAGCACAGCAGAGGAAACGCCCTCTGCAAAACCCCTGGGACTGTGGCCTGGTAGCAGATGATCAACCAGTTAAAAAACACTGGAGGTCAATGGATAGTCACACGAGTATTTTCATTATCTGCCCAGTTCACTACAAATAAAAACACTAGGGGATAGCTGAACAAAATATTTTAAGTTTTGACGACCTGGTCCTTAGAGTCTGCAAAGATATATTCCTTGGGAGTTATATCTATCCCTGGAGAAGTTTTCTGGCTTTCTAGGAAGAGTTACTAGACTAAACTGTCATCTGAACCACCCTGATATACGTCCTCCTCCAGCATTGTTTGATGTACAGAATTTGGTAAAAAGGGAGGCTGTTTTTAAGTTTGGTTGTTCTTTATTAGCTTACCTATCTTAGTATGGATACCAAGATATCTGTGTATGTGCACCTGTGTGTGTGAGAGAGTCCGTTGTGTGCGCACATGAGTGGATGCGTGGGACGTGTGAGCGGCTGCTTCTAGGCTGTTAAGTGTCAATGGAATAAAGAAAATGTATTCAAAATACTTAAGTCAAAAATAGAAGGTGGAAAAAAGATTTATTCTATACAAAGCCTTGTCTGGACCACTTTAGAGAGACTTCTATTTTTTTAACCCTTCTATAAATGTTTGATGGCACTTGAAATATTCCTGCAATAAAATGTGATTTGTGTAAACATTAAAAAAAAAAAGATTTTGTAATGTGAAACAATGAAAGAAAGTAATGTAATTTTTCTAAAAAACAAAAAAAAAAACCACAAACGAACGAACTTTGTATTATTTTCTTGATGGAATTTGTCTATTTGTCTTTGGAAAACTTTTTATTTCATTGAATGTGCCATAGTAGAGGTGTGTTTTTTTCTTTCTTTTTTGTTTTGGGTTTTTGGTTTGTTTTTTTTTACATTTTAGATTAAAGGAATAGCTGTGTTCCGACATTCCAAAATGCAAGATGACATAGCAGTCATGATTAAAAGGTTTGATTAGTAAGCTTCAATCATTGTTGCTTTTTTTGCACATGTTCTTCATTCCTCTACAGTGCAATATGTACATAGAGCACTTGCGGGTGTAACCTTGATCCCTCAGGGAAAAATACATATTTGTACAGGATTTTTCTTTTTTTTTGCCTTTCTTTTCTTTCCTCTTTTTCTTTTTTTTTTCTTTCTTTTTTTTTTTTTTTTTTTTTTTTTTTTTTTTTTTTGCTAAGGAATGTCGATTGAATCACTTGTCTGTTGTTGAGGGGCAGCCAGATAATAATCCTAAACCACTGTCACAAAACATTGATTGTTTAAATTTTGTGCCCTTTTATTATTTAAAAAAGAAAAATAAAAGTTATTTTCTGACAGTTCTTTGTGCTGATTGGTGATAAAAAGGGTAAATAGATAAGCACCTTATGATTGACTTAACTGTGAATGACAATCCATCTCGTTATCAACAAGAAAAGCCCTATCATTTTGGAGCTGGGGTTATGAGTCAGAAACTAATGTGCTCAGGGATCTTCTAAAACTCTTCAACAGGGTGGCCAGTACTGCTGGTGGAACAAATTACTTTTTAAAAAAATATGCTAGTATTTCTTCCCTTCCCCCTGCCCCCAGGCACAAGAGAACTGGATATTTTTTTTAACTAAATGCTCTATGCGTGCCTCATTCTCTTGCTCACTTTTGCAGCGGAGCTGCTTTTTGGTCGGTATTTTGCTCAAAACAAAAGTACTCCAAACAGCGCAAAGACTTTGCAATTATATTTTAGAAACTAAATGCTGACCCACTAAATAGATGATTGAAATTAATTTCAATACCCTCTGGACGTTTTTATAATGATAGCACTACTTTTCCAGCTGAAATCCAGTGTTCTGCAATAGACGATGGCTTTTTAGTATTTAAATTCATGTCAAAGAAGATGAATCAGTTTATGAGAATACAGTAAGAATGAAAAGGTCATGATTAGGCTTCAGCAGTGAGGTCATATAGAAAGGAACACAGATCTGCAGGAATAAAAAAACAACACCTCAAACGTTGTCTGTCATCGTAGCAGATGTTTCATGGTAAAGCCAAAACCTGACTGGAAGGAAACACTGAAGCTGAAGACATTTTCCTATCTAGTACAGCAAACACAGCAATTCCAAGTGATTTTACAATGGCACCAAAACCCAGCAATGTTTAGGAAGTCTCCCAGTGCCAAACTACAGGATGCTGGAAGCCTGTCCCAATTAGCTTTGTTTTATGGCTTCACATTCTTTTGATAAGTGCAAGTAGAAAAGCAAATAAACAACTACAAACAAAATGAGCAAGACTTCAACACTTTGGTTACGTTGGGAAGAGAGTGAATTTGATTTCTCCATCAAATCTGTCTGCTTGTAGAAAGCCCCAGTTTTCCAGTATCTTTGAGGTTTTTTTTCACGGGTGTACAGCTTCCAGCTGGTTATTTTAGGTTGCTTAATAGATAGGGACACCATACTTAGGGTTTCATAAGCTGTCAGTCAAGTTTGGCTTGGAGTGGCTTTCCAAGGCAGGCAAGTGCTTAGCAAGTATGATCAGTTGGTGTTCTGGCATCTTCAGGAGGAGAAAATTCTTATTGCTGATTCACAGTGGACCCTATTCTTTACATACTTGCACATCAATTAAACGTTCTCTTAGAGTGGACAATCTGTAAGATGTTTTAACTGTGTAGTGGGATGACCCAAGCATTACAATATCTTTTTTTGGATTGGCATAGACAGTCCCCAGTCTGTACTTGATGAACAAAACATGTTACACAGTGTAAGCTGTGCAAACAATGTGTATTTTTTTCCGTAGACATTCCTAAACTCCCCAATGTAGATAAACCTATTAATATAAATGTCAGAAACAGCACTTACTATACAATATCCAAAAATAATAAGGAATTTTCTCTTGTATATTCATTGTATGAAATGCTACCTGTGCTAGCTGATTCAGATTGCACAGAACATCTTTATTTTCTTTAGCTGGAGAAATATAATTATTAGAATTATTTTTTATTATTAATACTAATATTTATTACTATTAAAGTTTCATCCATTAATATATTTGAATATTAGCCTCTTACTTTCTTTTTGTTTAAATATTCCTGTCAGTAAATCATTTGGTGGAAATGAGGGCAAATGCATACAGATACCAAATATAACAACAAAAAGAAAAGTTTTAAAATGTAAATGAGTATTTATTTAAAAATCCTTGCAGTATGTGCTTTAATTCTAGTACTGTGATAATGGCTTGCTACGTAATGCTAAGTCACTGGACTTGAGGGGAAAAATACGTAACATAATGTAGTCTATCTTTGGAACTTTATTCAGGTACTAAATAGAATTTTAACATCAAAACAGAAGCTGTATTCTACCTTTTCCATATGTAATATTGCTGTTTGTCTTTTTTTTTTTTTTTTTTGCCTTTATCACTGGTAGAATATAGCAATAACTTTATAGCAATAAGTACGCTATCCAAATAACTAAACATGATAAAGGCTTCAGATCAATACTCATAGGCTCACTTTTTCTGCCACAATATTCACTTGTGTGTCTTCCCTCATAATCTTATTACTTCTTGAAGCTGAACTTCACAATCAAGTTGTTCAACTTGATGTGTGACATCACACTTTTTGTTAACATCTGCATGTTCTCAGTGTTCACATGTCCTGTGTATACTTGTGTTCCTACGTTAGTGTTTCTCAAGGTTTCTGAAAGCACAATCTGTGTGGGCTGTATTTCTGCACAGGGCTCTCTGCGTTAGAATTAACTTACCTTTCCTAGGGCAGGGAGTGTGAATCAGCTGGAGTTACTGGCAGCATTTCCTAACTGAAGGAACCAAGCTGCTGCAGGTACTTGGGAACTCAGCGGCCGCTGCAAAGGCAAAATGCAGCCCCCAGCCGGCTCCCGCAGCCGCTGCAGGCCGCGGGGCTGAGCTGCAGCTCCCGAGTTCCCCGCCCAGCGCGCTCCTGGAGCCGGCACCAGCACGGGCTCTGCGCTGGGGAACCCAGCTGGGTGTGCCTGGCAGGGTGCTTTGATCATAATCTAAACGCTTGGGCAGCGCTCAAACAACCAGTTGTGACTTTCGGTTTGAGAAACACTACCCTGAATTACCCCACAAGGTCGTAATGTAGATGCACAAACTTTACAGGAACTTGCAATCTGTAATGCTATCTATATCTAATGCAGAGAATTCATAAGCAATACAGTGAATTTTACTTCACAAAAAGGCATACGTACTGTACACCTTTTTAAATCCAAAATGTTCCTCATTTCTACATTGATTTAGAAACAAGTTACAGAACAGTGGTCAATATTTGAAGTATTAGGACATTAACTGGCTGCTTCTTTATATGTAACTGTATTGTCTGCTCCTTTTCTGGAGATGTGTTTTTGTATTGGATGTTTGGGCCAATGGGAGGCTTCAAGCTACAATGTATTTTCCCAGATTAAATATATTTAACATATGACAAACCCCAGACAAGGCTTTTTAAAATGTATAAAGAACTGCAGTGTTAGGTGGTTTATTTGCAAACTGTTTTCAATGTTGTCCATTTTTATGGCACCTTTAACAATATTCTTGTTTCCAAAGTACAAAAAAAAGGTTAAAAATATTCTAGCCATAACTGAATGTCAAGCAATAAAAACAAATGACTTTTTGTGCATAGATTTAAAAGAAATACAAGTTTTAGACATCTGCATGTAAATGCAATCTCTTGTTTACTGCTTTCTTAAACTTGAGCAACTGATTCCTTATTTTACTACTAATTTAAGGACTTGTAATGGCCTGTAAACATTTTATCTTGCTCTATTCTTTCAACTCTAACTTTGTCTCTGCTTTGGAGTCATAATATTTAATGTTGTTCTGCTCACCTCTATACAGTTAACTTTTTGCTTTCATTCTGTATAGATAAAATTATACTATAAACAGCCTACACAGTGCAAATATTTATCTGTTAATCAAATACCACATTATGCTGTATAATATCTGTTTTACTATATAATCTATTTTAGACATAGCTGTTTAGAACTAGAGTGTGCTATTTTTGTGTTTTTCTGATGTGTGGTGCTAGATAAGTTACTTTTGTGAACAAAAACAAACAAACCCCTTTTATTCCTAGACAATACCACCTTTGGGTCTTGTTAATTTCACTGAGTATAACTATATATAAATATATATATTTGTGTATATATATATATACACCAACATATGCCCAACAAGTACCTGTATCAGAGTACAAGATTTGGGACATGGTTTTCTCTTTAAATGCATAGTGTCATTATATAAATTATTCTATAGTATATTTAATAAGGAGAAAATTACTTCACCGGTACAGATACTTGATATCAAATGTAGAATTTTTTTCTACATTATTAACATTATTAATTATTAACGTTATTAAAAATGTTCTGTCCAGCTTGTTATCCTTTTGGTTACTAAAACAGTCTGCCTGTATTGTATCGAAAATAAGACAAACATCTAATCTGCCAGTATAAAATAATTACAATATGCTGTCTGTCTGAAAGGGAGGTAGTTATTTGGCTTGTTGGGAGAATTCTATCCTGTTGTTGCATCAGAAATTTGTAGAAGTTATTCTGCTGGGTGCCTTCCTCCCTCCTCACTTTAAATAGGATCTGTACCCGCTCAGACTGCGGATGTTACTGGGCCATGCCTACACACTTAACTCCAGTTACTGTAAATAGGAATGTTCTGTAAATCTGCCGTGGTAGATGGGTGGCTAAATTCAGTCCCTGGATATGCTTTATACACCGTGCATACGTATCCAAGGACAGCCAGTAGCAACTAAAGTTAATTAAGAAGTGGAATTTGCAATGTTTTGTCAGGTATGGGGGTTTTGTTTTTATTTTTTCATGTATACCTTAATTTACGTAGTCATATACCCTTCAAAGTATTCCTATCCCCTGTTCCTTTCATTCTAGATATTGTTTTCATGTTCATTCTTAAAAACTGATGGATATCAAATATCTAACTAAGGAGGTAATTAACCTTTAAAATATTTATTAGAATTTTTCTGTAATATTACTGAATTTATAAGATCTTTAGCAAAGATTTTTGAGCAATTTATTAATAACAATGTTTCTGTTTACTGCACTTTTTGATAATAGAAGGTAGTGAATTTTAAAGCCATGGTTCTTGGCTTCCATGCACTGCTTTTATACCCTCAATCCAAGGAATATATATATATAAATAATTTTTTTTAAACAGCAAACATACTGTTGACCTAAAAACAAAACCAAACTTTACTGCACCATGGGTATATTTTCATAAGTGGAATGTTTAACTGCAAACACTATCAGGACAATTATAAAAACCTCTTGAAGCTACAATCTTATTTCAATATAAGCCATGACAATTTTGTTTTCCCTTCTTGATTTAAGTCACCTTTTGATATTTTCAAAGAGAAGACAACTCACTCTGAAATTTGTACGTACCAACCTATACGTAATGCCAGGAACACATTCTCCCTATTGTTTTAACAGTTTGATAGATTTATGCAAAACCATTTGGTTAACATTTATTCTCCCTCTTTACTAAATGTTCAGTGTACCAGAACATCAGAATAAATGCTGATTACAAATATACATCAGATTGAAGATTAAGCACACAGACTTAAAAACCTCGTTGAGTGATATGCTCAAATTTCTGTAAATACACACAAGTTTAATGCAATGATACTGTACATGTAAATATGTGCTGTCTGTTATGTGTACAGTATGTATAAATTCCTTTTCTAGCCACAATAAAATGTAAGCCATCAAGAGGAATACTCAAGTGGTATTGTACTAAACCTTTGCTAATGATCTTTACCCAGTCACTTCACTTTTCCCTTCCATGGACCTTTCCAACTCACTCTTACGATAGCCTGCTTATATTCAAGTTTGTTATTTTACTCGGTCCCGGAAAAAGTATTTTGATTCATTTTGTAAATATGATTGTAAAAATAAGAGATTTAATGTTGTCTTTTAAATACTCCAATTTTCATTCTAATATGAATGTTGTTATATTGTACTTAGAAACTGTACCTTTAATATTACATTACCTTTATTAAGTGCATTGAACACATCGATTTTAGATGTGCTTTATGTACTGTTATCCTGTAATAAAACTTCAGCTTCTAATGGAAAAATCTGTCTTAATTTTTTTGTCAGTAGCATCTTGTTTTTCTGAATTGTGGCTTATTAGGTTTATTCCTTAAGGAATGCACTGATACAAAATTAGGCTACACGTATATTAGAGCTGTTTTAGCATGTACATCGTGTTGGGTTTGGCAGCAGGGAAACAAGATGACCCCCAAACACTTTTTAAGCTCCCCTTTTGGGCAACAAGAGCTTTAAACCTTCTCAGAATGAATGTGGATTAATGTAGCTTCCCTCTCTTTGAAGGTGTCTTCTTGTTTGAAATCACAGTTCACTACATCAAGTGCAAAGTACAAGTAATCTGCCACAAGGCCCTCCCCGTGAGCTCTCCCAGCAGAAATACTACTTCAGGTCAGATCTAAATGAGGATTTGGGGATCAAAATTGAAGTTTTAATACAATTTAGGCATCCCAAGTCAAAGGTGCAACTCCCCTCTGCTGTGCTAACTTTGGGAACACCTGAATGTGTCAGTGGCAGGCTTGGTCTTAAGACTTCAGGCATGTGAAATTCTCCTTCTGCACCTACTCAGAAGTGGCTCACTCTTGACAGAGCTTTTAACAGCTCGGTATTTATACCCCTGACCGTAATCCAGAAATAGATTCTAGCATTCATCTTTGAAGCACTGTATCTGGAAGCAGCCTTCACCTACAGATCAACCCTACAAAAAAAGTAGTGGAAGTGATAACTCTTAGAACTGTAGCACTAAGCAGTGCCATGTGTTCTACAGCAGCTCCGTGTCTGCAGCAGTCAAGACACTGAAAACACAGATTTAATTTTCTCATCCTCAGGACATGATTACTGCCCCGTCTTCCCAGTCACAGGAGAGTTCCAAACCACCAAGATACAGGTTAGGGAACAGCTTTACAAAGAACTGTGTCGTTCAGTATAAAACACAGGAATTTTTCTCAAGTGAGACAAACTGAAGACTCCCTCCTGTGCCTGCCTGTAAGGAAAGCTAAACTGTACGTTAGGAGGTGGTGGTTTTGGCCTCCGATTATTTCACAGAACCACAGAATTGTTGAGGGTGGCAGGGACCCAGAGGTCACCGGCAGGGCCTCCTTGAGCTGGCTGCCCAGGACTGTGTCTAGCTTTTGAGTATTTCCAAGGATGGTGAAGCCACAACCTCCCTGAGCAATTGGTGCCAGTGTTTCGTCCCACTCACAGTGAAAACACGTTTCCTGATGTTCATGTTTGTGTCATGGAAGTACAAAGATCACCAGTAGGAAGTAGCACTATTTTATAAAAAAAACCTCAGATACCACAGGTTTTAGAGAGATGCAGGCTGAAGCAGGACTTAAGCTGCCACATTCACCAAGATCACCCTTCTTATCATTCAGCTATATAACTGTTACCATACCTGGGTGGGAAAATAAGATCACTCCTTACAAGGGGGTAATTCCACGGCTGGGCTCTGGGTGGGTCTATCCAGCGGGATAGAAAACTTTCTGCTTCTCTAAGATAAACAAATCAAGAGGGCCGAATTAAAAGCACTGTCCTTAAAACTGATCTGCAAGCAAGCTGAAGGCTCTCTTGTTTGTGGGTTTGGAAATAATTCTGAAACATCTCTGTGTTTTCATGTATTTGTGTAATAGTGCCCAGTTTTAATCACAAGACACGAAGCACACACCCTGCCCTCATCATTTCCCCATCTGTAGAGCAGTGACCGCATCACTTTTTCTTGTAACACCACAAGCAAATGAGTTTCCATCACCTCACCTATGGGTTCTGATAGTATCCCAACTCCACATTTTACCACACTGGAAAGCCTGTCCATCACTAAAAAAGGTTTTCCGGCTCTGCTTCACGGGAAGTGAGCCAAGAAAACTGAACGCCCAGGAGAGGAAGGAAACTGACTAACGCAGCAGCCTCCACAGGTACCTCAGCCCTCACATGCGGCTCCAACGCCTCACTGGCAGGCCGCCCCCCACCTCTGCACACCCGGGGCGGGACGAGCCACCGGCGGCGCCTACCCTGCCCAAGGCCCACCTCTGCACACCTGCAGCGGCAGGAGCCGCCCGGGACACCCACCCCCTGCCCAGGGTCCCACCTCGGAACACCCGGGGAGGGGCGGGATGTTCCGCCCGGGACATCCGCCTCCTGGCCAGGGCCCGCCCGCGAACGCGGAGCCAATCTCCCCGCGTAGTTCGGCATCGCGCCATCATCCGCCCCGCCCACCACAAAATGGCGGCCTCGCCCTGAGAGGGCTGCTCGAGCTCGTGCCCCGATTGGCTGGTTCAGAGCACCTGACCCACGCACCGGGCGCTGATTGGCCGCTGCCCTGAGGGCGCTGCCAAGATGGCGGCCGCGGGACCGCCGCTGACATGGTGAGCGCGTCTCCCTCTCCCGAACCGCCCGGCCGGGCGCGCCTNGGCGCCGCCCCGAGGGCGCGTGCGCCATGCCGCGTCGCTCCCGCCGTGGGAGCGGGAGGAGCGCGCGCGTTCCCTGAGGGAGCGCCGGGCTGGGAGCCCGGGAGCGCTCCGAGTGAGGGGCCGCGAGCCCGCGAGCGCTCCGGGTGAGGGGCCGCGAGGTCCTCTCAGTCCACGGCGTGGATTCTGAGCCGGGACGTTGTTCGTGTTTCTGATACGAAAAGCCCTCAAATACGTGATTCCGCTCTTTAACCCTAGAAAGGCGAGGTGGGTTGGAATTAGTTTGTGAGGTAAGACGTAAATAAAATCTTTATTCGTACCTTTCATAGTAGGTTAGGAAGGTTGGGATTGTATAAACCCTGTACACTGGAAAGGCTGTCTTAGGAAAAAAAAGAGGCAACGTAGAAGGTCAAATCAGCGTAGAAGACAACAACAACTCTTCCCTGAAAAATTAAATTTTTTATTTAAAAAATATATTTTTTTATTTTTATCAAAAATTCCAACGATTCAAATTCTAGTGTATTTTTATCAAAAATTCCAGCGATTTCAACCCAAAATTTATTTTTGATTCATGAACATGTGAAAGTGTGAAACTCATCAGTATTTCTATCACCGTACCTAAAATTCATCTCTTGTATTAATGAAATTCTTTTGTACTGTGAAGAATATATTTCACTATTGAAAAACATAAGATGTTGGTACCTATGTAACTTTCATAAAGAGGGAATCTGGAACCCCTGTGTAGGTAGCCTCCTTTTTATACATATAAATTAATTCTGGTTTTTGTTTTTCAGGGGCAGATGTAGCCTTTAATTTTTTTTTTGTTTGTTTGTTTTGCAATATATTTATTTATTTTATTTTTTTTCTTTATTAGGGATATTTCACCAAAAAATGGCCAAGAAGTATTTTTCTCCCATGCACTTTATGACAAGTATTCCTTGGCTCCGAGCCTCTCTGAACTCTGGCATTTATCAAACAGGTATATTATGTTATGTTATCCTTTTGTGCTCTTTGTTATCATGCTGTGGATACATCCCCACGCTGTTTTGGGGAAAGCTGCATGTTGTCTGGCACACAGGGATTTGTTACTAACTCCTTGGGCCAGCTGTTTGCCTGTGCTTTATCTATTGTAAAACCTCAGAAAGCAGGAGGAGTCCAGGTTGAGTCATTTGGTCTTTTGTGTCTCAGGGGAGTGTGTTTTGGGATAGAGGTTGGGTTATCATTTTTTTGGGGGTGGTACTTGTTGTTTTTTGCTTCCTCTTACATCCCAAAGAGGGGTGAAGTTTGACACACACTTTTAACTGGTCAGGGAAAGGGTCCTGTAACCCACGAACCAGCCCAGATTCTGTTCAGAAGTTCATGGCTGGCTGTCTGTCCAGATATTCTCACTTCATAGAAGGGTAACAGTACTGTGCTTTGAAATCCTTTTTACTTTTACCTTTTGGAAGTAGCCAGCACTGTTTACATAAACCACCAGTGTCTTAGGTGCAGTGGAAATGTAATTAATTCCTTGAGTAATGAAGAAACTGTATAGAGAGCCAGCTGAAGGCTGGGAAATGAAACTGTGTGAACACAGGTGGTACAGGTAGTGTTATTTGTGCAGTTTTGGTGTCGTTTTCATATTTTCTTAAGTTGAGGCAGTAGAATAACACTTATTTCACACAGTGAGAAGTGTGGCTTATGCTGCAGGATTTCAGCATTTGGAGGACTGTATTTAGATTCTTGGTTTCAGAGGTTATTAAGCTGATAGGGAGGTGAGTGAGACTCTTGGTGCATGAACCTTCACACTGTGAGGAGTGTGGATGGGAAACCATGGAAGAAGGGAATGCAGCAGTGGGGACGTAGTTTGGTCAATAAAGGAATTACTAAGTTTTTATGAACTGACAATGAGAATGTGCATTTGAGAGGGATACCTGTTACATCAGAATACTTCATCCCACATCTTTAGCTGGAGAGGGCTGTTCTGGTTCATCTTGATTGGAGCAAGTGTAATTGGCAAGATCTGAGCAAAGCTTCACAGCTCGTAGTGGTACATCTGATATGACTGTAGGGTTCTTCCTTACAAGAGTTTCTGGAGTGGACACTCGAGAGTGGGATTGTGGTCAACTGTGTGTGGTTGAAGTGGATTTACAGCCAGAAGATACCAGAGAGGTTGCAACTGGAAAAAATCAGAAATTGAGGGAACTGGGTTGTGTGGCCAGAGTCAAGAGGAAGAGAAACTAAACCCATTGAAGCAAGTGTGAAAGTACAAGCTGGAGGAAATTTGCCAATTTTGGGGGGTTTTCTCATAGATATTTACTACAGTGTATGTTCTCTTGGTGTAGAAGCTGTGAAGGCGGGTTGCTGATAAAATGAAGGGGAAAGGAAAATTTAAGCCGTCAGCTCAAATAAAGTATAATGCTGTAAATATGGACAGAAAAGCTCCGTCAGATTATTTTGGTTTGCACCCCGATGAAGACTGTGACAGCACTGCATACTGAAATGATCTTGATGTGCTGCCATTTCATTCAGTGCTGAATATAGCCAATTTAAGCTGCTAGAATTTCTTGATGTTCTTACATTGGCATATCTGAGTCAGCATCTTGTTGCTGCTACAGCTTAATTAAATTTGCCAGTTTGTGCCACAAGGATGGACACATTCTCATATTTACAGAGACAGCTGCGAAGTGGTATTAAGAACTGTGGATGTGATACTGCTGGGTTTGAATGACACTTGAGATGTTTTCTACTGCTGAAATAGTATCTTAAAAATATGCTTTTTCCAAGATCAGCAGTTAATGTTCATGTTGTTAGCCTTAAATATTTCCTCTCTTAAGTACAATTATTTTAAATAGACCAGGGCTAAGGTGGTTGGCTTTTGTATATTGGAGGTGTTTTAAGAATCAGCTTTATGTTACTTCTTTGTTGTTTTTAGAACAGACATGCCCCTTGCCTTAGCCTGCTGTTATTTTTGGTGACTGATTCCAGCATTGTTTAGAGTAGAAAATAAAATGCTTGATTTGTGTACTCTGTAAGAATTTCTTCATTGAAATCTGGAATTTCTGTTGTTACAATGAAGTAACAAGTAAAAGTTTTAATTTCCTTCTTCTGCAATGAAAGAGGCTTTTTCTAGTTAAGTCTTTCTCCTTTCCTATCAGAATGGACTTACAAGTCCGACCTTTCTGAGTGCAAACAGTTTCTGAACAGTGTCCATCAGTGATGAAATGTGGAGATGCTTTATCTTTTCATTAATAATGTGTGTTTCCAGAACAAAGAATCTGTTTCGTATTTAAGTTGTTGACACCATTCTGTTTTTTTAAAAAAAGAAAACCCTACCTTTTGTTTGTTTTTAAACCAGTTGCAGACCTGCTGCTGGCACTGAGGGTTAGTCTGGTTGTACAGGTGGAGTTTCAGAGTAAGAACAGTCCAGTGGCACAGAGAGGAATTGGGCTGGCAGTGTCTTTCAGAGCAGTTTAGGCTTGCACAGCTGCCTTTATTGTTTCTAACTGATATTAGTATTCATGTGAAAACTGCCAATTCTTTCATTTGTTGCTTTTCTTTCAGAGAGGCAAAGAAAAATGTGGAGGCATTGGCAAACTCTTCAGCAAACAGACAGAGTGGTAGCATGCAGGCTGCAGATTCCCTTGAGGGGGAGGCTAAAAGCCCAGCTGATGATCATCCTCTTCCAGAACCCAGACTCCCCTATCCATTTACCTCTTGTTTGTCTGCAAAGGAGCAGAAAACATACTTGTATCTGATGACTAAGTTCTCAAAAAAATTAAACCATTTCCAAGTTAATGCAGCAAGTCAAAGGGAATTTTTCACATATATGGTAAGATATGAACATCACAAAGGGAGCGATGTGCTAAAATTTTTTTCTTGCAAAGAATAAAGGAAAAGGGGAAAACTGATTTTCAGTTCAGTTTGTCATAATTAATTTGTCATAAAATTCATGGTATTATGAAAAGTAATAAAGGTTTGAGGTATTCAGGATAAGCTTTTTAATAGAAATTGAAAGTGTTATTTGGTTATTTCATTGAAATTGGGGTTTTGTGGCTTGTTTGGTTTGGGGTTTTTTTAAGCTGTCTAAACAACTGAGGGTAAATGTAGGTCTTTGACAACTGATCAAACAGCCCCATGTACCCTAAAAAACCCTTTTTTTTTCTGAGGAGAAAGTTAAAGTTGTCCTTCCTGTGATTTTACCATGTTGTAGTGGCATGTAGCAGCCTTAGGCCATGGATGCATTTTGATGTGATTTTTGCCAGCTGTGGGAGGGCCCCTTGTGCTGCCCTGCTGTGCCCACACAGGGAAAGGCTGAGCTGGCCCCTGCTGCTGCCTCTCAGCAGCGAGTTTGAATAGGCCACCTTTGTTTGGGTTGAAAGATCCTTTTAGCTGAGTCCTGTAAAATGTAATTAATCAGCAAATTGTTTTGAGCCATTGCATTTGGTTTCCCGTGCTTCCTTATTAATGCTAATATCTTTATTTTATGCTGTAACACTGGAAATGTCATTTCCAGGCACATCAGTACCTCCTGCGTTGTTGTTACTTAGGTTATAATTTCTCATTAAATGAGAACTCAGCTATCTTTGTGGCTTTGCTGTGTAAACTTCATCAACCATGTCTTGTAACCTGTCTATTTATAAATCACCATATCAAAAGAAACTTGCTGTTTGTTGGGGATGGTGTTTTGTTGGTTTTGGATTTTTTTTTTAAGGAAATGGGCCTTGCAAAAAGGTTTTTTACTTAAGTGAAACTGAAGTTTAAGTTCACTTACATGAAACTTAACTGAACATTTGCCAAATTGGGCAGCAAGTGGAGTCTATTCCTTTCCTCACCTGTACTGTCTCTCTGGAAATTTTGTTGGTTACATATCTAGCGCAGAGGATTCTGTTTTGTCTTAAAAATAGATTTGTTTTCCTTTCCCCAGCAAATGAAAGAAGTAGTAAACAACGAAATTACAGAATTTATGAAATTTGCCCAAAATGCTGCAAAAAGCTGCGCCCAAGACTACGATGCCATCTCTGAGGATGCACTGCGTTATACTGAGGTAATTACCAGTGCCATGCTTCTTTAAATTTTTTTTCTTAAAATAATCATCTCGGAATTGTAATTAGGATCCATAGAATTGCCCATGGGATGTGATGTTCCCTGCTGATGTCATGTTGGCATGAGGCAGAGAAGTGGCCGTTTCCCTCCTGCCGTGCAGCCTGGCCTGGCCCGTGGGTCATTGGAGCCAAAAAGATGTGATAGAAGGGAAATCACTGTTTACAGTACTGCAAAAATATTTATTCATCAAATAAATGAATTACTTCTTTATATTTGGGAAGGGAGAAGCTGCATTTTCAGTGTGCATTCGCATTCACAAGCTGCTCCTAGATTACAGTCCTAGACAGAATGTTAAGCTTTCCCTCACAGGAAAGCTTAGTAGCATGTCACAGTGCCATATTATAAAGACACTGTAATTAGAGGTTACTCAGGCTTTAATCATAACCCTCTGCAAGTTCATGCTGTGTTAAATATCCACTTTGATGATTCTAAGATCAAACATGAATGCAACTTCATGTATCATTCTTGGGTTTATAGCAGGTTTTGGAAAAAGTTCCAGAATATAGGTTCATTAAACTTTCCCATTAGTGGATTAACACAGAGTTTGGGCACATGTGAAGACAAAGATCTTGCTTGCTTTTTTTTCCCCCTAAATACTGGGATTGGCTTTTCAATTTTATATCTTGTCATGTGGTCACAAAACGGGTCTCCAGACTTCAAGTCCTATGTATTGTCAATCCCCTGACTTAAAAATGAAATAGATGCACATATTTTGTTTTAACCAATACTTGCAGAAATAACTCATTCTAGTTACTAAATAAAAACTAAATATCCTAAATACCTCATTCAGATATCATAAGAAATTATATAGAGTTGACATGACAGCGAACTTCAACACAAATGGAATCATACTTTACCTTTGTAACTTTTGCCTAGGCCTAGTGTAAACTGGATAGTAACACAAAAAAGTACTTGTTCCTCCAAAAGGCAAGATAAATAAACAGAAAATAATTACCTGGTTTAACACAGTTCAAGCTGTACTAAACTTCATTTTTTTAATGATTGGCCTGAGCTGTGTGCATACATTGCAGGCTGGCGTATGAAGGGCTGAGGAGAATCCAGAATATATTTCAGTCCTCATACCAGTGATTGTAAGAGTATTATAGATCTGGACTGGTATCTGCAAGCTTTTAAATGCAATTTCCAATTGCAAAATAACCTTCACAGTTAAATTCTTTCGAAAGATAGAAATGCATAAATTATTTTTCTTTTTATGTTAGGAATTTCTACGTGCATGTACTGGACATGTGCAGAAGTATCCAGAGTTTTACAGCCTTCAGGAGATCATGAGTATCATGGGAGGAAAGTTTCATACACAGCTGACCTTTAGGCTGGAAAAAAATCTTCTTGCAATGGTAATACCTTATGTACACATATTGGGTTTGTGGGTGTTTTTAAATAAGTAGGATTACATCAGGATTGTGTTATGCAAGGATTTGGGATTTTTGCAACTATTACTCAGTTCTTGAGTTGGGGTTATAATTTATAATTTAAATTATTAATTAAAACTTCAATAAAATTATTTTGGCAGTAAGGTAGTTAGCCCTTTTCACCAGATGTTTGCCATAAAAAGATTACATTAGTAGTATGTTTTCTCATATCACATAACTTTATAATGCACCTGTGTAAATTCCTAATATTTTTCCTCATAAGAAGTGCAGTGCTGTGTGAGCATGATTGCTGTGAAAGCTGTTTTCTGACTCTGCTTGATTTCCCCAAGGGTACAGCAAGACATGGTAAAACAGATTTCCCTTCCATGCCTGTTCAGCTGCCCACAGATTATAGCACTGTGACATCTATTGTAACCCCAGAAAAAAAGGCTCATGTTATGCATAATGTAAGTAACCCTTTTATTGTCATTTTAAGGCATATTTTGTACAGAAGTGCAATCTGATCCTGTTTATGTGTTGAACAATTTTTAGATTGCATTGCAGCATTAAATAGCTGGTGTTTCTGTTTGTGTTTTTCCACTGCGAAAATCAGGGAGTTTTCATTCTGTAGAACTGAGATTTTTGACTGTTTATTCCAGATAATTTTTTATCAGCTAATTTAAGGAATTTTTTTCACATATCAAAAACCAGACTTTCAACAGGAGCACTGTAATTTCAAAGACACATGCTGAAGAAAGGAGCAGAGGTGATGCAGGAGAACAGTGTAAGGCTCAGGAGATGTTAGAGCCATAAACAGAGCACTTCTGATGATGTCTCAGGTGGCAGAAAAAAGAACGGAGCTGGATTTTTCTTGCTTCTCTCGTGGTCCTCAGTGCTCCTGGGCTCCCACTGTCTTCTTCAACCTCCTGAGCATTCCCAGCCTCCTTCCTTCATGGAAATGTGTACTTGGAATGTTTAACAATTTCATCATTTCAATTCTGAATTTGTATTCTTGATGGTTTTATATTTTTTTTAAGGTTCTTTATATGTAATCAGTATTGAAACAACTGTGCAGTTTTAACCAAACTTCAATATTAGACTTTTGTGCTATTACTTAACTCTTAAGATCTCTAATATATATTTGTGAGTTAATCTGGTTTGGTTTGTTTTTATTGCTTCAGTGTGCTCCCATATTTCATGATGTTCTAAATTCCTATTCAGCCTAGTAATTCACAGGTATACAAATTAACTGAAAATATAAGTTAAAAATAAATATTTTCTCATGCTGCAATGTGAATGCATAAGATGCAGCTGAAAACCTTTAGAAGAGGTTTTTGCTTTTTCATTTCATTTTGCAGTCTGTCATTGTGGTAATATTTGGACTTTTTTGAGGGGTAGGGGTTGTATATATCCATTTTTGATTGGGTTTGGAGTTTTTCTTGTAAATTTAAATTCATGTGTATTTCTTAAAAAAAGAACTTCAAAAGAAATAACTTTGTTTTCTCTAGGATATCAGTTCAGATTCAAATGCAGAAAAACTTGCTTTGAAATACTGTCCTCAAGTTGTTTTAAGCAATCAGTCATTATTTACTTTGCTGAATAATCATGGACTAAACTACAAGGAACAATGGGAAATTCCAGTTTGTGTTAAATTGATCCCTGTTACAGGTATGGTGGGGTTTTGTTATAAAACATGGGGTGGATTTGTCCAAAAAAGCTGGAAAGCTGATCCAGGGTCACTTTTTCTACGTTGTTACTGAGAACAGTAACAACCTCTGTGGTTATCAACATAAACATTGAATTTGGACATTCAGCTATTTTCCACCTGGGGAAAAAAGCTAAAACAAAAAACCAGTTAAAACCAGTTTTGCTTTTCAAAACTCTTAAGTTGTGCTGCTTGGAAAGAACACAACTGTGTGAAGCTGTTAAAATTATCAAGTGAACTGATTTCAATAAACTGAAAACCAGAGAAATTCTGAAATTGTATGAAAAAGCAGAGAGCAAACATTTTCTGGACTTAAAAGGATCTATTTACATCACAGAATAGTAAATAAGGAGTGAATGTCCATGAACATAATTTTTTGAATTGCAGCAGAAAATATTTTCATAAACTGATTAAACTGATTAACTCATCTGACTGCTTTATTTTAGTTGCCAAGCACTCCTTCAGTAATCTGAATACAGATTTCTTCCCTTACCCCTTATTTTTTTTAAACATAGTACAGTTTAGTCAAGTGTTTATAGTGATTGTTGTGTTGGAATGTCCTTGTGTGCTTTTCACACGAATTTCTATAGCAGACTTTCAGATAGTAAATAAGTTATCAAATACCTGCAAAATTTACAAATTTTCACTCACCTTTGTGAAATTAAATTACTTTGTTAGTAAAGATAATGCCTGATTCCTTTTGTAGCAACATTGCAGTTTTTAATTTTTGGATCCAAAATTAACCCCTGAAGGGCATTCAGATTGTGTTAGAAATACACAGTGGTTCTTGAAGGGTTTCTCTGCACCTTCCTTTTCCACTTTTCCCTGTAACCAACTCCTTGCTTTAATTTCCTGCTTTTCCTAAAACAGGGAGACTGTGTTCACCATGGGCCTTGGCTTTCCCTATTGTGATGGGCACAATATTTTATTTTTGGGTGATTCATGTGTGAGTGTGTTAAGGGGTAAACAAAGGAGTGGGGCAGCAGAGCCCAGACTGTTATTGATCAGAAGAGAAATAAACTGCAGCTATCACTTGGGCAATGAGACTTTAAAAAAAAGAATTAACTTTCAAATAAGGAAGAAAAAAGATCTCTTTGGAAAACAGGATACATTTGATGATATGATGCTGTATAGGAAGTGATGAATCCTCAGTTCTTATTTTACAAATTCTCTACTTAGAACTGCATTTGAAATATGTTCAGCTATTAATGTGTGTATTGCTGCTGCAGGATCATAATAATTCACACTGTATCTGGGCATACTTTTATTTTCTGTTGTTAATGAGTGAGAGGATCGTTTTTCATTTCTTCTGGTGTGAATGTGCAATGGATTTGACTGTAATTGGAAGTTGAAAGATTTATTATTTAAATTATACAGCAGTCTTTCTTCCTTTCATTTAATATGTACTCAATCACTTTTTGTTCTTGAAAAGGTAGCAAACCAGCTAAAGTGGTTTATGTTGACTCACCTCTGCTGAAAAAAGAAATGACAGTAAGAGAGAGGAATCAAATCTTCCATGAAATTCCAATGGATTTCCTAGCAACTAAAACATCTTATGTTTCAATTTCTGATGTATCGATGGACAAACCAGCTGAGGACAACCCGTTTCAGTGGGATGTATGTAGGTTCACCTATTCTTAAAAACAAACAAAACCAAAAGCTTGTGTTAAAATTCCTGAGTTGCTTTTTCTGTGCTAGTGAAGGAAAATTCAGGTTTTCTTTTGCTGAGTTACAGACTCTGTTAGAAGATATCTGTCTGGTTCCTTTAAATGTTTCTATGTGGGCATGTCAGCTTTAATGTTTACTTCATTAAAATGTATCTTGATCAGTTTGCTTCAGAGAAAGAAGTTCTGTATATTTTTTCTCTGTGGAGAGGCCTTTCAGCTCATAGGACCCAAGATATTCCAAGTTAAATAAGAAAATTGTTTTTTAATTACTGCTCCTCTTTCCTAACAGTCAGATGGATATGGATGGTTGAACATTTTTTGTGTTTTCAATTTGGCAATGTCTTGTTTCTTGGTTTGTTTTATTGTTATGGAGTTTTTTAATTTTGTTGCTTTCTCATCCCTGTGTTAAGGTGTGTTCTGATAGCTACCAGTGCAGGACAATTCCTCTTCCAGATGACACGGGGATGGACTTCGATGATGATGTTACAGAACTTGAAACTTTTGGAGCAACTACCAAGCTCTCAAAAACTTCTAAAATGGAAAGTACTTTTCCTGCAGTTAGTAACACTGCTAAAATTTTATCTCATGGCCTAAAAACGGGAGAAAAAGGTATCTCTGCCATAAACAGTGGAGATGAAGAGGAGAAAAACACCCTTTGTGAGCAAGAAGGTTCAGCATGTGCCAGCATGCAGCTTCCATCATTAGATGGCATTCCATGCTTCAGCCCTCAAGAAAATTCACCCTGTAAAAGCATTCAGTCAGCAGAGGGAGGATTAAACAAAGCACAGCATGTCAAGACCAAGGAAGCATTGGACAATGAAACAGAATTAAACCCTCTGTCTGTTGCAGTGAGTTCTGAGAAAGAGCCTGGTGCTGCCCAGAACAAAGAGACTTACGCTTCTCTATGCAGTAGTGACACGGATGAGGAGCGTTTGGTGATTGATTCAGATTGTAAAACCCCTCCTTGCTGCAAACCAGCTGTGCCAACCACTGTTCCCTGTACCTCAGCAGAGCCTGCCAGATCTGCTTCCCCTGCCCAGAGTCCTCTGGCAGGCATCACTGACTGCTCAGGTACCATGGATCAGGGAAAAAAAACCTTGAAGAAACCTCCAAGAAAGTTATCCAAAGAACTGGATCCTGTTGGGCAGATTTTGAAAATGCAAACTGAACTTCTCAAGTCACCTTCCCAAAAAGCTCATGAGCCAGTGGTGAGCTGTGATAATTCTAGTGCTGTGCCAGCCCAGCTGCCTCAGTCTCCAAAAACACTTGTGACCTCCAGCACAGAAGGTGTGCCAGCCCCAGCCTCCAATCCCACCAGCTCCTCTAGAAACACCTGGACATGGCTTTTTGAGGGAGTGCCAAAGAGTAAGTGTGGTCATTGTGTAAGGAGGGAAATTTAACAGAAGACACTTTAACTGCTGTATCTGAAGAATGTGGCAATAGTGCATCTGTTACATATATTTAGAGATGTGACTCAAGTTAACAGTGCCTCCTCTGTGTGAGAATTACTGCCTTGCACACAGAAGAGAGCATTTTGGGAGCTGTTTGTCCACAGAGGTGAATGTGAAATACTGTTTTACTGTAGGAAAACAAGAAGTTGTTGTACAGAAGGTTTTTAAGCAAGGACAAGTTATCATTTGGTAGTGGAATGAGTTATGTTTGGATGGAAACTCAAATATTTGAATAGTCTGGTCTGCAAAAGTAGTTTCTTGTCAATCAACAATAGAATTATTGTACTTTTTTTAGAATAAAAATCAAATGATGCAATTAAAAACTGAACAAGAAATTGACATTTTTATGTCTTAAGTTTTGAGCCTCCTGGTTCAAAAGTTGCTATTGCTTAACTCCTGGCTCTCTGTCCCAGAAGACAAATGAGGATTCAGTACCAGCCACCTCTCTGTTTTCAGGCAGTGAGCTGGGTATTGAATCGGTGCCACACCTGGACCTTAACCCAGAATTACAAGTCATGGAGATCCTGGGGACCACGGCCCTGGAGGTTCTCCTCACATGCCCAGGTTGCTTCTGAGCTCTGTACAACTGGAGTTAGAAACACCTTATTCTGTTGGATAAATAAACAGGAAACCAGACAGTTTGTGTTAGGACAGATACTCTTCTCAAATACTTAATTCCAGCAAATCCATGCTTTTTGGTGGGAAAACATGTTTGGTATTTTCTGAGAAGGTGTGCATTTGGTGATGTAGGAATTAATTGCTTAATCTGTAGGTTAACGCAATTAATGTTTTAGCTGAAATTGTGTTATCCCTTCCTACATTTTTATTGATTTAACTGAATTTTAATAATCACCAAGACTATGTCTCCTCCCTCAGTTTGAAAGGCTGAGAGGCATGATACTTTATTTCTCTCTCTGTTAATTTAGATGTTTTATAATAGAATTTTTTAATAGAGATTGATAGCATAAGGTTAAAATGTTTCCAAAATCGTGGTAATTAAAATAGGCCTTGGGAAAGGGAGCGGGCATTGTCTTTGCTAAAATCAGGTGCACCTGCACCTGTGTACCCACCTGTATGGTAGATAATGCAATGATTGCTTAGTAAATATGATTGTACAACAAGGGGGCTTAAACTCATGCTTGGGTGAAAACAATATATACAATAGAACAATATTAAGTTGATGATTAACATATGATTGTACAACAGTTATGTAAAGAAAGAGTATAAAATGTGTCCATTCCGAATCCATGTGGGGATCATGATTTGGGTCTGAACCCCTGATTCCCAGAGAGCGCTCTCAATAAAAGCACCTGCATATAATCATCCATTATTATGTGTTTCTGTGCTAACAAGATGGTGAAACTGATACTGCCAGCATGCTGAAGAGTAACTGTGTAAGAATAGAAAGCACAGTTCTGCAATTTGAAAGTTCTGTAGCAAGCTGAGGAACCTCTTTGCATGCCTGTTTTGCAGAAAGTCAGAGTTGAGTTAGATATTTTACTAACAGAAAATTACATCCAGTTCCTTGGATAACATCTCCCACAGGATACATGCACATAAATTCTAAATTTAATGCTAGAAATGTATTTGTTCATAGCACTACAGCAATACCTATTTGTAGGTGTAGTTTTGACACATTTTCACGTATCTGCAGGACAAAAAAAGAGAGAATTGGATAAATTTTCAGTAAAAACATAGACTCTACTCTGTTTATTTGAAATGTTTTGTTAAAATATTTTTAAGGGATGTTTCAAAGCTGTACTGGGAGATCCAGTAGCATCTCTTTTGTATATACTGGTGTTGAAGTTGAAGCCAACTCCAGGTGGTGCAGAGGCTTTGTGCTGCCATCCACACCTGAGACTTGAGTTATTTCAGTAGCTGATGAATGCATGGCAGCTCCCAGGAGGTATTCATTGTAAATAAAATTTTTCTTTCCTTTGTGCTGATTGACTGTGGCTTAAAAAGCAGCTTTTGAACTACATGTATATAAGAATGGAGTCTCACATTTGGAGTTCTCTCTATTTGTGTGAGAAATCTAATGATGTGGGATTATTTAAAACTATACTCTTAAACAGAGTGAACATTTCTCAAATGTAATTATTTTTAAATTTTTTAAGCCACGTAAATGACTTGTTTGTGCCTGATGAAGTAGTTTTCACCCCAGAACAAAACAGATCCTAGGGTAAGAAAAAAACAACCCTAAACAAAAAACCTAAACATAAAAACCTACTGCAGGGGAAGAAAGCTAATCAGCTTTGTGGCAAAGAATGTACAAGCTTGGCATTTCCTGGTTTATTCATTTTCTGTAGGAAAGCTGCCAAGTGAACTTCAGCTGCTTGAAGAAGACCCTTCAGAGTATCAAGCACCTGAGGAAGGCAATGTTGTGTATAAGCTCTTCAGTTTGAATGATCTCTTGTTGCTTGTGCGCTGCAGTGTGCAGAAAGTCAAGTCACTGCCACGATACCAGAAAAAGAAAAAAGCCCAAAAGGTAAAGATTTTGTTTGCAGCTTTTCTTGGTTTGGGTTTTTTTGTTGTTGTTGTTTGTTTTTTGTTTTTTGGTTTTTTTTGTAAAGGGTTGTGCTCAACTGGCATTTCTGGGATTCCCAGTCCTTGATAGCATTTGTGCTTTCACTGAGACAATTGGTACATTTAATTGTGACTCTGCAGCGTGTCTTCTGTAAGTAAATATTTGCTGTAGGAAGAGAGGAAAGAGTAACTTGTGATTTCTTTAAAGCTACTTGATTAGAAGATAAGGAAGTGTGATTCTCTATTTTTTACTACAGTAATATGCCTGGGTAATGATACTCATGTGAAAAACTGTCATTTTGAACTACTCTTAAAAGTTAATGGAGTAATTAGGGGTTTGGCCCAAGGCTTTGAGAATGTTCATGACCATAAATACTTTCAAGCAGGATTCAGCCTTGCTATCATGCCTAGTTAAGCAGAGAAATAGGAGATAAAATGAACAACAGAGAACACGAGAAGAGATTCTATTTGTTCTGCTTGAAAATACTGTGGCATTTCTCAGCAAATGGTTTATCTCATGGAATTATGTGGTTTGAATGCAACTGTAATCAAAATATTCCTTGAAACATCAGGAGAAGGAAAATTTATTCTGTAATTCTCAGTAATTTGTTATTTTGTAGAGAGTCCTCTGAATCATTCAGCAGATTTGTTGTGGTATGTCCCTCCTGAGAATCCCAGAATTACAGCAGGCAGGTGTTTGTGAGGTGTTGATGCTTTGTTGAAATGGAAATAATCATTGTAACTCTGATTACTTACCAAAAGTCTGTGCTTAGAATCTTATTTTGAAGAAATCCCATCTCTCTGCTATTGATCCACTGCTCATAAATGCCTGGGAATAACTGCTCAGTTGGTTACTCAGAAACCGAGCACTTGTTTATTTTTTTTTTAAATTTCTGCTGGAATTTAAGCTGTGGGTTGTCAGTGAGAACTAATGGTGCTTGTTAGTGTTAACTCCCCAGTTAGGGTAGCCCCTGATTTCAAATGAGAGTCCAAGCATTAGGTTCTAATTTCAAGTGGGATCCTGACAGGAGTGATAAACAGCAGAATTCCAATGACAATAATAAGCAAATTAGAAATGTTGTGTGCTTTTTCTTGAATTGCTGCAGAGGGCAGTAGAGCACAGAAGTGTAAACTTCAAATTAATTTAGTCACATGGAAGAACTACTAAGTGGCAGAATTTTATTATTTATAAAAGCTTGCCCAGGCCATTTTTCTTTTTTCTTTGTTTTTCCCCTGTCCATTTCACGTTGCTCTATGTAAAGTCTCTGTACTCCAAAGTTTGTACTGTGGGTTTCACAGAATGGGAACTTTCAAACAAAATCTCAGAAATAATCTTTGTTGCTTCAGCTATGGTGGAGGACTGTGGTTATTATAAACTACAAAATGTAGTTAAATTGTGAATGTTTTTAGATAGTGAGTGCTAATTTTTCTCTTTATCTTCTGTTTTCCAGCTGACTCCCTTATTCCTGTTGCCAAAACTAGAATACCAGGCCTACTACGGTGTCGAAGCTCTTACAGAAAGTGAGGTGTGCCAGCTGTGGACACAGAGTATGCTGCATTCTGAATGCTCATTTTATATTGGTATGTTCATGTGCTGAGTTTTTGCTGAAGACACATGTATGTGTGAGTCTTTGTAGAATAACAGAAGAGATATGTATTTATTAAAGGTATATTCCATATGTCCTTTTTTATTTTAACTTTCTAATTTTGTTTTTCACTTCTGTCTTTCATAAGTTCTTTGTCTAAAGTTTCTGTTGGGTGGTGAATGAGGATATTCCAACTTTGGTTTTCGATAAATAGTATCCATGTCCTGTAGCAAATGCTGTATTCATGTTTGTACAATGACATTTTAAAAGTCAGGAAAGTTTTAATGGATATATGTTGTGTAAAGAAGTTAAAATGATGCATCTAAAGAATGTGACCAGATTATTTTAACAACCATTTTAATATATGGAGAGCTTTCTGATACCAACTATCTTTTCATTAATAAGATTTTTAACAAAGTGGTTAGTTGATATTTAGAATATGCTTGGCACATGCTGGTGAGTGAATGTTCTGCAGCGGGGACTGCCTCGCTTTCCTGTAGAAACAAATCTGACTTTTGGGGTTGTTACGACAGCAGTTGTGGCCTGTGGTTTCCTAACCTTTCTACTTGTGCACTGAGTTACACTTTTGCTGTTGTTGGCTCACATCAAAATGCTATTTTAGAAATGCTAGCTTCTCTGATTCCCAGTTTTTACACACAAACTATGCAAGCTACCACAGAATTATAAGGATTATGTGACGTTTAATGTATTTGCCGATTGCATCTTAGTCTGCTCTCCTTATTCAGTGGAAATTATGTTTCTAATTTTAAACTTTAAATGCAATATTTGATGTGGTTTTTCCATTCCCTAAAAAAAATCCTCAGGAAGAGCTAATTATGTACAGAGTTCTCTATTTGTAACTGTATCTTTATGAACAGTGCAGAAGCCTTGCTTCTCTTAACAAGCAGCCCCCTATGCTGAGTGTGTTCTGAGTGTTTGTACTGGGGATACGTCCAGCACACTGAACTGCACTGCAGCTGAGCTCCCTGTAGGAAATGTTACCAGAGTTTTTATTAACATGTCCAGAGAGGTGAGCAGTGTGAGGCAATAGTGAACTGTGGAGAGAGAGGGCTGCTGTGTTTGCTGAGTACACAGAGTGAAGGAGTGAGTGTCTGTGTAGTCTCCCTCAGTTACAGGGTACTGAAGGCACGGCTGGCGCAGGACTTTGCAGACTGCTCATCCAGCCAACTCCCCTCTTTATGGAGGCTCTTGGGAGTGCAGGAGAAAGCAGGCTGGGTGTGCAGGCATTGTTCCAGATAAACAGGCACAGAGCCCTCCCCTTCAGCACAGCTTTCCTCAGTGTGTTGCTGTAGGTACCTGCTGGCTGTGGAACGGGCGGTGCCCTGGCCTCCAGCACAGCTCTGTTCCTGTGCTTGGGAGAAAGTGTCTTTGGGATTGAGCAGCACTGGTTATTCCAGTCATATTTGTTTGTCAGCTCCTGGATACACTCTTCCCAGAAGCAAGCCCTGGGGTGCACAGGAGTTCTCCTTTTGTGGGCTCTGAGGAGGCACAGGATTCGTGGGTTGTCGCTGTCCTGCACAGTAAATGGGTAATCCCAGCCTGTGGGGCAGATTCTTGGTGCTGCCATGTAGTTTCTAGTAGAGGTAGGTAAAAAAAATGTGGAAGTAAATATCCATTCTATGAAAGAGCATCTACCACAGCTTTTAATAGGAAACTGTTACCATATTCTACTTGGGGAGTCTTTCTGCTCTTGGTATATTGCAAGGCAGCTGTGGAATTCTGCCTTTCAGTTCGTATTCCTAAGGGAGCTGTGAAAAATGCAATGTTGCAAGTGTCCAGATTTACTCTTTGCAGCAGAGAGCTTTGTCCTGAAACTCCAGGCACAGTTCTCTTGAGAGTGATGATATCCTTGTGTTATGGGCAACTAAAATGGTGTGACTTTCCTTCTCTGTCACTAATCTGATACCTGATAGTAAGACTATTGCAAAAATCTGTTTAGTGTAAGGAGAAAGGCAGAGAGCTACTGAGATCATGCTGTAATTGGAATTATTTTAAGTGAAATGCTGTGTTCTCTAATAACAGAATTTATAAATCAAGCACTTTGTAAAGCCATAGGCTTACTGCTCTTTCAAAATCTACCCCACAGTATGAGTGTAGAAGTATGGAGCAACATGGTTTGAAAACTCTTATCTTAGTAACACAGTACCTACAACTTGCATTCTTGTTCAGACAGTTAAGCATCTAATTTTTAAGTTTTGAGCATGTAGCAGACTTCAGTGTTAAATTTCATAGGTGGTTTTGGCTCTTGAAAAAGCTTAATTCATTGTCTCAACCGTTTTTATATTGCCAAATGAGTATGGATGAACAGTTCTTTGGACCTTGGTCTATGCCCCATAATTGTCTGGCGTTATTGTGAGTGACAGAGGGAGGATCTCAGCTCAAGGGTGACTCAGCAGTGCCCCAGCTCAGGGGATGGGACAGAAATCAGCCCTGTAACCATGGCCTCCTGCAGCAGCTGCAGGGGGTGACATGAAGTTGAATTTTTTATTTAGGGTGTTCTCAAAGAAGGTTCTGATGGTTTGCACAAAAGCAGAGATACCATCATCAAACAAAGAATGCTGTCTTCATCATACCAGCTGAGCACCTGGCTTGGTTGTTGATTTAATTCCCCTTGCTACTCAGATAGGAAATCCTGCATCTGCAAAGGCATTAATCTCTGTGACAAGCTTCTCAAATAAGGCACTTGTACTTGATCTAAGCAGTAAATAAAGTTGTGATAAGCTTTGTTGGTTAATGGGAGCATTTTGCCCTGACCGTTATTCACTTACTTGCATTAAGTGCCTAAGCAAAACTTTCTATAAGAATATTTACCTTCACATGAATGGAATAATATTGGCCTTTAATCTAAGATTGTTTGAAAAATGGGTTGGGAAAAGTACTTAGTGTATGGGTGACTTACTACATGTCAAGTATTTTCAGTCACTTCTCAAATGTAAGATATGGTTATATAAATTAGGTGGAAGTAGTTCATAGATATTTTGTTGGGGGTTTTTTTTACCAGTTATATTGTCAGTGAGTTTAGAAGTAGAGAAGTTTCTGATTTGAGGAGAAGCTGGTAAGGAATACAGAACTCAAACATATCTTCTTTTAATTATGTGTTTAATAATGACTGCAAGTCTCTTTTCGTAGTCAGCAATGCAGAATATGAAATTTAGCTGTTTAGTCTTGCACAAAATACTGATATCAAGAAAAGTAACAAATGTACAGTGTTTAAAAGAAATCAGTTGTCCTGGTGCATTTTTTAAAATTTGTTAGAATTATTACTCAGTCTTCTTACACAACACATAAACTGTTAGTAATGGATAGCTTGGAATGTGAAAAGCTTTGGTTGTAGCAGTTTTAACTGTGCAATTGAGGCATTTACACTTCCTAAGAGAGCAGATTTATAGTAAGACAGTGAATTCCACTGAGTAGGCTGTATTTCATTATGCTGCCTTTTCCTCATCCTCCTTGTGGAAGCTGAAATAGAACAGATTTGTGGGAAGACCTCAGCATAAGAAAGGTACAGTCGTCAAATCCATGTCCAAGTTATGCTGGTGATCCTTACTGCTCATCAAGTGAAATGTGGGCTGAACTGTCCTTGGCAGCCTTTACTTTAAAAATGTGATGGGGAGAGCTTTGAATCGTTGCTTCTCACTGTGTCAAAGACAAATAGTCTCTAGCAACTTGCCATGATCTAGGCCTGAGTTGTAAATTTTAATTTCTCAGGTGAGGAAGGGGGGAAAAAAATCAAGAGACAAAAGTCAGAATCCCTAGAAAGTCATGCAATATATCAGAATAGAAAAGCAAGTATATTGAAGTCAAAAGTAAATTTGTTGTAAAAGGTCCACTTTCAGGGTCTGTCCAGTGAGGAAGCCAAGTGATCAAGGGTCAAATGAACTTGTGGAGATACAAACTAATTGGTGAGATTGAGGCCATGGCAAAATAAAGTTGTGTATCACACACATAACCCAAGATGAAAGGTTTGCTGGAATCAGGGGCATCTCTTGGTTTAGAAAGGCAGTCCAGGTACAGATGTCTGTACTTGAAGCAGCTGCACGTTTTACTTTCTGTTATGGTGCAACATTGATAAATACTTTTCACTGTTCTATGCCAAAAGAGCAGAGTTGTTTATCCTTTTACAAAGGCATTCGGTCTGTAAATTATGCTCTTACATTTGTTTGGTTTTATTTTTAGTGTATTAATTGAATTTCTTTTTCCAGGACATATCGATGCTTTTACATCAAAGCTTATTATGCTAGAAAAGATTTCTCCAGAAGCTTTAAGAGAAAAACTTGGATTGATTAAGTGAGTGTTTTTACCAAGTTTTTTTAGCAATGAGTTTCAAACCCCAACAATGCTTGCAAGTTACAACTTTTGCAATTTTTTTCTTTCACAGACCTGCAAATTCATTAAATATACTTCATCACATTTTGAAGAAGGTGTCTGAGTAAGTGCTCAATTCTTGTTCATTGTATTTGTTTGCCACATTGCCCAGCTTATCCTGTTTCTTCTGCAGAATGCTTGTCTACTCTGATTTTTATTTCTTCATATAGATGAAATATTTTACAGGTTCTCTTAGGTCTGTCATAGCATAATGCAGTGCTGTGTAAAATGTACTTTACAAGGTTTGCATAAATGATGCAAAATAGTAAGAACTCTGGGTTTTTGAACCAATTTTTCAAGAGAGGAAACTGAACTCTTAGGAGCTGAGTAAGCAGTGAGTTCACTCAGGAGTGAGGTGTAGTATTATGTGTATAGGTGACATGTAGAGTTTGGGCATTTGGGCTTTGTTAGTCTTTTGGCTTCATTTGTAGAAATAACACTGTGCTCACTTCTGCTTACCTTCACTTACAGCAGCATGTCTTTGTACAACATTGCAACTTTTCTCCTGCTTCTTTATGGAGCTGCTTCAAGGCTTTCAGACTGCAAGTGTCTTCATTTTTTTCTGAGGCAGGTTTCTTGCACTGAGTGTGAAGCCTCTTCATTGAAATTACAGAGGAGTTTTCCTGCTCTTCATAATTTCTGTAGCTTCATGATTTGTGGCTGAGATTTTTGATATGGGCAGTTGGTTGACCTTTATGTTCCTGAAAACCTCTTTAATCGTGTATTTGTTGAAAGCTCATCTGTTCTTGGTGTCTGTGTCCATGCAGGCGTTGTGCTTTGTAAGATGCTGGTTAAGGAATTACAGTTTGCCCAGCATGGATGGTTTTCAGTGTATGCTTACATGTTTAGTTGAATATGATGATAATCTGTATATTGTTGACAAATTAATGCATTATTAATACATTATAAACGTGTTAATTAGTAGGTATTTATCAATGCGGTTTAATTAATGCTTTCTTGTGCACAGTCTTTTTATAAAATGGGGACTAAGCATCTAAAGATGTTCTACTTTTGCATTAAGAACATATTAACTATCCTGATCAAGTAAAAATCTCCAAAAAACATTCATGTTAATATTTTTCATCTTGAACTTTTCTCATTTTAGCTTGGAGGAGGGTTCTTATTTATTGACTCATGCTGCAGGAGATTCATCAGTTGCAATTTACAAGAGTTCCCTTGACAAGACCACGAGATCCTCCTATAACTTGCACAAAGCTCACTGTGATCTGCCTGCTGTGCCTGCCACTCTCTCAGTCCCCTGGGTTCCCCTGGATCCCAGCCTGCCTTTGCCCTACCACATCAGTCATGGCAGAGTTCCATGCACCTTTCCACCTGCACCCCAGGAACGGTGGAAACAGAAGGTCAGTATCTCACTTGATGGAAAAGCAGGTTAGCAGTTTAGGAATAATTGATTTCAGTCCCTTGGGGTATAGCTGATGTAGTTTATCTGTCATCTTCGGGGGTCAGAATTTTTTTGGGCATTCATCCTGCTTTGTAATTTATGTTGGCAAAGAAATGATGCCTATCATGCTTTGGAAATTTCCCAGAGATGCTGCTCTCACCTCTGTTATTTTTGAGGCAGTATAACCCTTTAAGAATAAGAAAATTTTTAAGCATAATTTTTCTTCAGTAGAGACTTACTCATCTGTGTAAAAGCCATGTGCAAGCTGTGCCCAGCTTTGTGCACTGTGAGATGGTTTTTAGGCTGAGTTACACGTTTTAGCCACAGCTGACTTCATAGGAGGGCAATATTGCTGTGCATCCGTTCCTGATTACCTCGTGCACTTTGGTTTCTGCCAGAAGGAAATCCAGGCACAGAGGCAGGGAAGAGGCAGGATTGGTCACTTCTCTCTGGTGACTGAAGACCAGCTGTGCCAGTCCAGATGTGGCCTGTGGGTCTGTTTGAAACAACAGGAATTAGAAGGCACTTGTCTGAATGTTTTTGTATATGTTTGTGCTCAATACAGATTGAAGATTATTAATTCTGATCATTCTAGTTTGGTTTTCTGAGTTGCCTTTTTTTTTTTTTAATTCTCTCCCCATATGTGTGTAGGTGGCTGGGGTAAAAGGACAATCGGACACGCCCCATGAGGGAAAGCCAGTAGCTATGGAAACAAAAGGCAAGCCAGCTAAGCCTGTTAGAAATGAAGGTGTGGCTCCAGAGAAGCTGAGGAAGAATTTCTGCAAGCAAAGAAAAGTGAAGAAAAAGTGGAAAACTAAATTCAACAAAATGCAACTAAAGTAGGAATAAGCCTGGAGAAGGATAAGAGGAAGCAAAAAATCTGAAGTTTCTTGCAGCTTCAGAGAAGCCAGAACAAGCTGGCAGGGGAAATGGCTCCAATAGCTGAAGCATTCTCTAAACCTTTAACCCTTTTGTACCTCAGGGGACATGTTTCAAGTGAAAATCTCAAATTCAGTCAGAGAAAAAAAAGGATCTGGCTGCAGCCACATGGTTGGTTATGGAGAAAAGAGTATCTCCTGTTGGTCTGGTGATTTTTGTAGAAAAACTGCATCTTGAAGAGTGAAGCAGTGGCTGACAACAACCTCTGATACCACATAATAAGAAGAGTAACTTCTCAGCTTTCCCAGTTCTTCCAGATTCACTACAGATTTTTGTTGTCACATATTCTAAAGATACATTTTACTTTGTGCATTGTGTATAAGGGGAACAACTTGGATTTAATTATTTAGCTTTTTTGACATGTGGTGTCTGCCAGCTTTTAAATAACTTACAAATTACATTTTTCTTTTTAGAATGGTGTAACAAATGAAGAACAAAAGCTGTGTTTATATGAATAGTAAGGGCCATAAATTTGCCTTAGCAAACTTACAGCTAAACAGGTAAAATAATAACAGGAGAACTGCTTTTTGCATGTTTAAACTGCAGTCACAAAAAAGCAGAGGTCTTAAAGGTGTTCTTGCCAGTCTTTTGTTTGGACTGAGGAAGTTACTAAGTACACACATCTGATCAAGCATTCTTCTGCTCACTGGGACTTGACAGGACATGTTTTAATGTCATGAGGGTAAAAATAAATTGTTTGCTGGAGTATACCTGCTAAAAAATCCTGAAGGTAGGGATTTTTTTGAAATCAGACTTCAGTAATGAATGTATATTAAAAACTGTTTTCTGTGAAATACAAAGCTTTTTCTGATGTGGGTTTTTTCCAGCTGCTGGATATATTTATTCAGTTATTCAGTTTATTCTGTTTTTGGATCACTGCTTGTTTTATCTACAGTAATAAGCTATTGACAAGCTGAATTGGTGTTTGCAACTTACAAGTAGTTCTGATTCAAAATCCTAAATGCCCTTAGTGACTTCTCATAATAGGAATGTTTTAGCTGTGAGTCATTTTTGCCAGATAACTGACTCTGTCTGGGGGATTCAAGGCAGTTTTCAGTTTGTATATATAAAACTTTGCCAGACTTGTATGGAATTTGGTTTCCCAATGCAGTTTCATGTGGCAGAAATGTATGGTTTTGTTTGTTCACGTGTCTCTCTGCCTGTTACATTACTGATGACAGTGTGCTAATTGTAGACTGGGATGGAGCAGCCTGTGCGTGGCATTGCTTCATTGTGGGTGCAGGAATTCATCTTTGCTAGGGCTCATGCAATTCTTGCTGGCCTGGTTGTGCAGGCTGTCCAAGTGTCTCTGAGTAGTGGCTCATCTGTCCCCTCTACCTCCCTTTTCTCCCCGTTTGGTGGCATCTGCAAACTCAGGGAGGTTTGCTTCCATCACGTTATCCAGCTGACATAAAAATCCTGAGCAGTGCTGGACCCCGAGGAGCTCTGTCCATGACCAGCTCAACTGGTTCAGCTTTGAGCTACAAACCTCTTCCCCAGAAATGGAAGAAAGCCTCTGAGAAGAGAAGGTGTTCAATGCTGTGTGAGATCAGGGGTGGATGTCTGGTTGTGCCCATGCGCTGGGGTTGTTAGGAGACAAAATTGATGGCTTTGTATCGTGTTCAGACAGTTTGAAGTCAGTTTTGGAGGACTGCAGGAGACATTCTGACCTGGCACTTTGAGGTGACTGGTTGGCCTATGTGCAAAACCATGGAACATTATCAGTTCTTTATGTTAGTGGGAATGGGCTATGGGCTCTGAAATCAGACTTTTCTGTGTTTCTGTAGTAATTAGAGTTTTTAAACTTCATTTGCACTATGCACTGATAAACTGCTGCCATTCTCGTATGTGACTGGCTAAATCTCTTCACCTTTTCTGTCTTGACTGCAAACACTTTTAGGAATAAACTAGAAGCTGTCTATGTAAAATATGCTAGGAAAAGATTTGTTGCATTTTTTCTCTTCTTCTAATGTAGCCTAGCAGCTGGAAGCACAGAAAACTGGGATCAAGTGAGCAGTCAGCCATTCTGGGGCTGGACAGTGGGAGATGCCAGCAGCAAGGGACTCTGCCCACCTCTGCTCTGATGTTCAGTAGCCGTAACTGAGCCATTTGAAGAGGTATTTCTGTTGCTTCTGATTTGTTTGCCCTATGTTTTAAATAGCATCCTGTTTCCAAAAGAATATAAAAGTCACTTCAGGTGTAGTCTTTCAGAATGCTTAGTGCTGACCTCCTTTTAAAATTGCTTTTAGTTCTGCTGGTAGAAGTCACACCATTTTCAGTCTCTCCCCCTGTCGATGTCTGACTGGATGTGCAACTTTCTCAGACGTTTCTCTGAGAAGTTACATAATTAAGCTCCTTCTTTCTTAATAAAATATGTCCTTTCCTCCCAGAATCACTGCCATTGCCTGGTGTGTTCAATTTCTCTGTATTAAAAATATATATATTTGCCTTTTTTTTTTTTTTTAGTTGCTCTTAAAATGCATTTTTCTACAGAGATTCTTAAACTTTGTTACAAGTTCAGATTCTGTTCCTGTATGTCCAAATCATCTCACTAAAAAGTTTTCAAAGATACACTGCTGTGTTATATATCCCAAATTAAATTTCCTTCTCAGTGCCAGAAGATACCTCTGGTGGCCAGGTGACAGTCTGTTTAAGCATAAATCATTTGAATTACACCCGGAGTGTAGATGGAAGATTGTCACTGGCAAAAAGCTGGTTCAAGCCATTCTGAGCCTTGTGAAGGTCTCCTGTAGATGATCTCAAGGCTGCTCTTATTCATGGCTGTGTCTGTAAGGTGAGCTAGTCCCCACCTTGCTCTGAGGAGACATTGTGATACACCTTGCTGAGGGATTTTTTGTTGTTTTTATGGAACTACAGTATACTGCCAGTTCTTGCATTGTTTGTAGAATGATTTAGTCTAACGATTATGAAGTAGGATCAGTCCTAGTGCAGCCTTCAGGGAATTTCTCAGTATTGATACTGCTCCCTTCTGCTTAACAGTGAGAGAAAAAAAGACAAGAAAAGGCCTCAAAGCCCCGTTCTTCCCCAAGACAGCGTGGCAGCTCTGTCTGGCAAGTAACAGTAGAGGTAATAGAGAAAACAGCCTTGTTATTGTTTGTGATTAAAATATTGCAATAAATATTAGAAGAACAGTGTCACTTTAAACTCAATATTAAAAAGAATAAGGTAGCAATAACTGTGGGGAAGGGAGGGGCTATTACAGACCTCCAGTTCTTGAAATGAAATGGACCAGCCACATCCTTTGGAGTGTCCGCAGCGTGTTTTTACAAGTGTGCATTTCCTATTTTTGATAGCCCTAATAGAGCAAAAATATTTGTTTATTTTTCCAAATGGGCAATGTCCTTGTTGAGAGGAGCCAAAAAGAAAAGGATACTGATATTGTTGACCAAAGCTGTATAATCCAATCAGTCACTTTACTTCCTTCAGCCTGACAGGGTCGTTCCCATTGCAGTGCACAGAGCCAGCTGTTCCAAAAGATGCATGAATACATCTTGGTTTCACTGAAACTTACTCAGAGGTGCTTTGCTCAACAGTTTTCACCTGTGCATGAGATTCCTCCATTGTGTGGCAGCATGAGTGGCCAGGAATGTCACCTTACCTGCCTGTGCCTCGAGAACAAGCACGTACCACAAGCCTTTCGTTTTTCAGGTACTGCCAAGGGAATACAGTTTGGGGAGAAAGAAAAGAGCAAGCTCTGCCATGGCAGATATCATCAGAATTCTTTGAACAAAAGTAATCTAGAGTTTTTTAATAACTGTAGGTTTTAATAAACCTTGATGTGCTTCTGAGTGTTTCAAGCCTTTTGATACTCAAGGACACCTAACTGAAACTGTATTTTTGAAATTTTACCTTGAAGTGAGAGCTTTAGACTCCATGTCCATTCCCCACCACTGTCTTGTCCAGACAATCCTGAATTCTTTTATAATTTCAGGCTGTTAGGAACTAGTGCCTTCAGAGAAACAGCAAACATGAGACTGTGTGATGCTCTAATGATGCTGATAACATTATCTAAATGCAGTCAGTCTTTGCTAGCACTGCACTGTGTGAGCACGATGAGAATAGTTAAATTTGTATGTTTAGGTAGAAAAGGAGCTCATTAATTCCTCCACAAAACAGTATCAAAGATGATAAAAGTGATGCCAAATGAAGACTCAGCATGTACTGAAGGTGTTCCTGGGGAGGTCACAGGGGTGCAATGCACAAACACAGTCAGAAAGTTTGGGCATTTCCTTATAAAGACTTCTTGTGATATCAAAATAGACTTCCAGAGTTTATACATAGGTTCATATGCAAGTACCTTGAGGCGATCAGCTGTGAAAAAAGAAAGGTATTGACCATTCTAGTGCTTTTTCAGATCTGAAACTGAAGCAAAAAGTGTCAAATTCTGTACATCTGGCCATAGAATCAGTTGCTGGTAGCAGATATTCTGAGTTGGAATTTACCTTTATGTTTCTAGATTAATTCCTTGACATGAGGGTACATCTGTGTACCTGAGAGCTTGACTTTTCCCAGACAGATCCAACAGAACGTCTTGCTGTGACTGTTACTGTTTTCTCCCCTAAGGTTTGCTGCTGCTGTAGTGCATTCTGCTCTGATTTGAAAGGAATGATGCAGCATAGCCTTTGTTACTGAAGTTCTCTCGCTCTTCCCGTGTCAGTTCTGCTGATGTACTTTAGCACAGAAAGGAAAACATAACGGTTTTCTGAAAATAAATTTAGAAATACCCATTTAGAATCAGTGTAGTCAAATTCACACTGAGATCAGTGCTTCTGGTGTATTTTTCAGACATCTATAAAATGAGAGTATTTGTTTAGAATTTAATTTCATCACTGAAAACAAAATTTGGAATAGCATTGCAACTTTGAAAAGGTTGAAAACTCAAGTTTGTTCATGATTTTTATCTTTAACATTTGTTTATCCCATAGTTGAGTGAACAGCATGAGTGCCACCCTGTGCCAGGTCTGCTGCAATTGATTCGAAAGCTCTGCTTTCAAAAGCTCCACTTACCAAATCTTTGCACAAACAATTCAAAATAAAAAACCAGGAGGAATGCAAAAAAAATCCCTGGTGAAATAAGTCCCCCATCAGTCTGTCTAGTGCGGGCTATGCTGCCAGGCAGACAGAGCACTTCAACAAATATTTTAATGATTGGATTAAATCTGAGCTTAAAAAAGAGGGAAGGAAGAAGCTGTCAGAAGCCCATGGCTGAGCAGGTCTTGTAGTTAAAAGCTACCTCAGCAGTCAAAACCTATTTATTTCAGACCCATGCAGTTAACTGCAGTTCTTTCCCTTGACTGACAGGAGGACAGTAACCTTGTGCAGCTCTCTGGATATTCTTTGTTTACAGCAGAAGTAATGAAATAAAAAGGAGGTGGAGTTTCTGCACAGCTGCACACGCTACTCTCAACAGCTTTTGTAGCCATTTGTAAATTAACAAGTACTCGCATCACAGGTGAAATTCTTTGGCTTGTTTGCAAGTAACCTAAGCAGAATGCACAGTGAGATGGATTAGAGTGACTTGTTTAGTGCAAAAGCAGCACATGGAGGTTAAGAAACCTGGAGAGAGTTTTGTACTGACACTGTTGCTATCTCTGGAGAAAAAGCATCTTTTGGGTCAGTAGAGCTGTCACCAACCTCTTTGGCTGGTTGTTTTAATAACAAGCAGAAAATGTGGAGGTGGGTACATGAATAAATGTTTGTTTCCTGCCATCTTCAGGGAAGATAATTCACACGACATCCTAGTTATCAAAAAAATACATTGTCTTCCCTTAGAGGTTTTCTACCAGCCCCTACAGACAAACTGAGAAGATAAAGTGTTGTACCCATTTCTTTGGCTTAAAGGATGTCTGTGGCTCCGTGCTGCTGTGTGTGTGCGTGTTTCAGGCTATGGCTTAAATTTGGGCTTCTAACTTTCTACACTGGCAAAACCTTCCCAAAGGCTGCCTTTGGTTCAGCCCCTCTCTCCACAGGAAGGATGATGGCTGGCTGGCTCTCCGTGTCTGTCCTTGGTGATCGGCCAGCTGGGCTCTTCCCTCTGCTGTTTGGAACTCAGTTATTGTATACACACTGATGGCTCTTCATTCTTGTATTAATGACTTCCTGGAGTATAGTAGCATTAGAAAAAATAAACCTTAGTTTTGAGAAGTTGTTGGAAGATTATCTGTAGTTGTATTGGCACTGCAGCCTTTTGTTCTGCCTCACCTGTCCCTGGTGTGAGCACTGGTTACTGGTGTGCAGGACACAGCACTGAAAGTTACCCAGCTCCAGTAGAAGTGTTTACTGAAGGTTTATCTGAAATCAAATGTGAAAATGTTAAGTATTATGTGTACTCCTTCATGCTAAAGCTTTTAATGTATTTTTTTCTTACTCATTAGAGGAAGAGATCTCTGGTTTTAGAATTCAGACCTGTGCTTCTGACCTGGAAAAGCAAGTCCTAGCCTGTCTGGCAGAAACAAATCTCTTGGTAGCAGCCACTCAATCAACAGCTGTTTGAAGTCGACTTTCCTTGCCCTAAGTTTTCTCTGAAGTTGTAAGATGCAGCTTGAAAGAACAACAAAAACATCAGTGTAGACAGTCCTATGTAATTAGGAATCTGTGACATTCCTTTGTCTTGCAATGCATCATTCATTCCCAGCTAGTACCTCAGCTGATCCTAATTAAGGCAATGAAATTCAGATTGTGCAAGAACTTTCTCAAAATCCTGTGGTTTATGTTTTGTACTAAACCAAGGTTGATATGTTTTAAAACGCCACAAAAAACCCCTTTCCTGCTATTTCACAGAATCACTGATTTTAATTGAAAATTTCCAGCTGTGTTCCGGATTGCTGTAGAAATTGTGTTGACTTCTCTCAGTGAACTTCTCACTGTAAGTGATTTTAAAATTCATTTTCCTGAATCATTTCAGAGGTGGCATGATGTTAAACAACAAGGAGATAATTTTTGCAGTATGGAGTTACCAGATTGCAGATTTGCCATAGGAACCTGTTGTTTAAGCATTTTTAGAGTAAGTTTAGGTGGTGCTTAATTAGATTCCTTGAAACTTTCAGAATTATTCTCCAGGATTCTTAGGGACATATTTAAGGTGTGAAAGCCTCCCTAGTACTTTGGCAGAGGCCAGGAGCCTAATCCAAACCATGGGACTGTTTGTGTTATGAGTCACTAAACTGGAAAGAGCACATAATGATGGGAAACAATGAAGCAGAACAGACTTGGTTTTACATTAAAGCTTTTAACACTATTCCTAGGAAAAATTCCCTGAGGACTTTGGGCAGCCTCCATCTTTTTGTAGCTGTTTTTGTCCTTTGGCAAGACAGGCCAAAAGCTCTGCAGTGATTATTCATTCTGGTCTGTTGTGGGTGATGTCAGGGGCTGCTACGTGCTCTGGTAATATTTTCTACAGTGTTTTCCAGTGTGGTGGCTGTCTGGGGAACATTATTTTAGAGCTGGCAGCTGTGATAGATTTGAGCACTGTGACATCTAAATGGGCTCAAAATCTCTCCTTATTGTTGTAATATATACTGGTGGCCTGTTTATACCAGCAGCATTGTGTTGATATTAGTGAGAAAGCTGAACTTAGCATAGTGGGTTTGGTTCTGAGATTTGATCTTTTTAACCTGTTAAGGGACCAGTTAAAGGATTAGTTCTAGGACCAAAGACAGCATGATACCTGGATTCAGATGGAATTGCAGCTCTCCAGCCCAGAGTACATTAAACTGTGATTGAGGGTATTCATGATAATCTGAGAACAGAAAGTAAACTTTAATATCCAACAAGGCTTTACAGTCCTGGTGTTGTCTCAGACTGCAAGATCTTTACATGAAAAGGCAGCTGGCTCTGAGGCAGGGCATTGGGAAGTCCCCAGGGACTGAGGAAATGCACTGAAACGTGGTTACACACATAGTGACTGTTTGTTTCTATATCCTGCCCTGTTTCATTCAGTGTAAAGACGCTGGAGTTTATTCAAGCCTCCAATACCAGAGCAAGGGCTTTGGCAAGTGTTTCATTTCTATGTTTGTGTGTATCTAGGAGACCTCTCCTAATCACTAGATGATGACTCCCGTGAGGCACACTGAAAAACCCAACTGCTGGTGATTCACAGTTGAGGTTGGAAATGGACCTGAGCTCCAGATACCAGTAATACTCATGAGAAACATATGCCAGAGGAGTTACTTTTTGAGGTTTGCTGCACTTAGATAAGTTGCTGGTTTATATTTGTTCATGATGCATATTCCTGGCTGGATCTCTGTGTCACTTAAATGTGCAAACCTGTCTGGCTTACTCTAGTTCTCATGCCAAACAGAAGGACAGAAGGTGCAGTGGCCCGGGCTGAGTCAGGAGGAAAAGCCTACGGCACCTTTGAAGTTGGTGGCCCATGTTAGCTGTGCCATCTGGGTGAGACTAATAAAGGGGTTTGCTTCCTTCTGAGCATCTTGACAGAGCACAGATGATTCCATGTTGTTTGCCTTGAACAGTGGGCAGCCAGTGCAGTGGGTTGCACCACAGTGACCTAAAATTCATGGGCTTTGCCAAGTGATAGAGACTTTATTTAGGCTGTATGTGTGCCCCAAGACAGCTTTGCTTGTTATTAGCTTTTGTGAATATCTAAAGGAGTTTCTTTCTGACTGTAACTATAATCTTAGCTAATATTTTGCTTTGTTACTCCCTTGTCTTGATTTGGGATCCAAAGTCACTCAGGCATCTGGTTCTTTGTGGAGGCAAACTCCTTGTGCCAATAGGCTTGGAGTGGAAGGAGCCACTGAGATTGAAAGATAAAAGGATGAGGATGATGGTGTTATTTACACTGGTGAGCAAGAAAATATTGGAAAATCAGAGTTCAAACTAAGAAAACAGTTGAAAATAAGGTAGAGTTCAAGCTAAGGTTATAGTCAGATATGGTTGAAGGTGGCAGAAGAGGGGTACTGAACAGCAGACAATTATTTCATGTATATAGAGTTGAGAAGTGGCTGAAGGCAAATCCAGTGATAAAACAGTATCAGGATATAAAAGGAAGCTTTTAGAAATCACCTTCAAGATGCAGCCAGCTGGTGGAGAGGTGGATGTTTTACTGGCTTTGAAGAGCATTTGCTGTCAGGTTCTTCTGTGTGAGGCACTTGGAGATTCTGCATGGGAAGTAACTTCAGGGCAGAACGCCTGTCATGTCTTTGTCAGTCACAGTGATTGCCAAAATACACCCTTTAAACAAGGTTACATCTCCTTTCTTGTAACATAGACTTACTGTGAAACCAATGAAGATAAACTGGAAACAATTTGATGAATCTAATTTATTTTTGTATCCTGATGAATTAATGCCATTTACTATTTCCTTTAGCAGATGCGATGCTTAAACTTTGCTCTGAAGAGTTAACAGCAGAAAGATGGGGCCTGATCAGTCAGAAGGCAGCAGTCTAAGATCACACAGCAAACCACAGCACTGCAAGGCAGGCAGCCCAGGGGGCCAGTGTCTAACCTGGATCATCTGTTCATGAACACACTGCTTATGCCTACATGCACTCTCTGTTCCCAGACTGAGCCAGCCATTGCCAGCTACCTTACCTATTATAATGCTTCATTTGTAAAACACACACATAACAAAATACTAGAGATCTGGCCAACAGAGAAGATCATTCCAGAGATTAAGTCTAGCTCTTTAAAAGGGATTATTTCAAGTAAATGAAGTTCTGAGTGGAGAATAACATTTGTGCAGGAATGTGCATGTAGTGTAGGAATGAGAGTGCACAGAATAGAATTGATCCAAGGGCTTAGGTTGTTAGGTGGAGCACCTAACAAGATGTCTGGTTCTCTGGTATTGTGTTACATAAAAGTTGGCATTGATATTCTGGTATTTAGTCTATTTTCCAAAAACCTGTGGGATTACAACTCTGTAATATAGAGAGTAAACTCCCTCCATCCCACTCCCCTCTCCCCCCCCTCCCAAAAAAAAGCCAAACAACTCAAAACACAACCCCCCCTTTCCCCAAGCAAAATAAGCCTTTCAGTGTTTAGAGTTTTACTAATACAGTCTAGTTGTGCTAAACAGGAGTCCTTCCTTCTTTCCTCTGTGGCCATAGACATTGTAACTTGCCAAGTTGTTACCCTGGGAACCCAAGTAGCACAACTTTTAAGTTATACTTAACTGTCTTTGTAATCTGTAATTACCATGAGAGCTAATAACAAATCTGTATGTATTTGCATCATGGCACTTCCCAAATTAGACACAAATAATCAAGATGCAAAAACAACAGCCAGAGGTCTGCCTGATCCATGTGCTTGTCAGAATGGAATTTATATTATCCTCTTGCAACACAGTCAGGGAGCAGCACTAGACAGAGGCTCAGTCACACCTAGACCAGAAAGTCCTTTCTCCTGATCTCTCTTCTTTTTTTTTCTAATTGAAGCAACAGGTTTAAGTAGGCACTACATATTGACAGAATTGTGTGGACAGCATCCTGAAAGAGGTGAGCAAGATCTGTGTAGATGAAGGAGTGAAACAGAAGCGAGGGGAAATCAGCTAGAGTGACCCCATATGCAAAGACGTTATTGCAAAGATAAAGTTGGGTCAGAGGGGAACTTAAACTGAATATTCAAGTTAGACACATCAAGCCTTCAGTAATATGATAGAAAGGTAATGTCAGGAAAAATCATGTTGGTGAGGTGGAAGAAAATGGTATATTGAATTGAAAGAGGGAGGAAAATAAATATAAAATTATTATCAAACAATGTTAAGCAGTAACAAAAGAATGGTAGAGTTGACAATGGTAATGTCACTGAGAGGATGGAACAAATTGACCTACAGCATGTCCTTAGGCTACAGGCCTGGAGCTCAATCACAGAGAACAGTCAGAAGGGAAGAATGGGAAGTTGACACAATTGTATTTGTTTTTCCATCCACAGGACTGTGTGTAGCCCCAGCCAAGTGAAGTGTGCTCCCTTGGATTGCTGTGGTCAGCATGCAGGAAGCCCCAGGTCACAAATGGGGAATTGCAGCTGAAGGAGTTGCTGGTGATTTAAAATATAACCTTCTATGCAGGTATTTCAAGGGAGAGCAGGGACCAAACAGTGTGAAAAGAAATAGAAAACCTTTCTTGGCACTGGCTTACTTACTAGTTGAAGCATGTTTGTTCCAGTAAATAGCTGTGAGGCAGACACAGAGAGACGCTGGGCTTGCGGTAAGTGCAGTCCTTGTCCCGGCCTTTTATCCAGCCTGGAGCTGACAGTGGTGCTCAGGAGCAGTGGTCATGGACCAGAACCCCTTGGGATAGGTGCTATACAAACCCTCCAAGTTCTGGGTAAATCTTGAGAAATAACCTATAGGACACACAGGCTTAGGTCTCATTTTAAAAAGCGATACAGGCATTTGGCTGCTGTTTTCCCATGAATTGATTCCCTTTCCCTGTTTGGCAGATAACAGGAGGCTTTCCTGTTTGCTTAGTCTGACTGCTGCCTTCCTTAAATCACTGGTTTTGCAGACATTCTTCTAAAAGGTATGAAGAATAGATCATATATCCATGGGCAGGATCAATGGCTTTGGTATTAGGGGTTGGTTGTTCTGCCAAAAGCGTGACTGTGTTTTCTGCTGTTCATGCTACTTGAATTCTCCAGCTGGGCCAAGAGCCTTTGGTGTCAGTTGACCTACATATACAGAGAGCAGTTGAGGGAATTTGTAACATGTTTGAATATGTTTGTATCTTCATGACTCTGAATATACTGGGTTTTTTCCTATTGTCAATCTTTTTTGGTTTTAAATCACTTCAGCAGTCCCTGAAGCTTGTATAAGTTCAGAGAGGCTCATATCTATTTTGAACCGAGGTTAATGTGTGATTTCTGAGATTGAATAACTGATGATTGAGTTGGATGTTAGAGACAACATTTCTGAAGCTGTTGGTTATAATAATAGCTTGCTTGATATCAAACTTTTTGCAAACTGTTCATATGAAGATGTAGTTAGCCAAAATTAATGGTGGTATATGAACTACTGCATATTTTAAGAAGTATTGAATTGTTAAAAAGATAACAAATTTCTAAGGAAATGGAAGTAGTAGTGTCATTGAAACAGGCTGCAGTAGAGGACTGAAAGATAAATGGACCTTCAGGTAAGAGAATGATTATGTTCCTCCTCAATTCATTAATATGAGACTCAGCAGACCGTATACAAAAATGCAATGTATATGTTGAAAACACTTTCTTTAGCTGAGGGTGTTGTGGTTGTGCTTTTCTGCTTTTGTATTAAGAATGTTTGACAGGAGATGGTGGTTAAAAAAACTGTCTCTGTGGGATTATGCAGCCATTAGGAGGCAAATTGGTTCTCTGGCCACGTATCCCTAGTTAAAGCCCCTAATGAACACTGCAGTACATAATGGTTGTTACTTCTAGCACTGTAAGTATTTTTGATCTGTCAATAACATTTCCAAGTTGCCAGTGTTTTTTTTTTTTCCTAAGAAACTTGAAAAGCAGGGGGAAATTATCTGTTTGACTGTTACTGACAGACATTGGTTGAAGTGGAATAACCAGGAATTAATATTGAAAGATGGTTCCTTAATACACAGAGAAATAACCACAGTGGCCTTGCCAAAAAGAAAGCTAATGTGTCAAACTAATGCACTATTGGCACTGACATTTTCTGACAAAACACTGCTCCATGATATGCCTTTTCCTATGGCTCTCCCCTTCATGTCACTTTTGTTTAACCAGAAAAGGTGTATTAACATTATTTTCACCTTCTGCAATGACAAAGCTCGTGTCCACTCTTAGCTCCATGTTTGGAGTGTAGTATTTCCCCCTTTTTGTTTTGCTGATCTTGTTTCATCCCAGCAATTACAGTGTCTCTCAGCCCGAGTTCGTGTCTCTTTTGTGTTTGCCAGCTTTTGCCACCACTGTTTTTATGCACCTGGCTAAGCCTAAAAGTTTATTACCCCCTGTGTCTGCCATCTTTGTCTATGCCTACAAAAAATACTTCTAGCAGAGACAAATATCTCTTTGCAGAATCAAATCCACTGTGTGACAACATATTCTTGAAAGAAATATGTAAATCTGTTCACTTGCAGGGGATTAAGAAAACCATGCTGAAGTTACAGGAATAACTGCTTGTATTGGGAGTGGGGAGTGCTTGGTTTTGTCTGCATTATTTAAGGTTGATGACCAGTAAATTGTCCATGCTCTTGAGGTGAAATCTCAAGAGATCCAGCTGAAGATCTGCAAATACTTTTTAATTATATTTTGCTTTTGTTACGAGTGTAACACCTGGCAATTTATAGTTGAGTTTTCACTACGTGGACTGGAAGAAGCTTTGATTTCCTGTCCCTGGGTTGGGTGTGGTAGTCCTGCTCGGGTTATCTGAGCATGATTCAGTGAGCCGCAGAGCTTGTGTCTCATTCTTCCAGCGTTTATTGCTCGTGGCAGACGTCACTTGAGGCTTCTCCCAACTCAGATAGCCCCTGAACTCTGAGCACTGCTGGCGGGAAGCAGGCTGGGCCCTACCTGCACGCTGCAGGGCTCTTGGTTTGCTGTGTATGAGCCCAGTTCCCACTCCAGGGAGGGAGTGCCCGGCTTGCCGGGGCAGCGGCGTTCGGGGCCCGGGGCTGCGTGCTGGGCACCCGGGACTCGGGTGTGTGCGCTGCCCCGGGAGTGCCAGCACTGCCACAGCCGCGCTGCGCTGGGGAACCCAAAGCACGGGCTCCCACAACCACCTGCTGCCCCAGGAACGCTGGGGCGAAGGCTGGGGGGAGGTGTACGGGATCCCCTTCCCCGAGGACAGCGGGGGTCGCATCTACAAGCTGGGTGGCCACCGGGCAGGTGGAGAAGCGGGGCTGGGGGCTGAGCCCCGACCCCTGCAGCCCAGGGCGCTGCTCCCGGCGTCTCCACAACCTCGGGAGACCCTGGGCGTCCGACGGGGCACGGTTGCGGAGGGAGAGGCTGCTGCTGCTCTACCCTTGCCCACCCCGTCCCTGTCCCCGTGCTCCGCCGGAGCCGGGCGCGGCCGGGTGAGTCGGCGCCGTGCCGGGGGGCCGCCGGGGCGGGAGGGGCCCTCCTGGCCCTAGAAACCCCCGCCCGGGCAGCCGCAGGCCCCAGCCGCTGCCAGAGCCGCCCGAGCCGCCGCCAGAGCCGCCCTGCCCGCCCCAGCCAGGTGAGCCCTCGGCGGCAGCGCAGCAGCAGCGGGGGGAGGCGGCAGCGCCGCGGGGCCGGGCCGGGCTGCGGGCGGGGGTCGCTGCGGGCGGGGGTCGCAGCCGCNGGCCGCCGCCCTCCCGCACCCGCTGCCGGCTCCTCTCCTCCGGCCCTGCCCGCCCGTTACTTTTCTCTGCTCGGTTCCACGTTGGGACGGAGGGGCCGTGGGCGAGGCAGCCCTTGGGAGGCTTCGTGCGCCCCGCAGCAACTCCGGGTGTGGCGGCAGCGCTCAGGAAAGAGGAACCGGTCCCAAACTTGGTCAGACTTCCCTAGATAGTTATTTCTTCTCGTCGTTAGGGTACACAAAGGCTCAGCTGGGTTGATCACGGTACTGTAAGTTGGCTTCTTGGCGCGGAGGTTTGTGGAGGAGCTGTGCCGGCCGGCCAGTCTCCCTGAAGGCGGTGTTCATTCAACCGGAGCGGGGGCTGGAATTGCTCCCAGAGACACGGCGGAGCCCAGAGCCCGGAGGAGGCAGCAGTCCCTTCGCTTCCCTTCCCTGCTTGCCCAGGGTGCGGCCGCGGCTGCCGGAGCCGCTGCAGAGCAGCCCTGCAGGCAGTGCCGGGCGGGCAGCGCTCCCCGGGGCTGCCTTTGCTCTCCCCCGCGATGCGCCGCGGAGCCCTGGGAGCCCCTGCTCCCACGGCAGGGCTTGGGCGTAGCCCTGCCTCCCACCCTGCCCCCCACCCTGCCCGGCTACGAGCAGAACTGAGGAGATCCTGCTGCTGCCTTTTGGATTGTGAGTCAGCTCGGACACCATTTCCTCCTCGAGTGAGGAGGGGGAGGTAGGGCAGAGGAATTCTGTCAGGTATTTTAACTGAAAGAGAAGTGAAATTATTTCAGGATAGTCATGCAGAAGTGAGTTGTGTGCTTATGCATAGCAGCTTTACTTCTGTTTAACACCAGTTCTTAAGTTGATATTCAAATGCTGGATCTGCACAGAGGTGCAGACCCCGATGTACAGGTCAGGAGTGAAAGACTCTTGGAACCTCTGTGCCCCTGAGTGATTCATCGCTTTGTGTGCCTTCTGTCGTAGAGCTGGTTGTGATAAGCAGTCCTAGTGAGTACAGCTTCCATTGACTAACATTTGGTGTAGTTTGCCTTGATGAACAAAAAAAACCCAACCCAAATCCAACAAGTTTTCCTGTAAAGTCTCAAAAGTGAGAATAACTTGAATTTGAAGAAACAAAATTCCTTAATTTTGTATGTGCATAGTATCTTCCTGGAATGGAACTTCCTGGGTTATTAGCAACGTCTGTGGAAGAGAATGGTTCAACTATGTTTGTGGTAGTGTGGTTTAATGGGTTTTTTAATTCT
>VZTJ01002936.1:530191-540247 GCA_013397795.1 Orthonyx spaldingii | reverse complement strand
GCTCCAAATAGTGGCTTTACATTATGTGCTTTGGGGAGATGCAGCCTGGCCTATTTGTACTCCTGCTTAGCACTGTATATAAATGAGTGATTTTGAGGCCTTGTTTCATTTACAGCAGATGCTGCAGGTCGTCCTCACTCTCCCTCATCTCTGTTAACAAGCTTGCCCTGGTTTTTGGACACAAATGTGCTCCAAGTAGAAGAGTTTCCATTCTCTCATTCCAGGGATGCCGTTTCCTTGGCTCGGATGTCTGGGAACACCCTTTGCTCAGATCTCTGCCTGGTATAATAAGTGCTTCTTAAAATGCTAGCTCTGCTTATTGAGTAATGCAGTTGTTTGTGCATACCTGAAACTTTTCCATGGAGCACGGGGCTTTTTTCTGTAATGTGTGTGAGCTGGCCCTGGAATCAAGATACGGAGCTGCTTTTAAACACTCATTCTTCCATTACTAAACAGTTACAGGGATAAGTTGGTGAGTAGAGACTGGGCCAGTATAACAACAGACCTGCAAGCCAGTGCTTTCTGCAAGGGTTGAGGTCAAAACATTTCTTTTAGCAGGATAATGTGATTCAGGATTGTGTAATGTGCATTTAGAAATTGGTTGTAGAAACTTGCCTTAGGGTATTGAAGTATTAGTTTACAGCTGGAAGGTAAAACTTGGTTCCTTTCCAGTGTAAGGAAGAATAGGGTAGTGCAACTATTTTCTGTATACATGTCCAAACCCATCCAGAACTTGTCAGAACTACATCAGATAAAATCAGTCTGTCAGAGAACAGTGAGAGTCTGTTCTCAAATATGAGTGCTTTACAGAGCAGGGTGTGACAAGAGCTGTGTTTGTTCTCTGGGTAAAAAGTCCTTCTCTGCAAAGATTTTTGCATGAACTCCCATTTTTTTTCTTTTGCCGGCTTGCTGTTGATGGGCAGTCAGTTGCTACAGCATTGTTGTGTGCTGGTGATATGAACCTCGAGTTCCAGCTCTATGTGAGGGTGTGTTAGTTCTGTTTCTGGACTCTGATCAAGTGTTTTGTTCCAACAAACCTGATTCATTGTGGTTTTTAATTGATTTAGGAACTGTAGTTTTGCAAAAAGCTGTTCAGTGATTTTTATTTTTTTTCCATATGAAAGATTATGCTGCAGTTTCTTTGCTTCAGCTCTCATTGGTGTTGTCTTTGTGACAAGAAAGACTACAGGACTTCAGCTACTCATCTTTGGTAGTGGTTGAAATGCTGTCAGTACAAAGGTCTTACAGACAGGCTCTTCATTTTATTAAGTGTAAACATTAAGAATTTCATAACTCAGGAATGCATCGATCCCCTTCACCTAGCATGGTTAGTAGTGCCAGCAGCAGGGAGCAGCTTATTACAACTTCTGCAGCCTGTCTTTAAAGGCCTGGGTTGGATTTTCGCTTTGAAAAAAAATTATTCTCAAATATATCAGTGCATGATTGTGGTTTTTGTTCTCTTACTTTTCTTCCCCTGGAATCTTAATTTTTGCTTGAAGTAAAGGTGCTTTTGTTTAAGCAACTTAGACCTAGATTGTCTCAGAAGATGGAAGGCTCTCTTTCTGTATTCTAAGTGAGGAAAGGTGTGATAACAACAGTTACACTACAAAAGTACTATAGTTGTGCTGCTGCATTTTATTTTCTTTATTTGTAACACTTGCTATTTTTTTCCAGAAGTAAAGATTTCTTTGCTTTTCTCTTTACAGGAGCTAAAATTAAAAAATGAACACTTTTTCTGGAGTTTTAACCAGATCACCGCTATTAAGAAACTATTTCAAACTTCTTTCTGGTTGTCCAAGCCCTTAATTGGTCATTGAGTGGAGAGGAGTTTGGTTTGTCTGGGAAATTGGCCTGGGTGGCTGGTGCTGAGGAAGCCCCCCAGACTATCAGAAGAATGACTGATGGGGGATTAAAAACCATCTGAACACCAGTTGAAAGGACATAGTCAGGACTGGCTGCACAATAGCTGGGAGTTGTCTGGGAGGGCGCGGAGCCAGGGAACTGGACTGGGAACTGGTGACAGTGTGGAAGTGAAGGGTGTGGCACCCAGCTGAAAACAGGGCCCTTTTGGTATCAGGCTCGCTTACCAGTTAGTGCAATGTCTCTGGATTTGAGGTGCTGCTGCCCTTTCTCTTCTCTCCTGAAGCCAGCTCTTTTCCCTGTTTGATAATGCTCTCTGCAGCTGGATTGTAGAGGTCCTGCGGAAAAAAGCTTTCATTTCAACAGCAGATAATGTCTGCTGCAGGTGCCCTCCTGGGTGACTGGATGGTAACGTGAGTGCCAGTGTCTGTCCTTCCTGCAGATAAATTTGAGAGCAGGGTTCTGGGAATGCATCAAGCCTTTTAAATATTGCTCCTGGCTTACAACCTTTGGCAAAACTTTCCTTAGTTGAGAGATCCTTTAATCAAAACAGGAATACAGCTCTGGCATACTCCCTGACCAGAAACCAGAGTTTGAAAAAGGTGAAGTATTGTAACATAAGCTTATCTTATCAATGTTTGTTTCTGCAATGTATATACTCTATCTCACTGTTGGGATTTTGCCTATTTTTTTTTTACATATACAAGCAAGATGTTATTCAGGTCCTGGCAATGGAGCATTGATGTTGATTAACTTGCCACAATGCCTCTTATTTTGGAGCTGTCATTTTAAGACAGTCCTTATTACCTTATATCTGATATTCACGTTACTAAGTGGTGTTTGTTTTGGGGAGCTACAGCAAAACCACAAGACCCAGCATCCAGGGTTAAAGATTGAACAGGGTTGTGGCTTTGTAAAGTGTCTGCATGAAAAGAAATAGTTTCACTGCATTTCCTGAAGATTTGAGGAAATGAACATCTGTTTTAGATGCTACTACTTTTTCCTGGTTTTTGACTTTGAGCTGGACCAAGCTATAACGTTTCTGAGTAATTTTCCCGGTACTGAGTTGTCAGCTTAGTCAGTTCTGTTCCTGAGGTAAAGAGTCTCCAATTCCTGTTTAATTCCTGTTTTAAAATGCAGAAGAAATGCTTGTTTAAGGAATTTTTATTGTACAATCAATGAAGACCTCTTGCTGTTGCATTATTAGTGGTGGTGTGGCTTGGAAACTCTTAAACCTTCTTTCCTCCTTGGTGTTAGCAGATCCATTGGACTCTGTCACTTGAAGTGCTGAAGTGTTTCAAGACTGGTGTAACACACTGATGTAACTGTAAATATATTTAAACCTACTTTGTCTTTTCTTTCTTTTCTTCCAGCATTCTTTCAAGATGTCTACTGTTCATGAAATTTTAAGCAAGCTCAGCCTTGAAGGAGATGTAAGTATTATTGTCTAAACAATAAAAGTTTGGTTTACTTGAATGTCTCATCTTGTTCCTTTTACAGGACTCTGCACCAACAATTGTACTGAGCAAATTGTACAGTTTACAAGATTCCACACATCTCTTAAACTTTTATTGGCTGAAAACCTAATCAGCAGTGATCAGTTTTCATCCACAAACCAGCTGTAAACCGTAGGACAGTTACATGATGTAATGAGAGTTCTTCTAATTGGCCAGCAGCAGGGCAGTGTCCTCCTGCTGGGTCTTTTCAAAGAGATCACAGGGCAAACAATGGCTGCTTTGCATCTGTGTCCTTCTTTCTTCCAAAGCAACAAGTGAGTTAAGGATGAGAGCAGAAGATGGAAATATGTTCAGTTTTGTTGATACCCTCTGAATTTCTTTTTTTTTTTTTTTAATTAGTTAAAAATGGAGAACATTATAAGAACAAAGATATTGATGATCTTATTCCTATAATAGTTATCACCAAAACCAACCTAGCTCTTGAAAAAGCTTGTTTTCTCATTTTCTGTGTTAGTTTTGGTTGCGTATTTTTCACCACATCTGCACTTGGTTTACAGTTTTATTGAAATACCAGAAAGCCACAGTGTTTTTCTGATTTCTTAAATTGCAGTTAGATGGTGGATTACCAGTGTGGTATCAGCATATCATGCAGTGAAATTGTGGTTCTGTGATTGTCACTGAAGAGGAAGTGAATGTTATCCTTGCATTATTTCACCACGTTCCTAATGAACTTGCTACACATATAAATCTTACAGCTGGTAGCTCCAGATCTGAGCTCTGTACAAGCAAATGTTTTGCCAATTTTTGTTACTTATTGCGAAATTAATTATTCCAGACAAGGTTTGTGAAAGAGCTGTTGCAAAGAGCTGGCCAGTGCACTGTAGGTAAGTGGTAAAACTGGTTTTGTTGTGCAAAAGCAGTCAAGTCTTCAGCTTTTGTGGTTGTGTGTTTCAATGGAGAATTACTTTTGGAATAATATTTAAGCAATCTATTCTCAAGGGCAGAAGTGTTTCTTCCTTCATAAGTGCAAGTAGTTGCAAAAGTCAGATTTGAATGCTGTTCCATGGCAGCATTTCCATCAGAATTCCTGCTGCAGAGTGTAAGAAGGACCAGGCAGCTGGTTTGTACTGTAAGATGGAAGCCAGAATTACTGAGTAGCTGACCTGTGTAGCTCTGCATCATTAGACCTGTTCCTCTAAGCAATGAGTTAGCAAATTAATTGACATTAAACACAGTACTTGGACCACCATTTTTTCTCTTAAAAAAGCTTTTGAGAGCATAAAATGGTTGTGGCTGAACCCCAGTGCTGTCCTGTGCTCTGCACCAGTGGTACAGCAGCTGGTTTGAGTGAAAGTGAAGGACCTGGTTGCCTCAGCCTTCGTTCCTTTCAGGAGAGGATGAGGTTGATCTGTGCTCCCAGTTTCTGCATCTCTCCACAAGGGTACTGAAAGATTCTCAGGTGCAGAGATCCTGAAAGGGTCCTGGTGTTTTTAGATTAAATTAAGCCTCTTCAGCTGTTAGTGATACTTGCTTCTCCCTCATGTTTCCCAACAGGATTAAATTTGTCAAGCTCAGAGGAAGTAAACCAGTTGGAGTACCTCTGAAGCACACTAAATGCATGGAGAGAAAACCAATTTCTCTGCTTTAGTTTAGCCCAGATGGGTGGTGCAGCTGGACTTTTACTGCCACACTGTAAAGAATCTTTTACTGAACTAAATGGAAAGTCAGTTAGAAAGCTGCCTTGTCTGCAAGCACTAGTACTGTGGTACAGCAGTGTACCAGAGTAATTGAATAGCTTGGAATTTAAATGGCTGTATTTCACAGGCAGTCACCCTGCTAAGATCTGTCAGGTGTCAGGGAAACTGAGTCTGGCTTGGCACATGCCTTGGGTGGAGGGACAGAGAAAAATGGCCACCAAATTGCAAATATGCTCTGTATTTTGTTAGTGTATGGTATCATCTTTACAGTAAAACATTCCATCCAAATTACTCAGAAAATAGTTAGAGCTGGGTGGAAGGAGAGGTACCCAGCTCTGCTGAGGTCACCAGGTGCCTTGCCTCAGGTAATCCAGAATGCTGGTTAATGAGCAGTGCCCCAGGATGGTGGGTGCCTGGTTTAGGGATCTTTCAGGCACACAGATTTCTCTGGGGCTGCATTGCATGTCTCCATTTACTGTTTTGATTGCCAGCTTGATCTGCTGAAAGGAAAGGCTGTGTTTTGTGGTGTGGCTCTGGGCCAAAGTGGGGCCACTTTGCTGGACTGAGCTGATGGTAAGAGACAAAAGAAAATGATTCAGTTTATTGGTGCTTTTTGGACTTCCCTTCTCCACAGCATAAAACAGACTGTCTCCAGAAGGCACAGGGGGAGCTGCCAGAGGAATCTGTACAGAACAGCATGACCTCTACAGAAACAGAGTCAAAATTAGCCAGAAACCATGGAATTTTTTAGTAAAAGTTGTCCTTAAAATTTTGCATTTAAAAATATTTTCCAGGGATATCAGGATAGCTTGGTCCTGTTAATGAACCCAGATTTCTTTTGGAGTTAGAGATGGAAACAAAAGTTTTTGGGGATCTTTTCCAAGAAAGCTTAGTTGTTCATTCAGTTAGGAAATGGCTGAGGCAATTTCAGATGCTGGTAGCTCTACCTTTGCCAGAGGTTTAGGTTTCTAAATTGAACTCAGCAGAGTGGGATTTGTGAGTATTACCCAGCTACTTGTGTGAAAATCTGTGGTTTAGTTTAACGTTTCCCTGGGAGGTGATAACAAGCTGTTAGCTTACACTGAAGCAGCTGAGAAGAGTTGAATCTCTGTTCTGGTCACCCTCTGGCTGCAGATATAATCCTCAGGAGAGGGCCATAAAAAACAGCTGATAAAATCTGGTAATTTGGAAAATGTTCATTTGTTTACTAAGTGATCTTACCTGCAAGTCCTCTTACTCTTAGCAGAGGTAATTTGAAATACCATTTGGTTTGCAAGCCTTGTGCTGCTTAAAGCAAGCATCCGCAGGCCAAGAGTTTCAAAAGATTATGAGTAACTTCTGCTTTCAAGAACTATAGGCTTAAATAGACTTTTTTGTGATATCTTTAAAGTCCATGAGATAGTGCACAAAACCTTTTCTTTATAGTTGTTAATCTTCAGTTTCCTTTTTTTTTTTTTTGATTATTTAGCCTGTAGCCTGTAATTGAAAGTAAAATATTGGCTTCAAATCTAAAACACTGTAGACTTTAACTTTCTTGGAATTAGCTTCCTATAGTAATTTTCCTTCAGATCTAACCAGAAAACTCCAGATTTTAGAATACTGAAGTTTAGCGAGTAAACTTGGAAGGTGTTAGGTTTTTGCTGCCATAAATGTAATAGCTATTTGTGTAAGCATGGCTGTGAGTGGATTTCTGGACAACACACATGAGCGGAGTTCAGTAGTAGAATTCCTTTTTCACAGATACCTGATGGTAGTTCTTGTATTAAACATTGGGTTAAATACCAGGTGACCAAGAGCCATGTGTTTTATTATCTGCAGCGATTGCATCGTTTAACTTTGAAGTTCTTTCTGTTCTTTTCCTTCCAGCACTCTCTCCCTCCAAGTGCCTATGCCACAGTGAAGGCCTACTCAAACTTCGATGCTGACCGGGACGCTGCGGCCCTCGAAACGGCCATCAAGACCAAAGGTGAGGAGCAGGGGCTGGACCTTCCCTTCTAGTGTGAGATAGAAGGCTGGCCCACAAAAAACCAAAACAAAACTGTGTCTCAACACCAGCATTTCAATATCCTTAGTGAAGGATACCTGCTTTAGGAGGTGTTGCATTTCTCAGACTGCAGTGATGAAACCCTGACCAAGTTAAGAGTTTGAACCCTGTAAGTGCGTGCTTTGAATATGCTTTTAAGTTTTTAGCCACGAGTTGTTGAGATTATCACTGAAAGTGTTCACTTTTTTCTCTCTTGACTCATCAGTACTTCAAATTCTACTTCTTTTCTGCCACTTGAGAATGAACTGTCAGCTCCTTTGGCAGTGATTTGGGAGTGGGCTCTGAATCATGGATTTCTACTGGATTGTTGGATTGGACATTTCTTCTTCATTTCAGCTCTCCAGACAGCTGCTTTGGGATGGTTTGAACATTTTTCTCCTGGGTTTTGAACTAAATGCTCATGTATCTTGTATTAATTTGGAGTCAAAGAAGGTCCTAGAAAGTAGTTTCTGAAATGAATTTGCAGTATTTCAGGGGCAGGGCAGTGAGAGCTTCTGTGAGCCAGGCTCTTCCCTCTGGTGTATTGAAATCATCAAGAGGGAGTGTGAACTACAGCTCTGAAGTAATGCCTTGGTGGTGCTCCTGGGGCTGTGATCCTGTCCTAGCCCTGGGACACCTTCCACACTTGCTCCAGGCCAGAGAAGCAACAGCTGGGCGTAGCTGGAACTGGCAAGGCTTTTGCCTGCATGTCAGGAGAGGGAGAAATTTAAAAGCCATACAATTTCTCATCAGAAAGAAATGCTGTGTCTTCCATCAGTGCCAGCAACATGTTTGACTTGCTATAAAATGTAAAATATATCCCCTCCCTAACGTGAGGTTTCCTTTCACAAGATTTCTTAATTTAACTGGAGAAATTCGTTATTGAAGTGGGGGTTCAGTTCTGGTTTTAAAGCATTTATAGTTTCTTTTTATTTTAAAAAATTCTCTGGTGAGAGAGGTATATATGCTGTCGTGTTTGGCAGCAGGTGCTTTGTGTATATGTAGAGTTTTGTGTAGACTTTACCATTTTTTGCAGACTCTGATTATAGGGCAAATTGAAACATGTCAAATACACCATCAGGCTCTCAGGATAGGTACAAATTTACACATTTGAACTCCCAAGCTGCTAATTATCCCAAAAGGAAATGGCAATATCCGAGGCAGTACAAAAGCTTTTCCAGTCAGGAAAGTCAAGCTCACGTCGTCTTTCCACTTTCTCTCAGAAAAGGTGAGCAGTGCTGTTAAGATACATGGAAACTTTTCAGTAGAGAGATGATTTTCAGCTCTCTGAGGGAATAACAGAGAACTTACTCAAGGACCTGTGTGTTTGTAGGGTTGAGCTTCTCTCTGCTTATTAGTTTGTTATCCAGGACTTACTTTGGGAAGGTGGCTTTAAAGGGGAAATCTCTTTATGGTTTTGATACTGGTTTTCCACTCTAAAGAATCTCACGAAGGAAGTATTCTTGTGGAAAATTAAGAAGTAGAGTGTTATGACCCTTCTTCCAGATACTGTTTGCTTGCACTTTGAATGCTTTGCAACAGGATATTTTCATCTGCTAATTCAGAAGATTTGCTAAAATGTGAGCTCTCTAAAATATATATTGGGTTTTTCCTCAAAGCAAAATTTCATCTCATCCAGACAAGAACTGGTTTTTAATGAACAGTGATGCAAAGAGCTACCTACAAGAACAATTTTTAAAATATTTCTGGGAAATATCTAAGTAGTTTTCGAACTAAAAATCTAACACCCATAATGAACAAACTGTGTATATCCACAGCAGCCACCATTTTCCTAGGAAGTATCACCATTTCTCTAGCAATGAGTTTGCATTGTATGTGGAAAGTAGAAATAAGCAGTGGTGAAGAGAAATATGACTTGTTCCTTTTAAGACACTGAGAGAGGTGAGTTATATATAAAATATATGTGCAAGCTGGTTTGTGGTTGAAAATATAAAAAAACCCAGGCACATAGGAACTGTTTGAGGAACTTTACTGTCTACAGGACTCCTGGTATCTGAACCCTTGGGCTTTCTTTGTGTTGAAAATCAAGGTCTGTGCGGGCTACAATGGGCCTGTATTTCACACTCAGCAGAGGGGTCTCTCCAATACGTTGGAAATGATAGCAGTGCTATGGAAATGATATCTCGTGGAGCCTTGTCTCTGGGTATACCTTACATAAACAGTGCCTGAAGTGTGGTGTTTGCCATCAGGGCAGGCCAGTTTGGGAGAGTTACCATATAAATTATTGTCCAGCTGTGTCTCAGTAATGGAAACTCCTGGAATGAGAGTCATGAATCTCCATTTTAGTGATTGGGTGTAAAACGGCTAAAACTTATTTCACTGCCTAAACAACAGCTGTGTGTTTGTTTTAGGGAAAAGAGCTAGGGCAGAGTGTCTGACTGCTCTGCTCTATGTAAGATCTAAATATTTCAGCATTCAGTCACACTCTTCAGATTAATTCCTGAGAGGTCTCTAAGCCATCTGTTCATCTGTAGGGGCCTCTGGAAAATACTGTGATGTGTTTATTTGGGCTTAGATCTACCTGCAAAAACTATACTGCACAAATATATTGTCCAGCCCTTTTCAGGGCTTTGAGGGGAGCTGAATTAAATGCAGGGGAATGCAGGAATTATATATATCCACCAGCCTGGGAAGGGAAATGTGTAAAAATTACTCCAGGTCATATAAAACCAGTTTGTAGTTAGCAGTTGTTCAACCTAGAGGTTGCAGATGCAAGTAACTTGTTACAGTTCTGGCTTGTTCCTTTTGGTATAAATGCCATGGCTGTGTTTCATTTTTATGCTCTTTGGTGTTTCTGCAGCAAATTTATCTAGTGCCTTGGCATGTCCTTTGTGAATGTTGGCTTTTTGCCGCATAGGACAGCGAACTGTTTAATTTCTGTATAATGCTCTATTGTGCCCTGTGTATAAATTAGCTGATGTACATGAACCTAAACAGAAGAAACTATCTAGAAGGGCAGTAACAGAGCTTATGTTAGATTTCCTTTTCTTTTTTTTTT
>VZTJ01002936.1:486890-530176 GCA_013397795.1 Orthonyx spaldingii | reverse complement strand
TTTTTTTTTTTTTGTAGCAAAGAAAACTGCTGAAATGTCCCTTTTCTCTTTCAGAGTTATTTCCTAGCACTGAGACTTTGTGTGTCTCAAGTACTTATTAAATAATTTTGTCAGACTAAGTTGTGGATAGTTACTTGCAGCCTTCTCTTGAGGTCTCATGGGATACTTTTTTATTCCATGGCTGGCAGAATTCAGGCATAGGTTTGTTGTAGGAAAGGGCTTAGAACATAGATCTGTAATAAATTCATTATATCCAGAAATTGGTAAAACAAGGATGACATGTAAACCAGTCAGTTCAATCTGGGTCTTCTGTTTATGTAGTATATCCAACATGCCCGTACCTTTAGACAGAGTTCTTAAGATTATGAAGTAAAAGTTTTTAGAGGACATCTGCCAGCTTGCTGATCAGAGATGGCAGTGCCTGAAATCCACCAAACTGCATCAGTCACAATATCCAAATATTAAAACTGTCACTAAAGAAATATCTCATTGCAACATGGTTTGGGTTTGGTGAACCCTTGCTAAGCAAAATAGCAGAGCTGAAATTATGGTCTTGTTTTATGTAAATTTTTCCCTTTGACTCCATTAATGTTCATTTCCTCATTTTTGCTGATTGAGCTCCAACACTGTGATCTTACCAATGCCACGTAGTTCCTGTATCACAAGAAAAGCTGTTATTAAACAGAATTTTTCTTTCCATTCCCCATTGATAGAAATGCAGGAACAAAACCTGCCTAGCCAGAATAAATTCGGAAATAAACTCTCTTTCATTGCCTTGAAACTTTCAGAGACTTTAGCAAACAGCAAAGAGAAGTGTTTGAGCTGCTGTCCTGCTCTGCCCCACCTCAGCAGATGTGAGTCAGCATCCTGTGCATGCAGTGTGATTCCCAAGTGTGAATGAAGTACGAGCCCTTACTTTCCGCTGGATGCCAGAGCAATGAGTTAACTTCATATTTCCACAGCATATGCATCAGAAACTTGGATGCAGTCAGTCATTTGTGGGCTTCTAATCTGTAACAATTGTGATACAAGTTGAAAATGTCATTTGCTTTTTTTGAATGCCAAGAATGGTTTAAATTCAGAATTTATTAAAAAGCTTAAGACATTGGCTTGTGCTGTGGGCCTGCAACAGCTGAAAGGCTCAATGTCTGTGTGTGGCTGTTTCTGGACAGGGAGAATTTGTTTTCTTTTATAATGTGGGAGCACTTTAAAATGTGCGGGAGTAGATTATGGCTGAAATGTGCAGTCAGCCTGCTTTCAGCTCAAAGTTTGTAACTCAGACACATGAGGCTTTCCAGGGCCTTTTGGCATCATTTGCAGGCCAAGCTTGTGTGAATAAGAGCACTGATGTAGGTCTGCCTCAGCATAACTTAAGGACACAAGGTTACCAAGTGTACTATTTCATCATGAAAAATGTGGTGAAGAAAGAGGATTTTTGGATTTGTCTTGTAATTTTAGGCTCTGCAGCTAGGGGTTAAAAGATTCCTACTTTATATGATTCATTTTTATATTATCTGTTGCAGTTCTTTGTTTCAGGTTACTTTGGGTAATAGGGAAAATAAATGTAGCTGGATTCTGGCAGGGATCTGAGTCCTGCTGATCCAGTCCTTATTTTCTGGGGTTTTTTATCAAGAACCCATCTTTTACACTGATGTGTGTGCAAGTGTGAAAGAAGCTATTCACAATACTTTTATTAAACAGAGAGGACTGAGGTGAAGCTCTGGGCTTGTTCTGACCTCTAGATTAGAGCCACCTGTTTGCTTCAAAAGCTGACAGTTGCATTGAAGTGCATGGATTTTGAATGATTCCCTTAAAACTAACTCTTTACTGATATGTAATTCACTTACTTAAAAGATAAGTTGGGAGTTTGAGCATCTACATCCTCTAGGCACACCAGTTACAGCTCAGCATGGATCTTCCAGTGATTTCAAAAAGAAGTAGCACTTAATTCTTCCAGTGTCAACAATCCCTTCTGTCTTTTGAGCCTGTGAAGCATACTGAATTAAATATACTGGTTTATTTTCCCATTTCTGTGTTTGGAGTGATGGATTAAACAGGTTAAATAGAAAATACAACTGCTTTATTAAGAAGCCTTAATTGAAAACACTCCACTAAAATGACGGGACAGGCTTTAGTAAATACAAGATTTAAAGTTTGTGTTCTTGAGCAACTTTTTGCAGAATTCTGAGTGCCTGAACACAAGTGCACAGACACACAAGTGAAGCACAAGTTAGAGTAGCAAAGGCTGGTCACAAACTGGACTTTGAGGTGGGTACAAAGATCTGCATCCCATGAGAAGCCTGGGCTCTAATTGGTGGCACTTTCTGCAGGGCCAGGACAAGATGAACACTAACTAATGAGAGCTGCTGAGCTCTGCTCCAGACAGGATAAATGCTGTGTTTGGAGTGTTGGGCAACATCCTGATACAAGGAGAACAGTGGCAAAGCTTCTTTAACTCTCTGTGGTGTGTCTTTGCAGGTGTGGATGAGGTCACCATCATCAACATCCTGACGAACCGCAGCAATGAACAGAGGCAGGACATTGCTTTTGCCTACCAGAGAAGAACCAAAAAGGTAGTAAAATATGAAGAAATAGTAATTATTGAATATTTTTCTTGAGGGCAATTAGATTTCTCAGGGTTTATCTTTTCACTGAAATTAAAGATGCCTCTATTTTGTCCATGCTGTCACAGTTTAGGACTGGTAGAACTTTGAAATATGTTGAATATGCACAACTGGGACTGAAACCTGTTGGAGATGGTGGTTTCTAGCACCTTCAGAAGTCACAGTGGGATCCACTGGATTCCCCGGTGAAATATGCTAAAAATACTGAGAAGTCACTGGCATGAAGTGCCTCCATTTGAAGGAAAAAATTAAATAGAGATGCTTTAGGCAATTGATTTTTTTTTTTTTCTTTTGGTTGGTTTATTTTGGGGGGGGATGTTGTATTTCTGTTTGTTTTATTAAGACAATTCAGCATGAGGAAATTGTTCTCTTTCTGTTCACAGAGTTAACTTAGCTGAGAAAGGACTGCAGTCAGTTCTGCTATGAGCACTGCAGCTGTGGAGTAGTGATGTAATGAGTTAAACTGTCATTAAACACTGTCCTGTCAGCAATACCTTAGGTACTGACCTATTGATGGAGAGAAATCTGTGAAATGTGTGCAGAATTCTGCAAAATGAATCTTGCTGTCTTGGAGGCAAGAGCTCTTCTCTTTTGAAGTTTTTAGAATCTTATCATATGTGAAGTTTCATGCCCATGAAAAAGAGGAAACTTTATGTAGAGTTCAGATTATGATGAATGTATCTCTTCCAGGTTTGCCAGACCCCAAATGGTAGTCTTCCAGTAGCATCCCAGAATACTCATCTGAAACCAAACGTAAATGTAGAGTTAAATTTTGGAAGTTCACCAGCTTTTATGCATGACTGATAGAGGCATATGCAGAGGCACAGCCAGGTTGGACACGTGCATGTGTGCACACATCTGCACCTCACCATCCTACCCTGGGACACTGGGACAATCTGCACATAAATGGACCCCAGTCATGAAATGTGTCACTTAAAGCTTTGTTAAATGTTCTGCATGACCACAAAAATGCACAGTCAAGAAAACCTGCAACTTTTTTTATCTGTTTCTCTCTCACTTTTTTTTCCTTGCTGCCACCCAAGAACAAACTGAATTTATCAGAAGTTTAACAAGTGCCAGAGAATAAAACAATCGTATAAACAATGGAAATGTGCAGTAGAAACCACTCAGAGAGATAAACATGTGAGGAGGCAAGAGAGGAGGAAGTGGGATATGAAAAGACACGTAGGTATATCTTCTAGGGACAGTGTCTCATGGTTTTCTCTGCCAGCAGTTGTGCAGATTTTGTTGGCAATGTGTTATGTTGTACGAGGCTGCTTGCTTTGTGTGTTGCAGGATCTATCAGTAGGTCATGATTTTGAAATGTCACATAGTCTGCCTCTCTTTTCATTCCTTTGGCATGAGCCGTGTCTGATGGAAACTCTTGGTTTAGTTTGCAAAGGAACTTAGATGCCCAAGATGGACACCTTACACTAGATCAGGTTGCTCAAAGCCCATCCAGCCTGGCCTTTTAAACACTTCCAGGGGTAAGGCAGCCACAACTTCTCTGGGCAACTTGTTCCCTAAAATTTATTACAGAGATATGTGCTATCTTTCCTGTGGCAGCTTATGCCTGAAGAGCTCGTTTTCACACAAATAAAGGCTGGAGCATTGTATCCCAAATGGAATGGTTGTACTGAAATGTCTCTCAGACTAAAGCAGCCAGAGGCCCCAAACCCCCATTCCCTCCCTTGGTCGATCCATGCAGTAAGTGCATACAGTATTAGCATAAATTAGTGCCCTGGATTAAGTGGGTGACTCTGGAAATGAACTAAATGCTTTGGCTCATTATCTCTCTGGCACAAACTTCTCTGCAATTCAGCTGAGGTCACTTTCTCGCCTGCCTTTTCCCCTGCCTCTCCAGTTCACTAATTGTTAGTGAGAAACCAGCAAGTGAAAGGCAGCAATTCCCTTCTGAATGCTACAGATTTAACTTCAGCTTAGGGAATACACGGATCTGTGTGAACCCCAGACTTGATCCCAGGGATTTCAACTTTGTAACATACGCTGCAGGCAAACTCATAATTAGCATAATTCAAGTTGCGTCTGAAACCCATAAGAGGACATGGGCTCTGACTCTGTTTGGTGCAGATTTGCATCCTCTGCAGTGAACATCCCTGTTTCTTTCTCTAAGGTTGACTGGCAATTAACAATAGAGATTGTTTTGGCTACAATCTTCTGATAGTTGCCTTGAAGACAGGCATAATTTTTCAGTGCTCAGGAATGATTTTTTGTCTCATCAGATATCTGTTTGGGAACCGGGCCTTACAGTGGAATAAATGTGCAGTCAGTTTTCCAATGTCTTAGCTAGTGAGGGGCTGGGATAAGAGGAAAACCACAAATAATACAGGGCTGCTGGGAAGACTGTGGGAGTATGATGGAGAAGCACTGACCACAGGGAGTCAGACTCGGATCCATCTGTGCTTATTAGCTCCAACAGAGCATCAGTGCTTCAGGACTGGAGTGAAGCTGTTCAGATGTGTCTGCACTGTGCTTCCCAGCACTTTGTCAGACACTGGTGCATTTCTTCTTATTTTCAGAGGATTAGAAAAAAATTCCTTTGCCCTAATTTCTTTCTTAGGCTTTCACAGGAGGAAAGCTCTTTATGTTTCTGTTTTCTTGTCAGTTGTGTAAGAAACAGTGCTGCAGGCTTGGAGACTTAAAGCCCTGCAGGTTAAATGCTCTGGAGATCAGAAGTGAGCTTTAATTTCTTTTCTTCCATTGTCCCATCTATTTACAGGAACTCTCTGCAGCGCTCAAGTCTGCTCTCTCAGGTCATCTGGAGGCAGTGATCTTGGGCTTGCTGAAGACCCCAGCACAGTATGATGCCTCTGAATTGAAAGCTGCCATGAAGGTAAATAAGCTTTGAAATTTAATGTTGTTGATCTGGTGTCACTGTCTCAGGAAGGAATATGGACTTCATATCCCAGGCCATGGTTTTCAAACTGATTCTTATTTTTTTTCAGTGCTACAGTTTAAATATCCAGCTGCAAGGCATCCAAAATGAGAGAAATTCTGGAACTATGTGGTTTTTAAACTCCTACTTAAATCCTCTGTTTAAGGAAAAAGTCGTTCTTGTCAGCTCAGGAGTAACAGGCAGGCTGCTCTGCCTGGCTGCTTTGCTGACTGCTCTTACAAACAATGCACAGGTTCATAGTATGAGAAACCATTAAGAGAGCAGCTGTTAGCAGGAGCCATGAGATCCTCTGCTGGCATTTATAGGCTTAAACAGTAGTTTCCAGTTACTGGGTCATATCACAGATCTTGAAAGAACATCCTGTACCAGACCTGCTCCTGTGTAGAACAAGAGGAAGATGGGGCATCAAAAGCAGTCTTTGGAGATAGAAATGTCTGCTCTGCAGGCCACTGAAACACAACTTCAGAGGTGCTCGTGCCAGTACATTCACCTTTTAGGCAAAGTAAGGTGTGGGAAAGTGTGGTTATAATCATCACTTATATTCTAGATGTTCTTTATCAGGTTAATTTTTTTTTTGTTTTTAAGAATTAAAGACAAATACTATGTCTGAAATTTAGAACATGTCAATAAAACTAATTAATTAACTTCTCCAAACTACTAGAAAGGAGTTAATAAACAAGGAAGAAAACAAAACCACCCCCTCCACTGCATAAACACATAGACTACGCCCCCCACCCCCCTAAAAAAAAACCGCCTTAAATCCCCAAACCCAAAAAACCAACCACTATGGAGATGGTAACCCTTGAACTGTGGGCCAAATGCCTTGTTTGAGTAATCAGATGCTGCCCTCTCCTGGTCTGAGTACAGCCTATCCATAATTTATTGTGAATCTGACTAGTTTGGGATTAAAGACCAAGCAATTGCCTCAGAGGAGCCGCAAATGTAGAATATTCTGTGCTCTCCATAGGTTGCTTTTCCCAGCTCCCAGGCATGTCGTCTGAATTGGCAAAGCACCTCTCAGTGCCTTGAATTTGCCTGAGCTTAAGTTTGGCTTGATATATAGAGCAATACAAGCTATGACTTGGGCATCAGAGTTAAGCAAAGTTATCATTGAGGAGTTAATTACTTTTCTGTTACACATTCTTGAAAGTATTTCAGAAATATTCAGAAAATCATAAACGTTGCTAGCCTTCGTTTCTTCCCCAGTTGCTTATTAGAGGCACTGTGTGGAAAGCTCTCCTTGTTCTCTTAGCTTTAAGCCATTTTAATAAAATTACTTGTGTTCATTCCTCTTTTTTTTTTTTTCTTTTTTGGGTTTGTCCCGCTCTCTCATCCCTGCAAGGGAGACACTTTGCCCAAAGGGTACTTTGTCTCATAATGGCCTCCACTTTCCACATGTTCCAGACTGCACCATGAGACTTTTCCCAGGATGTTACTCCTCTTGAAATCCTGTGGAAACTATGCCCATTTTTGCCATATGCAAAATGACATTCTGTTACAGATGGGTTTAACAAACAGCATCCTAAGAGGAGGATAAAACTGGATTTTCTTCCTGTGCTCCCAGTGGACAGAAAAAAAATCACACAGGCTGTGATAAGTTGACCTTATCCAGTTAGGCTGGTGAGGAGGCCACTGTTAGACATTCACAGCAGATGCACATAACATCTACAGGACCTCTAAGCCATTAGAAATGTTCCATCTGTTTTTTCTCAGGTGCAGTTGGCAAACAATATCCCTGAACTGTTAGACTGGGGGAAGGAGATGTCTGTAAAAGGTTTTGAAACCATTTAAGCGTTCCTGTCCATTGCTAGCTCCTAAGTGAGTCACGTGTGTGTTGCAGGGGCTGGGAACTGATGAAGACACACTCATTGAAATCATCTGCTCCAGAACAAATCAGGAGCTCAGTGAAATCAACAGAGTCTACAGGGAAAGTAAGTTTACTTTGCAAATTTCCATGTACGATGTCGTTCACACTAAGTTACGTGGATAAATTCCTCTCAGTGTGAGTTTTATTATTACAAAGCTTACCCAAATCTGCTTCAGTTCTCTGCCATTTTGTTCTGATGTTCTGGTTATTGGTGTTTATATGGTTTATATAGTTTTGTCTTGTTGCTTGGTAGCAAACAGATTGAAAGGGATTTGCTACTAATACAAGTTGTGTTCAAATAAAAATTTTTATAAGCTTTCCATGAGAGACTGATTGCACAGAACCCATGACTAGCTGGTAGCCATGCTGGGTTTGATGTAGGCAAGAATGGGCTTGTTTTCATTGTCCTCCACACCTGTTTGCTTATGTGAATAAAACACTATAATTAGCAGCCCTTTTTCTTGTAAAGGAGTATTTGTAAGACACCCTTTGCCTGAAAAGAACTCTTTGTTGTCTAGTGTACAAGACAGAACTGGAAAAGGACATCATATCAGACACATCTGGTGACTTCCGCAAGCTCATGGTTGCCCTGGCCAAGGTAGGGCTGTTCACAGTTTTCAACTTTTCCTAATGTGCCTGAGTGAAATAATTTGGTTTCTGATACACTCTTAAATTTCCCTCTATTTTCGCTGACCTTTGGGGGAAAAAATATTCAAATGTTGAAGTATTTTAACTTCAATGTCAAAGTATTTTAACAGAAATACAGCACTCATAGCTTCATAAAGGGGGTGGAGCATACAGTGACATTTAGCAAATTGAGGTTAAAAAAAGAATGGAATATGCACACAGCAAACTGCTTGCTTTCTATGAAACCTGTCTAAAATAATGATATCTTGTTTGAAGGGCAAAAGGTGTGAAGATACCTCTGTGATTGATTATGAGCTGATTGATCAAGATGCCAGGGTAAGTGCTGGTAATAACCATGAAATATCTCCAATTGGTCAGGCTTTGGGGGATGTTGAACATGAAATACTGTGGGAGTGGAGAGCATTTGTAAAGTAGGTGTGTGTATTTCAGACTGTCCTGCACAGTAATGTTTGCATGGGGTCAATGAATCTGCCACTTGCAATCCTGATGCCTTCAGTTATCAATTTTCACAGGCTACTTACCCACTGTACAGAAGCTCTCTGGTATTTCCTTTAGACACATGAAGAGAGAGAGAGAGCCTTTGACAAAAGGAAACACATCCATTGCAATGAACTTAGCAGCTGCTAAAGCTTGTTTGTTACATTTGTGTCTGTCAAGAGCAGCTGAGGTAAATGGAGCTAAATACAGAGTAAAGCTGTAGACAGGTGAATACAATGAAATTAGTCTTAGTTTCAGGTTTAGAACCTTAAATGTTGTCCTGGTGACCTGCCCAACCACGTGTCCATGTGTGTTTCTCCCACAGACACAGTTCCAGTAGTGCTTGTTTTTCCAATGAGGAAATTGTATACATTTGCAATGGCTTCTTGTGCAATTCCTGATTTTGGTGATTTTCCTTTTCTTTCTAACCCCAGGACCTCTATGATGCTGGTGTGAAGAGAAAGGGAACTGATGTCCCCAAGTGGATCAACATTATGACTGAAAGAAGTGTTCCCCACCTGCAGAAAGGTACTATTCAAGAAACAGATTTATTTTTTCTGTAAGAGAAAATTATAACAAAATGGTAACTATTTTGTCCCAGATACGATTGAAATAATTGTGAAAGACACTTAAAAACATGGGAGATCTCATAAATCTTAATTCATGTCCAAGGTGTTAATTTTTTTTTTTTAATCTAGTTATTTCTGTGGATGTGTTGATCTCACATTTTAAGTGTGTGAAGCTCTTTTTTACACAGGTGTAACAATGCTCAATTACGTGTCACATACACTGAAAACAAAGATGTTGCAAACCTAGAAAACATGGTTGCAGGAGACCTTGAGAAGTCCTTTAGCTTTTACCTCTGTCCCAGGGTAGCTTAGCTATATGATGTGTTTAATCTGCCAGAGAAGACTCAAAAGCAGCTCTGATACTGCTGTAAGAAGCACATGGGAAAAGCCATTTGAAGACTTTTCAGGGCTTAAGTCACTGTTGTTTCAAAAAATAGCAGTACAGGATTAAGATGTCATTTTACCAGATTATGGAGGTGTTCGAGGAAAACAAAAAGGCCACGGCATGGGACCTTTAGCTGACAAATTTGCTTGTATTTAAGATTAAATTCTCAGAAGGATTTGCATAGATATTAATTAATCATGTGTCTCTACATTGCTGTGTCTGTGTTCATGCTTTGGGTGATTATTTCTGAAAGTTCTTTATCTGGCTTTGATTTCACCCACTTTCTTTTCTGTGCTAGTGTTTGACAGGTACAAGAGCTACAGCCCGTATGATATGTTGGAGAGCATCAAGAAGGAGGTTAAGGGAGATTTGGAGAATGCCTTTCTTAATCTTGGTAAGTTACCCTGAAGTAAAGACTGTCTTTATTTAAGATCTTTTTAGGGCTCTTGCAATGTATCAAGATAAAGGTAGGGCCCAAATTCACCCTGCTGGATGAGAAATTAGCTGGATGTGCTGATGTTGTTGGATCCACTAGTGTATTTAGGATATTGCAGACATTGAGAAGCAGTTTATTTTTGCCCTCTGCAAAATATAAACTTTGCTTTCCACTTAAAATAAAAATCATGTGTGTTGTGATCTGCTGTTAGTTCCACTTTTATTTGATAGAGAGGCTTAATGTTTGCTTCCCCAAGCAAACAAAAAGGTTGAAACTGTTCAGTATCCACGTGGGCTGGAAACACAGCAGCGTGTGTGTGAGAGAAGACAGGTGGGCAGTGAGGGGTGATAGGGACTGAATGAAGAGTTGATTTGACTCTGAATTCTCTGAAAGAGGGAGGCAGGGTGTAAGGCTGGTACTGTGCCATGAGGTGAAGATAACAAGGATGTCACTGTGTTTAAGAGGGAGTTCTTTAAGAGGAAAATCCATTTCAGACTAAGGGTGAACTGAGAGCTGTGTAATGCAAATGGAGTATAAACAGAGCTCAGCCTTGAAAAGGAGGCTTCTCGTGGATTAGCATACAAGGAGTGTTTCCAGAGGAGAGATTGCTTATAGAAGTGGAACAATGAATTGGGGGATGTGGAGGAGGGCTAGCATTCTGAAATTATACAATTCTGAAATGATGCAATTTCCATGGAAGGAAACACTTTCTCAGAATGTGAGCATTTGTGGTTCAATCACAAGCTAAACCAAACAATTTCTAAGTAGCAAGTCAGGTAAAAATATTTTCTCTGTGCCTCCTTTTTGGAGGAACTGTTGCTGAAAACCTTATTTTGACTACTTATCATATCTTTTAAAATGGCTGCAATATTCTGTGTCCTGCTATTCTGTGTCTGGGCAGGATATTTAACTGCTCTTGTCTCTCTCTTCAGTCCAGTGCATTCAGAACAAGCAGCTGTATTTTGCAGACAGACTGTATGATTCCATGAAGGTAGGAAAGACAGGTTTTTCTTTCTACTTTTTTTTTTTTTTGTTGTTGTCATTGTTTCATCAAATTTTGATTCCTTAGGCACGTCTGTTCATATGAAATGTGATTGCATGTGAATAAATTAACAATTACCTAATATTGTTCAAAAGCATTCTTTAACAGTTAAGAGCCTGGATTATCTATTCAGATTCATCTGGTATAGGGAAATGTAGAAAAGGGTCTCCAAATAAGGATCTTTATTAGATCAGCTGATTATAATTAGCAAAGTTAGACACATCTTTTATATGTAACCAGGAGCTGATAACAGAAAAAGCTGTTTATTGAATGCCAAAATATGATATTAAATTTGCCTCAAAACATTTTGTGAAGAGAAAGGATGAAAGATAAACACCCGGTGACAGGCATTAGGCAATCCCTGGAAGACCTGGTGAACCAAAACTGCTGCTTACAGTCTAAGCTAAGTTTGTGACTTCAAGTTGGTTAAACACTGCTGATGAGAAATGTACATTCATGCTCAAATTCCTGGATCATAATAATGACCTTAGATAGAAGATTTAATTAGTTATATCTTTTATTGCTCATCTCGGTTGCCTGTAGTTTGCTGTCTTAGAATTAACCTAATGATGGCTTGTTATGCTTTTCAGCTATCGCAGCTCTAAATGTGTGTCTGCTTGTAGGGCAAGGGAACCCGGGACAAGGTCCTGATCAGGATTATGGTGTCCCGCTGCGAGGTTGACATGCTGAAGATTAAGAGTGAGTTCAAGAGGAAATATGGAAAATCTCTCTATTACTTCATCCAGGCAAGTTTCTCATCTTTTGCTTAATATCACAGACCTTTGCAGCAGGCTCCACTGGATTCATTGTACCACTAGAATTCTTGGGAGGTTTGTTAGAGGCTGCAGTGACAATATTATATTATCTATGTACTGTGGGAAAACCCACGTTTAACTTCACAGTCTACAGCTGGTACAGTTCCTGGCAGCCACTTGACAGTAAATGCAGGCTTTGTGCAATCAACTGTTGTGTTCTGAAGGAAAATTCTGCTCACTGGTCCCTATCCTCAGATCAAAAGAAAAGACAGTTGTTCTGTGATTGCTGAATGAAAATAGAGCATCTAAATTACTGCTCCCTTTCATTTCAGTGCTGAAGGAGAAGGCTCTTTAGTTAGAGTGACTTCTGTCCATTTCTGTGATTGGACACAGAAATGGTGCTATAGGTGCTAGGTTTTGTCTGACTTGGGGCATAGATAAAGAGCTTGTGCGTCTGTTCAACAGCTCGTCTTCTACACACCCTCACAACAGCATATGCTACATTATTGCTTGTGTAGTCAAAGCTGAGTCAAAATCTTGAGCCAGAATCTTTTCCTGAAGGTGTCAATTGTAGATTATTAGCAAATTTTTTAAATAGTGAACTTGGTGCATGATTTTTGCAGTGATCCTTCAGAAGGAGCAGAATCGAGTCCTTCAGCTTTCCGTTGTTGTGTTACACTTTTTCATACCCAAATTTCTCTCTTCTTGGCCTTGCATTTGTATTGCAAGAATGATTGAATAATTTCAGTTCCACACATAGGTAAAACTCAGTCAAGACAGTCTCCTCCAAGCTGAGAAAGCTTCAATGTGAATCATACACTGTCCCACAGGTTTAGAATATAATTCATATGCTTTCACATTTTGTAATTGTTTCCTCATAATTATTTTGTACCTTTCTTCCCTTGTTTTACAGCAAGACACAAAAGGGGATTACCAGAGGGCACTGCTGAACCTGTGTGGTGGAGAGGACTGAAAACTGTGACGGAAGAAACCCAAGTCCAGGGACATGCATTTTTTTTGCTCTTCGTTTTACTGTAATCCTAGAAAACCTGAATTTCCTAGCTAACCTTGACTTGCCCTTTCCCTGCCAGAGCCCTGCTGCAGTTTGCTCCCCTGCGCTGTGCGTGCCCCTCTCAGCAGCTCTGCTTGGCTCTGCCAAAGGTCCCAACATGTATAGCCAGAGAAACTAATCCTCTAGCGAGAAACAGGCTCACATGTGCTTGTGAAAGGCTCTGCCTCTCTGTGCGATGTTTCTAATAAAACAGAAATAAAAATGACATTTTACTTTAAGAATATGGGTCTTTCAGACCTTAATTGGAAAACTGTGTGAACAATTGATGTGTATTTAGCCTTTGCTGTCCATTTTCTGTGTTGTTTTTATCCTTCTAGGGTTCACTACTTGTGGTTAAAACCTTATCTTCTTCCCTCAAGCCCTTCATCTGTTTAATGATTCGATTTCTCAGCAGATCCAAAACTGTTCTCTTCACTGGTTGAGTGAGATCATCCTGCTCCTCTGCTTGGCCCTCCTGAGGCCACATCTGATGTGCTGTGTCCAGTCCTGGGCCCTCCAGTACAGACAGACATGGAGCTCCTGGGGTGGGTCCAGTGGAGGGCACAAAGATGCTTAAGAGAATGGAGCATCTCTCTGATGGGGCACTGGGGGAGCTAGGCCTGTTTAGTCTGGAGAAGACTGAGGGGGGATGTAATTCATATAGATATTTCCAAGGATGGTGCCAGACTCTTTTCAGTGGTGTCCAGCAACAGGTTGAGGAGCAAGGGCCATAAACTAAAACACAAGAAGCTTCACCTCAGCATGAGGAAGAAAAATGAGAGAGGGAGAGCACTGGAACAGCTGACTGGGCTGGTCATGGAGCGTCCCTCTCTGAAGACATTCCAGACCCTCCCGGACATGTTCCTGTGTCACCTCCAGGTACTTTGGCGGGGCGTTGGACTGGGTGATCTCTAGAAGTGCCTTCCACCCCTGACTGTTCTGTGAATATTTTTCCCCCAATTAAATGCCACTGAAACCTGAGCCACACCCATCTCTGCCTGCGTGTGAGGGGCCAACACTTGAATCCCTCTTCAACGTTTGGACACTTTGTGTGCCTGTGTGCAAGGGGGAATAGTTTGAGAACACTGAGAGCAGCCTGTCTGTAACGGGAGTGTTTTCTGCAGCAGAGCCGGGGCTGGGGCTCGCTGCCCAGGTGCGTCGGGCCCGGGCCGCTCGGAAGGGAGCGGGGTGAGCACTGCTGCTTCCGTGAGGGGCGAGTGCCCGCCTTCTTCCCGCGCTGAGGGCTCGGAGGGCGGGGCCGGGGCGGGCTGAGGGCACCGCGGGCGAGCCCGATGGAGGAGCCGGGGCCGGGGCCGGGGCGGGCTGAGGGCACCGCGGGCGGGCCCGCTGCAGGGGCCAGGGCGGGCTGAGGGCATCGCCGACCACCCCCACCCAGCACAGGCGAGAGCCGGTAGGTTGCGCTGCTCTTGTCATACTGAGACACTGTCTCCTACTACAACATGAAAGTCGCACCCCAGCGTTAGGGAAAAGCTGTGAAGAGCAAAACTTTCCCCCCAGCTGGGAGTGGGGCGCGTTGCCCTCACGGGTGAAGGCTGAGGGGCGCGGCCATCCAGATGCTCTCCGGGGCTGGTGATCACATCCCCAGCACAACTTAGTGCAAGTATCACAGAGTGGTCAGGAGGTGAAATGTTTTCTTCTTTTCACAGCTGTTGCTCCTTTGGAAATGCAAAACTGCCTGCAAGTATCAGGTGTTTTCCCTCAGTAATTACCTGGTTTGCAGCCCTGTTTCAAAGGCTGGGGTACCCCTCAGAGATCCTTTTGATCGCCTCAGAGATATGAGAAGCACACAGGAGGCTGTTTCATGCCGCTGTTAGAAGGGTGAGAGATTTTGCTTAAATATCATTGGCTGTAGACCACAAAAAAAATTTGGTGTGAAAACACTGCAGTTGGTAAAACATTGGTAACTTAAATGCACAAATGTTACAATTTTTCAGGAGCAGCTCCAATTTAATGCCTGATGGAGCAGTGTCATTCACACCTGTTTACAAAATGCCTCTCTGTCTGGATTTGTACATTTAAAAACTATTGCTGAGATAGCAAATCACTCTTTTAATCTAATTAGGTAAGTCATCTCTATAAATGTTGCTTTCTCGAACGTGGCCCTATAAAAGAAATCGAAAGGCAAGCACCTTTCCAGTCAGGGGAATGAAGAACTAGAATTTGATGGCTGGCACACTTAGCCTCACTGCCACAGGATGTTCGAAATTGCAGGCTCTCTTTCTTCAGGAGCAAGGTCATGTTAAATAAACCAGCAGGATTTCAAAGGCCAGGACCATTTTTACTGATTTTAGACTAGGAAGTAAATTAGTCCCCTGTGAGACCTAGAAGATTTCTAGAAATTCAAATTGTTTGTTGGCATTGTTAATTTTTATTTTTTTTTTTAATTACTGGCTTATTGGTGTTTCAGAAAGGAATATATCTCCAAGCTCTGATGTTGATCCTGTCGTTTGGTTCCAGCCTTGCTAATAAGCAACATGGGTCCCTGTCCATGGTGTATTGCAAAAATCAGGTCTTCAAGGCTCTAAAAGATAGGAATACCTTGAAAAATTATGTTTGATAGTGTTGCAACATTTTACTAGTAAATGCCCACATGGCAAATTGAATGTATGATTAAAAACCAAACAAACTTTTAGTTGCTGATGATGTAATTTAGACCATTACTCTTAAGACCTATTTACCTTCAGAAGTTAAAAAAAAAAAAAAAAAGCCTTAAAATGTGCTTTTCCCAAATTTTGTTGTCCCAAGAATCTGTGAAGAAATTTTTTCAGGTCAGATCTTGATTCAGTTTCTTGTTTTTGCCCTTTGGTGCTCCTATTCCAATAACACAGGCAGCAACTAAAAGTTTTATATTTCATTGGCACTGTTTCTTTAACCGTCCCAAATTGCCCAGCAAATAGCAGTCATGGGATTTAATTGGATGTGTTTCTTACCAGACCTAATGTTTAACACAGACATTGGACTACAGAGCTGAAGAACTGTACCTTTGGGCCAGTATTACTTATTTTAAAAGTAGTGATGTTTCTAACATGGCGAGGTGGTTTCTTGTCCTACGTATAAGGGAGACTTTACTGTTCCTTTCAGAAGTCCCTTCCTCATATTTCAGAGGAATTCATCTAAGTCAGGATCTAAACAGACTAATTCAGAGTAAGATAACATCACTAAAGAATAATTGTCACACTTGGACTAAGCCACGCTCCTTATTTCTGCAATTCCTGCCTTCATTTGCACAGCATCTAAACAGCATCTTATGAAAACAAGCAGTTTGTTAGTGCTGTTGCATTGATAAGGAGCAAGATGTTTTACAAGTGAGAATCAGCTGTAGAATGGTTTAATTAAATTAAAATGTAGTACAGCCAAAACTGAAGCCAACGTTTACATCCTGGTAAAAGAAAAGGTTCCTTGCAAGATGGAAGCTTTAACTCCTTGTTGTTAAAACACCTTTTTTATTAATATGAAAAAGTTGTCTATAATTTCACTTCTCAAGTGAGTAATGTTTGCTCTCTGAACACTGCTGTGACTGTTTACAGGGATTGTACCTCAAAAGCAGTTTTTCCCCACTGCAGTGAGGGGTGACGAGCTCTTCAGAAGCACCACCTAGAGCAGCAGAGTCGGCGTTTTGGTTCGGGGTGGAGTGTCCGGTATGTCTCTCTGTTAATACCCTGTCCCTTCTAGGGAGGGACAGCTGTGTCTGGGTAGCGTTTGGCAGCAGACATTTCTGTGTACGAGGTCTTTTGGGGCTCAGCACCAGCTGGCGGTGAGGCTGCGGCTCCTCCGGGCGCGGCGGGGCCGCTCTGGGTGCGCTGGCAGCGGCCGCTCGCGAGAGGGAGCTCGGAGAAAGCGCCAAGGTGTTCCCGCAGCCAAACAAAACAACGCCGAGCGCTGCAATCTGTCTCCCTACACATGAACTCTGCTCTCTCCAAACATTTACATTCCCCGACTCTAAGCCTTCGTGTCAAAAATTCGGTTTCATCTTCCAGTATTTTTTCCTGTATCTAGGAACCTGCTCTCTTCACCAATTTTTATAATTGCTCTCTTTAGATGGAGGCAAACAAAATGATTTCTTAAGTTCTGACCATGTTGTGAATTTCCAAAGCAAAGAGGTTTTCTACAAAGAACCTTTCAAAGAGTGGGTTGATAATGACAATAAGTATAAAGGAATTTTCTTCTTTTTCTTTAACAGGAAGTGGATTTGATCTTGAAATTATCTGCCACTTCCTGATTTAAATCAGGTACATTGTTATTTTCTGTAGAAAATTAAATACAACCCCATATCTTTTGCTATATTCACAATATCATAATTGCTAGCATTGCACACTCATTGCATTTTCACTATATTTGTTAGTAACAAAATATATATGCTATTAAATTAGCTTTTCTAAAGGAGATATTTCAATTTATTCATGTGTATTACCCCTCCTTTCCTCCTGCTTTGACTGCTGTCTTCACAAGGGGCAACATTTTAAAAATTTTAATACAGAAAGAATTTGTTTGGTTATGTGAGGTGACTGTGCTCAACTTATGCATTTTTAGGGTCAAGAAAAGAAGATATTCATTAAACTTCTTTTGAGTATGGCTTATTTAAGGTCCTGCTTAATGCTGAACACAAAAAAACAACTAACACCATGTGTAGCTATTTAAGGAGATTGATTGGAACGTAGGCTATTGCTGTGATTCCTGATTGAATAACTGCTAAGGAAAGTGGCCAATGCTCTTCTCTGCTAAGTGTCCTGAGCTGGCTGGCTTATACTTACTTATTTTCAGGTAATGGTTTGCTTGTGAAGTGAAAATAAAATGTCAGGCTTGTGAAAGCTATTTCTAAGCCGAAATAGCATACACAGAACTTACTGAAAATCTCCTTTTATTATTATTATTGAATACTCATTGGATATATTTTATCACTTCTGTGCAAAAATCAGGATGGATTACCTGATTCAAAATAATCATCTTATTAAATGTTGAACTTATTAAATATTTTGCAAGCATGTTCCATGAAAGAAAAAATTTTATTTCAAGTAGCTTTAATACTGTTTGATTTTAAAACAAATACTAAAATATTTTAGATCTATGAAGCACTAGAGATGGGTAAGTATTCTGGGAAAATATTTTTGCTAATATTTTGTTTAAAAGTATTAATTTACTATTAATTTAGAGGCTTTCTGTGAATATATAGTAAATTGTATTTTGTTTATGAGAAAGTATGGCAATTAATTTATTACAAATATATGAACAATGATGTGCTTAAATACATCAGTAGAGCAACAGTTGGTATTGTACAACAAATACATTAATAACAGGGGATTTAAATTCTTTCCCAGTCCAATTTTTTCCTCCACACTAAAAAAACCCCCAGTGTTAGGAGCTCTTTATGTATGCTTTAGGCTTTACTGTGAACTCTCAGTTCTGAATTTTCTTCCTCATTGTAGGAAGGTTTTCCCTGCAAGCAGGAAACAGATTTTACTCTGAGTGGTTCTGGACTGTGACTGCATTGTGGTGCTATTATTGCAAATGATGAATTACAGGAAGATTATTTCCTGGTCTCTTGGAACTTTGTATATTGCAAATGCACTTAAAATTTCAAGGTTTTAATGACTTGGTTTTAAACACTTTCTATTGAAAGATCTAATTTGGTAAATCTTTAGGGTAAATCAAGGTGAGAAGAAGCTGATGTGAGCTGTAATTACACCTGGAATACTGGCAGAGGTTTTACTACAGAAAGTCTTATTAAAGCAACTGCTTTTTATTTTCTGGCTGCTTTCAGCTCTCACATGCTACATATTAATGTGGGTAGACAGGACAATTTTCTTTTTTTTTCTGTTTCTCTTCTGTCTTGGTCTATTTTATTTTACTTTGAGAAAACAGGCTTAGATATCCTGTCAGTTCAAAACCTGGCTGGACATGAGTATTAGTCTGAGGGTGCCATGTAGAAGAAAACAAAAAAACCAATAAGATGGGATTGGACTTTTTCAGTTATTTCCTCCCTCCACCATTTCTTGCCATACAAAAGGAGACTGGATTGTGGAGAGAAATCAGAAGTGCATTTATTTCAGAAATAAACTGCTGTATCTGTAATTGGTGATAATGCTAATGCAGTGTTTTAAAACAAGGAATTGGAACTGAGTAGGAGCCACAAGGCTGAAAATAATGAACTCCAGTAAGGTAACTGATGAACTGACAAAAAATTTCAGTGTGTTATGAGTGGGGCTCAGACTTAGTAGAACAAAGCATAGGAAATAAATTTGCCATCTGCCTTTCTCTCTTGTTTTAAGCAATTGTGTGGCAGATATTTTGGATTAGTGGTGGTCATAGCTCAGAAAACACCCAGATGTTGGATGGATAATCTGCAGAGCTGCCTCTCCAGGCTCTGTGTGTAAGAACTGTATTTTAGAAGGACAGAAGTTAAGTAGCAGATAATTCACATACACACAGATTGATCTCCTCTGATTAAATATTGGAAAGAAAAGAAGAGAATGTGGTGTGCCATTTATCAAAGGAAACCCCTGAGATGGGAAAGGAACGCTGTGATCCCAGTGTGATGTGTCCATTAAGGGCTTCCTGAGCTGTCCCAGTGAGAGGAATGCTCAGCTGGAGTCTGGAGTCAGCTGTAAATTCAGGTCTGTGCCTTCAGGACAGAGCATTAGGCACACCAATGTCTTGGAAGGTCTGGACCTGTCACTTTTAGCAATGGGAATCTAAACACCCTTCAGTGTCTGAGTCTCCTGCCTCCTAACATCAGGCATTTATCAGGTTCTGAAGTGCTGCAGGCCCTTCAGCCAGGACGGTGCTCCAGCGACCTTTGTCAGAGTTTCTCTTAAACTCGGCAGATACTGGACTTGCAGACATCCTGGCTTTTCAGTCCCGCATTTTCTTTGTCCCTCAGCTTCATCTTTGTCATCATATATTCTTATGTCAGCAGAAAATCTCATTGTTTTAGGAAAAATCGTAACTGAAAGAAGTTGCCACCAATTACGAATAGACATGAACTGGGTTGTGAGAATGCTCTTGATTCCGGATTAATCCAGTAGTTGATGTAAGTATAGCTGTCCTCTTTCCCCCCCAGCAAGGTGCTAGGCAACATTTGCTGTGTTTTTCAGGTGTAGGCATGAGTGCATGTTTTGAAAGAGTATTACCAAGGTATACTCTGTTTAATTACTCTGGCAGCAGTTTGGACTCACTGATAGAAGAAAAAAAAGGAACACTGTGGGACAGAATTATCTGATTGCAGTTCCTTTTTTTGCTCGTCATCTATTGTATAACATTGTCCAAGTAATTCAGTTTATCTCAGTTTCTCAGTTTTCCTTTTCAATTAGAGATTAATTTCTTCTTTTAAACAACAACGACAACAACAAAAAAAGGTATATTTTTAAGTAATTCCTGATACAGCAAACCTATTACAGCAGTTGGTGAGCTGTTTTCATTAAGTGTTTTCAGTTCCCAAGTTCAGTTCTTCAGGACTGATTAACATTAATGATTATGTTTCTGCTGGAGTGCTGCCTGGGAAATGTGTTTTGAAGCTTTGATCCAATTTTCATAGCCTGTGTATCTGAGTTATTTCCCCAGGTGGACAAGTACTGTCACAGTTGTCCAAGCTGCAGGTCTTGGCCCTGCCTTGCTCTAGGGCAAGAGTGAATCTGAAAACTGGGGACCAGGCAGGCAAGATGCGAATGCACAGTGCAGTGTACAATGTTTCATGGAGTAAATGGAGCAGCTGGTGCATGAGTGAACCTGAAATATTTGGGGAAATCTTGCATTGTGATAGGTGAACTGTCCTGTCTGTCGTTCCAGTGCTCTTTGGCCAATCTTCAGCCTTTTGGGGGTCTGCAGTCACCAGTGGTTCTGGGTGGGATTTTTCTGTATCTGTTTCGAAACGACTGCATGCTCTGCTGTTCTCTCCCATCAATGGACCATAAAATGTGTATCATTTTTCAGATCTGTTTTCCAATCTACCTGGCTTTCATACACATATAGTCCAGATAACTGGAGTGCCCAACTTTGAGAGCAGATTAAAGGTGTGGTCTGCTCCCTTCCTGCTTCTTCTGAACTACCTTCATCTCTCTTATTTTTCCTTTTTTTTTTTTTTTTAATCTACAATTCTTTTAATTTTCTCCTCCTAACTCATGGAGTAAAAATGATAACAAGTTTAGAGCCTTGATCTAAAGCTCAGGGAGAACAGTTAAAAAGGCTGATACTGATTTTGGTGTTTGGGGGCATTCAAAAAGGCAAGGAGAAGGAAGGAATTTTACTTTCCATGGTAAATACTACACCCGATCATTGGAAAAGAGCTCAGCTTTGTATTAGTGTATAGATTTGCCATTAAATCATTAAGTGGGTCATTACACCGATTCAAATTCAGTGTCAGATTTTCCAGATGGGCTTTCTCAGTAGTAGTGGCACCAGTGTATTCAGAGGGAATTGCAGGAAGAGTGTCCAGCAAAGTCAGGGTAGCTGCTACTGAAACCTCTGCTTGGCTCAACCAGGAATTTATTGTCATTTAGTGAAAATATTGGTGAGAACATAACCTTTTGTAATGTTTAGTGTTTTATTGGCTATAAAAGATAAAATATAGAGTAAAGGGAAGTAAAATAGTATTTTGTTAGGTCAGGAGTTAGATTTATGCTGCTACTTACTGACGGAATAATCAGTGGGTCATAAAGATCAGACTGCCTGCCTCCTATCTCTTTGTGTGTGTGTGTGTGTGTATTCAACAATCTCTCCTTTGTGATAGTTAGGCCCATGGGAGCTTACCAAAACACCAGGTCCCTTTTGTCCAAGGGTATTAAATTATCTGTTTAGATCAAGCAGAATGTAGTGGATGCTTCTGTTTCAGACATTAAGCAGTTGGGATAGGACTAAATAGACCAGGATGCTTGACATGTGCAAATGGAGCACAAGCTCACAGGGGACGCTCAGCAGCGTTGTGAGCTAATTCAGCACACACAGAGTAGGCATTAAATAAATTGTGCATTACCATTTGGTGGGGAGTAATAAGCAGAGAGATCTCAAAGTCTTCAGCTTAAAAGGAGTAGTAGTGTATGTTTCACACTGTTTCACGATATGTCTGGGGTGCTCTTACTCAAATAGATTAATAGTGGAAATAGCATCTGAAGGCTTCTCTGAAAAATGGCAACACGTTGAGATTTTTCATTAGATTGAAAATCCCTATGCTGTGATAAAATTGATAAGATCTCGTGATCAGTGTTAGAGGAAGCAAAGTCTGAGTGGCACCATGAGGGAATTCTCTTTGGTAGAGCAGGGTGCTGTGGCAGAGCAGGAAAGCCTCTTTGTCACAGGGAAATTGTCCTGCAGTGATACAGAGAAAGTCATAGTCTGTCAAAATTACAAAGGGCTTTTTTTCCCTTTTTCCCCATAGGTAGTAGACTGAGGTGGGCTTGCAGATGTGAATTCCTGTAAAAACTTTGGTAATTCCATTACTGTCCTTTGGAACAGGCTGATCTGGACACATGATGTTTTGTTGGATTAAGACTTCATTCCCAATTGTCCTGTTAAACCAGCTTTCTCAGAGGGTAGAATTAATCCCAAAGACTTATTCTAAATAACTTAATTTTGTACAGCCTGTAAGAGAATGCTGGTCTCAGTAATACCTAGTGGAGACAGTGCTTGGCATCACTGCTGTGCATTTTGTTAATTATATGAAACTTCTAAGAACCATGTACCTGCTTTTTCTCTAGCAACAAGGGGTTTGGTTTTACTTCTGATCACATTTCCTCTCTTCCTTTTTCTGCTTAGCCCTTTCTTTCTGTCCCTCAGTGGGAAAAACAAAAACCCCTCTCTTTTTACCCCTACAAAATGACTGGTGGTGTGCAATTCAAAACATGAAGAGAGAAAACCTGGAACATATGTTTCATTCTTTCCATATGCATAAGGCAGTGCATTCTTACATTTCTAGATATGCAGAAAGGGATTTTTTTTATATTCAAGTCTCATACTCCTTACCTGCACTGAAATAATCGCTTCGAGGAAAAACAGCTGAAATCCTTGCAGTAGAAGGACAATTGTGGTTGTGCACCTTTGACTAAATCCTTTGTGCTCTGGAGGAAAACCAGGCTGAGTTCTCAGCTGTTGGTGTGGACAGTGGCACAGAGTGGGGATCACACCTGACCTGGACACCGAAATGTGACTTCTTCAGGGCTTTCCTTTAAATCAAGGAAAGCCCTGTGTGCATAACTCACAAGACTGGCAGTATGGCAAAAAGACACGAAGAACAATACTTTACACATTTTTTATTCTGACTTTTATCCCAAGAGATCCTGCAGAGCTTCAGTAACTACCATGGAACTTGCTTTTAATGAAGAGGAGTGACAGGCCTCAATTGTTTCAGCACATTTCCATGAGGGTTTTTTCCCCTCGCAGAGTGGTTCATTTTTCTGTCTCTGATGGTGAGGGGAGGGGGAGGAGAGCTGTGTTTGGGGAGGTTTATATCTTTGCAACTCTGCTAGTATCCCCGTGAGACAGAAGTAAAGGATTTTTTTGTCTGTAGCTTCAGGATAGTAGCACAGAAGAAGGATGCTCACTGTGGCCGTGCTGTTCTGAAAGGACTTTTTCTCTCCAAAATTTCCTTACTTTTGCAGGGGTGATGTGACCTGCTGCTGCTCTTAGAGTGCAGTTCATTTTCTCCCAGTGTAGTGAATTGTCTTTGATAGTTCATGCAGAGACACTGCTGAAATTCAGTTGTCAGCACCGTGGAATAAAGCACTCTGTGCATCATAGTGGAAGGGGGGAGATGAAGTTCTCTTTCTACACGTGGTTTGTTGAGGCAGGTGACCTAAATGTCCGTCTCTCCCTGTCACTAACTGCCACCTGTCTGTTTGCTTTGAAATCAAATATAAGGAGTCTTCCTAGGCCAGGTCAATTATGGGTTTCCCTGCAGCAACAACTCCTTGGTTTGTGGAGCATCTTGACTCTAATCTACTTAGAAACTGAACTGGTTAAATGAGAACTTGGATCACAAGTTAAAAGAAGAGCTCTTAGAACTGGACCAGCCAAATGCTGCTCTGTTTGGCTCTCAATACTTCCAGTTGCTGCTAAGGAGCACAAGATCCTTTTTGGAGCCCAGTTCTACTAATTAAATATGACACTTTTATTAAATATGTAAAACCACCCAATTGTCAAGTGCACACAGTGTACAGCAAAGACAGCTGAGCAGGAGTGCCTGGCTGCAGGCAGGGATTTGCAAAGTCTGCAGAAAAACCCCGCAAGGGACGGGGACAGTGAGCATTGCACTGCACCTACTCCTGCAGAAGTGTGCTGTACTTTTCATCTTCCTTCATTGTACCTACATGAAAGGATCTTCTGGAGGGGCAGATGTTGGCCTCCCACCAATTCTGAATAATGGATGGTACCAGCATTTGTATTCTTCTTTAGTGGAGCCAGTTTGTGCGCTGTTTTAGTGGCTCCTAGAGCCCAAGGAAATAGGGTTGGGAGCCAACTCTGGTTCCATGGTTTGCCTTGCTCAGGAAGAAGCTGGGGCTGTTTCAGATAGGCCATCTGGCTCTCTTGAATGAGCTTATTAGTAATAGTGGAGGTGGGTCTATTAGCCTGGGACAGGAACTCAGAAACAGATGCTTTGTTTATGTGTAAAATGTGGCTTCAAGCCAAAGCGCTAATCATGATTGCCTCTGAAGTGGTTCTAATCATCTGTATGAGACTGCAGCCGCTCTCGTGTTGTTTGTACAAGCTGGTAGTTTAGAGGTGTTGTGTACAAGATATTTGTAGTCATAATTTCTCCAAACAGGTTAAGGCAAACATTATGAGAATCAGCATATTAATGTGCTGTGTTTCAAATTAGAATTATAAACACACTTTCCTCATTGGAGGCTTAATCTGCTAGGAAGAAGCCAGATGTTTACTGATGACACCATTATTTAGAAAGACCTATCAAACCAAAACAAATTATTGTTGTTTAACTGGAGGAAAGCCTAGTTTTATGTATCAACTAAGTAAAACAGCTCTGTGCTGAGACTGACTGAAAGAGGTTTTTTCTTCAGGTGGGAGGCCAAACATGAATCCCAGCAGATGTGCAGGTTTCCCTTCTGGCCTTAGGACAGCAAAACGAGGTGTGCCTATGTTTCTATAGCCTGTGTGAAATAAGTGAAAACAGGAAATTAATAGTTCTGGCTTGTTTGTACCAGAAAACCATCCTTGAGGCTCAGCAAAAAGACTAAATTGCTTTTGAAGATTTCTGTTAGCATTAAAGAAAGGGTAAAATAAAGGCAGAAAATTGTGTGGAAAATGGACATTTTTGACATATCCTGTTTAATTTTTTTCTGTTTCTTATTTGAATGCCTTTCTGCGAAGGGGAAATTATGACTGAGGAATTTGCATGAATTGTTAAAAGCAAGGTTTTAGTAAGGAATTCTTTTATTTGTTTTGAAATGATATTTTGTGATTTTAAAAAATGTGGTGGTTTCAGGCAGGGTGGCTTTATCTATTCTTCCTTTTCACCTTCAAATCTCTGTTTCCATATATGCTTTCCTCACTTACATTTGAAATCAAGGCAGCTATTTGAATCTGTCCCATGATCTTCAGTAAATTTTTGCTTCCATTGGTCTTTCAATAGAGTCTATTCCATCTTGTATAGGTTTTGCATCAAAGTGTCTTTGCTTTTTTCTTTCTTTAGTCTTTCCCATTTTGGCACTGTATGCCAGTCTTGCCTGCAATACTAGATTCCAAAAAAACATGTAAGTACATACATAAAAGACTGAGCTTTTACAACAGCATGAAGTTTACCTTTTTTCTAAAGTGTCTGAACTTCAAAATATGCTTAAAACTTAAGACAAAATGTTATTATGCCAGAGATCTTTGCTCTATAAAAGGGGAAAAGAAGGTATAGTACAGGGATTGCCTTATGATCCCAGTCCTCTAAAGATAAGATGGAATATTCAGGATATGTGCCACACTTGTATGATATATATTGCACTGTCTCAGGATACATATATTGATACTTTTGCAGTGGTCTGGTGAACTTGTAGAACGTTCAAAGGAAAATTGCCTTTATTGAATCCTCTGCGTGTGTGTGTGTGTAACTTCAAATTGTCACTCTACATAGTAGGGTATTTGTAATACTGTGAGACACCCCCAAAATGTGTTCATTTTATTGTTTCTTGAATTGATGTTTCCTAAAACATATGATAGACATACCTAAAATACTACAGTTATTTCCATGTAGAACAGCTATAAACTGTGCCTTTCATTTAAAAATAAGGTGGCAATGTGAAAGCTTTGGTTTAGCTATAAACAGACTGTGAGTTGTAGTTTCTTGGGATGCTAGGTGGTATATAGGAGAAAACTGTAAATATGCAGTGGAACAAAACCTGCCACCATCTGGCTGTATCTGTTGTTAATTAAACCTTGTAATCTTTTCTTTCCCCCTCTTGATTGCAGAAATGTACAGGTTGGGTAAAAGCACACCTAACAACCTTTTGATAGTATTAGAGAACTAAGCATTCTCAGTTCTCTCACTGAAATCTTCTTAGAGGTCTGGACTTAGAGGAACACGATAGCTCTGAGCAAAGCCTGTAACACTGCTCTTAATGCAGCCCTTTTGTGGCTGTCCACTGCAGCCCATGAAATGTGCAAAAATAACTCATGGCTCACAAAACACCTCTACCCACCCAGAGTGTAGAAGCTTAATTGGTAGAAATCCCTGCTGGACCTATCACTGTCCTATCTGTAATCTTACTGGGCATGGCTCTCAAAGCACAGGCACAAAATGAATCGTTGTTTAATTTCTCTTCTGTGTCAGAACTTCCTGAGAGCACAGAAGACCATAAAATAAATAGTCCTTCCTGTTTTAATTAGCCAGTTCTTCATTTTTGCAGCTACTTTCTCTGACAAGTGCATCATCAGTTTCCCTTGACTTTCAAACTGAGGACAATGGTACAAAAAGGGCATCAGAGGGGATCTTTTGCATGCACCAAGAGGCAGCTTTCGTGTTCCTGGCATTGTCTAGACTGAGTGCTAGGGCTTGTATGGGGAGTTTTATTAATAGCTGTGTGGAATTCTCTATGTGTTGGATGTACTAATGACTGCAGTGAGTTTTCTGTGGATTCAGTTCATAAGGAGTTCAATGGCATTTATGTCTTCATAATGAAAGAAGGATGTAAAATACTCCTCTGCCTAGCAATAGCCTCAAACAGAAGATAGTTGAAAAATTAAAAAGTATAATTGAGCCCTTTTTTAAGACTACTTCAAAACTGTGCAGGTGCTATTTAGTTAGGTATTTGGTTAGGTGGTAACTCTTTTGAAAGGACTGAAGAGAGTATCAGGAAGTAACTGTGAGGCAGATTCAATGGTCCTTCCCGGAGAAAAGCTCCCACTGACTCACTTTCAATAGACAGCACAGAATTTGATGGAGAAGGAATGAATTTTACCTTCGTAGGCTGAAAATGTCTAATTAAGGGCCCAAGTGGGTTTTCTTTGAAGTCAGTTGGGGCTGTTCACTGAGGGAGCAACTGTTCAGCATAAGTAAAGATGTCTGGCCCAAAAAACTTTTAACTAGTGTTGCACTGTGTTAAAATAATCTGAGAATCAAACATAGAACAAATGTAACATTTCAGTTAATGAGTCTATTATACCATGTTTCCCTAGGAAACTTGTAATTATAATTAATTACCTCAAATCTGCTGCTAATCCATTTGAGCTTAGAAAAGACATGAATTTTAAGAAAGTTAATTTTCTAGTGCTATGTTACTGTCTTTGAACATTTGAATATTTGAAGTAACATTACAACTGAAGGACTTTAATTTTACATATATCTTCAAATTCTCCTCAAGCTTTCCCAATTCTACATTTAGCTGCTGTTGAGCAAATACTTATAAAAATTATTTGAGATGGGAAGAAATAGGGAGACTTTGTATTTGCATTGGCTCAAAAATAATACTTTTCATTATATTTTCAAACTGAATTAAACAGCAATGAAGTTCCTGCATTTTTATAAGCTAAAGGGGCATATGGAAGTGAAAATGCTATCACTTCATGAATTCTCAAACAAAGTATTTTGGACTCAATTTTAGAACCTCCGACTGTCATGTCAGTTTTCTATCCCACCTCTTGGTCATAGATCTAGGAGAGATAATGTTTTTAAGAACACCTGCCAAAAAAAAAGGGAATATTATAGCAAACAAATTATTATACCAAATCCAGGATGGATGTAAATCTGCATGACTACTGAACATGTTGATTTGCATTAGCTGAGAAAATGTCCATTAATGTACAGCTGCCAATGACTTGACTTACTTTCATTGAAAAGGATGGTATTTAGTGTATTTAGTTTAGGAACAGAAACCTAAAAGGTGCAAGAGAATTGACCAATCCTGGCAAAAGAAATCTCTTTGTATTGAAACAGTATTGAAAACACAGGGTAAAGAACTAAGAGCAGCCTTAAAGGGAGTTATCATGAGACTTAACCTTGTCTGTTGTCTGTGATCTTGTGGTGATAGTGCAGTTAGTGTACCTTTCTAGCCACTTTTTCAACAGGACCTTAAATGATTAAGAAACTATAGTCCTAGTTTCATAAAGGCTCTGAATTAGTATTTCTGAATGTATACCTTATAACATAAAACTGACTGCAATGCACCCAGCAGCCCCATTTTCAAAGAAGAGTTACACTTTACAGTGGATGATGTTGAATATTTTCTTGTAGGTGCTAAACAATTTATTGCTTCAATCATTGCAGGTTGCCTGTGGCCAGGAAAGGTGAAATAATTGTTCTATTCCTGAAGCAGTGGCTGGAAATCCCCAACAGTGACACCCAAGAAAACCAAGGCAGGTGTTGCCATACAGATTCTTTCAGGACCTACATTTCCCTGCAGCTCCTTCTCTAGCTCAGATCTTCTGGAAAGAAGGCAGTACATTGATAAGATCTGGGCTAAAGAATCAACTGTTCTGAAAGTTGACCCTTGTAAATGGAAACAAAACCAGTGAGATCTCGTTATTATACCTATAAACTGGTTTGTTTCAGAGTAAGGAGTGAGTTACTTGAAACTGATCCAAATTGTCCTTAAATATTGTCTGGTTTGTGACATTGTACTTGCAAGGGTGTGGCTTGTGGCACTTAGACAATTTTACCCTCTGGTGCTATGATGTATTCTTTATCCTGAAAGAATGCTAAGTATTCGTGGAATAAGTGTTTTAGGTATATGTGCTTTTTGCTTACTCTCTTCCTGCAGAATAGCCTGATGTGTGACTTGAATATTCTTGTTGAAGATTCCCTGCTGAATAATTTTTCTGTGCCATTTAAAATGAGTCCTTTAATACCTGGAAAGTCGTAATGCTTATGAAACAGATGGAGTAAGAATAAAACTTAGACCTTTCCTCACTTTGAAGTAATTTCATAGATTTAAAAAGCAGTTATGATAATTATATGAATTTTAGTTTTGCTTCTCTTGATAGATTGTAGGATTGCCAAGTAGTGCCATCAGATTTTCATTTCTAACTTGCCCTCCAATTAGTTATAGGAGCTACAGGCCCTATTCTTCACTTCTAGCAACTGCTATCCTGAAGACAGGAAATTGATTAGAGGAATCCAGCCTGGGCACCGAGGGAGGAAACTCACTTCAGTCACACCAGTTCAGGGGAGCTTCTAAGAGAGAACAGGTTCATTTTAGTACTACATTAATAGTTAATGTGCCATGTGAGAGAGGCCATTATGAGAAGAAATGTGGTGGTGTATAAATAGGTGAGGAAAAGCTTGAGCTGATCCAAGTTTCTACTCTGTTCTGCTGCAGTTTCTCATTCTTCTGCATCCACCAGCTTTTAACTCTTTGTGGGAACAGGCAATTGAAAAGGTCAGACAGGGAGCTCTGATGCTTTGCTTGCTACGAGCCAGTGGCTCACACAGCAGAACTCTCCTCTTATGTTGACATTGATGTTTGTACTAATACTTTCAGCATATAAGAAAGCAAAGAAATCATATGCCAGGCTATGAACACCTGTGACTTGTATTTCAGTGCATCTCTGAGTATTTGGTGGTGGCTTTCTTCCTTTTCTTCAACTTCTGCACCATGTGGATCAGTGATTTTGGGAGGTTTTGGGGGGTTTATTTGATTTTGTGTGGGAGGTAGTTTTAATACACTCCTTTAGAAATGCCGTTATGGAGAAACACTTGAAAAATGTGTCCTCCTACTCTCTAAACCCCCGTAATCCAAAATGCACATAAAAAGAAACAAAAATATTTGGGTTTAAAAAAACACACACACACAAAAGCTCCAAAACAAAAATTCAAACTGGTTTGGGGATTGACTCACATGACCCTTCTGTTCTGACTTTTGTCTATTTTGCCTTGTTCCTCAACCATATACTGTTTTTCACTACAATAACCTCTTGTATTTGATGAATTAATACAAATTAAATTCAGATCCTACTTCAGCAAACTTACATTCCTCACTTTCTTTGGAAACTATGCATAAATAAATTAATAAATAATTAATGTCAAAAGAATTCTCTAATGTGCAATATGGATGTGACTAGGTCTAATGGTTTCTAGGAAGCGTTTAATTTCTCATGCTACTGATAAGTGTTTATGAAAATGTTACACCCACAACCATTCTTTTAAAGCAAACAAATCACAGGTTAAAAGCTTTTGACTCAGAGCATTGATTTTAAATTCCTGGACCAAATTTTGACTTTATGTATCACTTTTTGCTAAGTAGTGCTCTGTAGCATGGTATATATATATGTATATATTGTTTGTCTTTGGGCAGTTGAGTAGTGTTTCAGGTCTAGCTAAAACAGTTGTTTATAATGCTCATTATATCAAGAACAAATTATACATCATCTTCTGTAGAAGTCAAGATGATTTTTTTAAGACCAGTTCAGTGTGGGCAGTAGGCAAGAATGGGGATTTTAGGATCTTTGTGTTGTGTATTGAGGAATGAAATTCTGCTGTCTCTACTCAGGTTTAATAGCACCTTGATTTGCCAGAGTCCTCCTATGCCATTATAGGTGGCAGCTTTTTGCACTAAAAATGGCTTTGGCGAGGAAGTGCAGGAAAATGAAGTGCAGAAGTAGCTCTGTCTTGGACTAAAGCAAGAGCATGTGTGACAATGGGCAAGGGCAGCAGCAGAGCTCAGCAGCCAATGAGTTGTAGCTGTGGGTAATACAAGTACTGAATGCACACATTGTGTCCAGAGCATCCTGTAGATCACACGCACATTCCTGATATCTATGTGATATACATGAAATGAACTTTAACTTAAATGTACTTGTATTAATTGTGATTTCCTGAGAGCACTTCTAAAAGTAATTTCCGCAGGCACTGCATTGCTGTTGTGAGATCCCTTAATTGCAGTTTTGCTGTAGGAAGACAAGCATTGTGATGAGGGATGGCTTGTACTGGAGCATTTCTGCAATACTGCCAAAGAGCAGGTAATAATGATAGAGGTGATGCACAGTGTACCCACCACAGGGGCTCTGTGTCTGTGTGCTTGGGACAAGACTGCTGGGAAAGTGACTGACCTGTTTGCAGACTGGCTGCTCCATCATCCTTGATTCCTGAATCCAGACAGGTTGTGGCATATTAAGATACAGACACAAGCAGCATGGATGCCAATCTGCAGTTCTTGTGCCAAGTTCTGTCTGTGAAGTCTCTTTTAAAATGATATTTGAACATTATGTATAAAATGGGTTTTTTTCAATAAATTAATTCTTGAACAGAAGGTTTTTTCCCTCCACAAAGTTTTGTGGTGGTTTGGTTGGGGTTTTTTTTAGTAGTTGCTTGTATTTTTTTGGAGTTTCCTTATTTTTCTTAGCTCCCTGATGTGTTCTTGTGGAAAAAAAAAACACAGACTCCAAATGCCTTCTCTGCCTCGGGTGGCCTTGGATATGCAAATCTGTCTTGAATAGCAGAGGAGTTGATAACTCTGGCCTACAGCTCTCATACAAAGGAGACAGATTTGTCTTCTTTACCCCCTGTTTGTCTCCTCAGGAACTCTGTTCTTGGTTGAAAATATAAAGCAAAATGAAGAAAAAATAAAAAGTCTGCTCTAAGCAAAGTAAGAGAGAGGAGAGTAAGGAAAGAAAAAGCACTGCTTGTGCTTCATCCAAATACATTGCTTACTGCAATTCTTTTGATAGGTGTCTCTCATTGTTTTTATTCTCATTAGTGGAAATGAGGAGTAAAATATTTCTGTCAGATTTCCATATTTCCCCATTATCATTGTATTTGTCACAATATGTCACTTTGCAGAACAAATGCTTCTGAGGGGCCCTGAACTACTGCTTCTGGAAAAAGGTATGAGTTGTGTTGTCTACAATAAACTCAGTATGTTAAAGAAAAGGGAAACACTTCTGCAGATGTGATTGGAAAGAACAGTGGCTATTGTAAACATAAAAGAAGAAAACCAAATCTGTCTTGTTTATCAGACATGTTTTAACAGTGACAGCCTTTTTATTAGTCATTTAGAGCTAGTTTGCTATTTAAAGCTTTAAATGTTCAATTAGTGGGTTAATCCTTCTTGTAGGTTTTTACCCTTCATTTGTTGGTAATTGAGGTATTTGTTTATATTAATTTTCTTAAAGTATGTAGTTAAAAGAAATGAGTATTAAGGCTTTGAATAGCAATTGAAGATCAAAGCTTTTACACGGTGGTTTGTCACAGAAGGTGCTGTAGTACACATTTCACAGCAATATTCTTAGACATGATTTGCTAAGCTGGTTACTGACCAGCTATTGCTCACCTTTTATGTGTCACTGGGCAAATGCAGCAGCTGGGGAAAACAGTGCTACCAACACTTGTAAATTACTGCCTTTTTTAAAAAATCTGATCAGGTTTACAGTACAAATGAGAACTGCAATACCATAATTAGGAAACTGTGAAATTGGAAAGGACTGGTTCTTGTCTAACACAAAAACCTCTACAAAAGTTCAGCAGAGGGAATTTTTGATGTAGCAGGAGTGTTAACAGCTCACTAAATTAGAAGCTGCCTATGGAATCCATAATAAAACAGACAGTGAAGCTTCAAACAGAATTTCCATGACTGAGTATGCCTGTGTTCCAGACCCATCTCTTGGTTTTTTTGCTTTATAACCTTCATTCTTTCCAATTTCCTCTTTCTGAGTTTGTGTTTTAATAAACAATAATGCAACAGAAGAGTTCTCTGATGTTAATGATGTATATGCATTTCTCAATAACAAGGGCTTTTTAAAATTAATTAATAAGTTAGTAGGAAAAGTGAGTTAATTGCTGCAGCAGGAGGCCAGTGAGTCTGTAGGAGTTTTGGGCTTACCCAGAAAATTGATGAATTGTGAGCAGCAGAAATAAAGATTCATTATGCTGCCCTACATAGGTGCTTCAGATCTGATTCCAGGGAGTGCCCACTGGACAGAATGTACCTCATTTTGTTCCAGTAGCTTTTTTCTCTCTAAAAGGCAATTCTCTGGGCTTAAAGGAACTGTTCAGAGTGCAGCTTCCATTTTGTATGTGTTTGTTCAGTGCCTCATGTTTGTGTAGAGCCCTGGTCCCTCAGGCCCACGCTCTCCATTCTCACAGCTCTTCCTTTTGGTGCTTGTTTTGGCATCTTTCACCAGACTCCTGCCAACTCTTTGTCAGAAGGCTTTGATCCAGGTCAGATATGGCCAGACTGTTATTTTTAGTTCTGTGAAACCTGTCCCATGGGACTGCAATGTTCTTTACTTCACTGAATGTCACCTCCCTTCCTGATCTGTCTCATTGCTGTGTACCTGTTCAGCAGAGACACGTCCCTTCCTTATGATGCAGAAATAAGGATGTAATACACCAATTCCTTTTCCATCTGAAGCTACCATTCTGAGACCCCATGGAAACGAGTTTCCTGGGAACCTGTTTGCACTGAAGGATGGAGTGTGGTAGAAAGAGCCCTCCTCTGTACCCGAGTCAGAGCTGTGAAGGGTGATATTCTCTCACCAAGTAAATGAAGCTCTAAGAAGGATTCCTTGAAAGGCTGAATATTTCTTCTTGAAAATTTCTTGAATCTTTCCAAGAAGAAGGTTGCTGTTCAAAGGTTTGGTTCTGCAGTTTTAAACATTGGGAGAACAGCATTTCTCAGAAGACTTGAGGCAACTAGACAGGGGCTTTAATTGTCTTCAATGTGTATTTCTCTTGGATTTAATAGGATGTGTATTTTATGTTAGCCGAGTGCTAATTCTTTAGATAAACATTTATTGCTGTTTAACAGCTTTGTAATAGATATGTGAGTGTCTAAGAGATGTGTTACATAGCTGTTATTTCTTAATAAATGTATTTTAGGTAATCAATGAGTACTTAATGTGCAATTACTGTCTTATTAAATCTAAATTGAATGTGTGGTTTAGGAAATGGAGAGCTGGCTTCTCCAGTCACATATGTCTACATGTTTGGCTGCAGATGCTATAAAGCTAAGTTTACCAAAAGTGACTGGCTGGGAAATTAATGGTTTTTTAAAAATTTACTTCATTTCCCCAATCAAGTTTGCAATGAGTTTCTGGATCTGTGCTTGGCTCCTAGGAGGTGTTTAATTAAATGTTCTAGGTAGTCAGCTGCAACTTGATGGTTAATGGGCAGTCTTGCAAACACACCAATGCTTTGCTGGAATGTTGAAGGCAGGCAGTAACTCCTGGCAGCTGGGACAGGGAGGGGTAAAGTTGAGGTTTGTTTCAGGTGGTGGTTGTGTGTGGGAGTTTGCTGATGTGATTCTTCCTTCCCTCCCCACTCCCTGTTTCCCCAAGGCATGGTGTTTTTATGGAGAAGGACATGCACCAAGAAGAGAGACTGAGCAAGATTTGTCTTGTTTGTGATAGTGTTACTTTAAACTTGTTTTCTACTAGATGTGTGTGCCTTTAGTGAGCTGCACACTCTGTTCTAGCATATAGTCAGAGTGGAGACCAGGCAGCAGGGATGAGTGTGAACCTAACACTGAAAAAGCTTTCAGTAGGAATGGCTAGCTGTTCAAACACAAACCCCCTGGAAAAGCAGCTGGCTCCCATTCACCAGAGGCAGCTCCTGCTTTCACTGGACAGTGCCTTATTAAGGACACTCCCTGTAAAGAGTGGTGGAAAGTTGTAAAAGGGCAAGAGATGTGTAAGTTTGTTTTATAAATGGAAGGTCTATTTCTTATGTTTAGAAACTGGAGCAAGCATGGAGTGTTTACTTCTACCACAACTCTCCTAAAAAGCTCATTTGCAAAGCAAAAGCTGCTAACAGAGATTTTGTCAAGGACTCTTGTGAGCTGTGGAGGGAGCCTTAAGTCAGGAGAGCTGGGCTGTGAGTTCATACTGCCCCAAAATAGGGTGCTTCAGAATGTCAAAAGAGGGGGGTTTAACATCCTTAACTCTACTTAGTTTGCAGAGGCTTAAAACAGTGATTAGCTCCAAGTATCAGTGCAGTGAGTGGCTAGTGAGGTACACTATAAAATTGATGTGCAGTACTCTGCACTGACTAGAAAGGTAAGGCTGGCTTGTTCCAAGATATATGACTGTTTTGGTTAATTACTCCTCTCTGACTGTATTGTGCTTCTCTTCTTGTTCTGAACCATCTCCCTATTACTTCTGGTGTCATAATTATGTGCTGCCTATTTTTATATGTTCAGATTAAAGCTCTCATGTAGTGTAGTATCACTCTTGACCTTTTAAATGACCTCTTTTAACAATTTGGCAGTGAATGAGTAAACAGTAATGAGTTTACTGTGCCACTTTCTTAGTGTTCAACTTCATTCGATGCACTGTGGCATAGTCAAGGCCAATTATTTTTGAAATCATGCTAATTAGTAAAAAGGCCATGGCCTTATGGTTACTGAGCTGAGTCAGGTGTTGTTCGTCATCTCCCTCATCACTCCGTGCAGTGCCCTCTTGCTGGAGATGTGAGATGTGTATCATTGGTACTGGGCTGAACACATTCCTCCTGGAATCACACTGAGGCCATCGGGGTGGGAGTTGAAAGGAATGTGTTCTGTTGTGTTTCCAGATGACAAAGGTATAAAATTCAGCAGAGGTAACTTGTCTGGAGGACAGTGGCATTTAAACGCATGCACGTCACTGAGTACGGTTTAGCTAGACAAAGGTCTATAATTCCTGCAGCAACTAAGTATGGAAGACCCTTGTAATTCAAGAAAAACTTCTGGAGTGATAGAGCTGAGATTCTTTAAATGAACAATTTTGATTCTTGAGCAGAAATATTTTCATTTGGATCATGTATAATCAAGATGCTTCACCAGTTTCTACACTCTATGGACTTCTCAATGCTTAAGTTGTTCTTGGAGCCATGTCTCATTTAGATCAGGTTAGCATGGTTGTGATAGAAAAAGTATCTCATAGAAAATGAAATGCTTTTTTTATCTTCCTTTATATGTAGGGGTGTCAACAGACAGAATTTGAAAGACTGAGGTTAAGTAGCTATAACATTTCAGAGGCACAAAACTTTCCACTATATTGGAGTGAAAACCAGTTTTTCCTGACATATTTGCAAACAATGTTTAAGTGGACCACATTTGCTGCAAGTTTTAACTCAGCTTAAATTGTCACTGCTATCTCTTGTATTTTTAAAGCTCAGATGCTTTTCTCAGCAAGGTGTAAACAGACTGTTAGTAAAATATTCTGCCACTCCCACTGGGGTGACACATCTGTGCACAGATCAATTCCTATGGATGGTCTGTAAGCACAGCCTGTCTATTGAGGGGGTAGCTGCTGTCAAATGCTCCCAAGGAAATACATGGATCAGCTGTTTCCCTGTTGCCTTCTGTGGGATATTTTGGGTATCCTCTATGATTAACTAGCTATGCTAGTCCTACATCACTGCTTTATAAAGGGTTGTGTAGTGCATGTAGTTTAAAAAAAAAAATTTACAAATCAGTACTGATGGACTTGTACACTAACAATTGTTTTAAAATGTTACTGCTGGACGTATCTTGCCTTCTACTTCTTGTTTCCTTTTTGTTCACACTTTAAATAGAGTTTTGAAGCTTGTTTGAAAGTGTTATCCTGCTAATATAGTTTGCTCCCATCATCCATTACTGTTCCAGTCTGTGCAAGTGAGGTGAAGGTCAATTTTTGTTCAAGATTAAATAAAATAAATTTTATTCTCATTTGTTATTTACTGTTATTTACAGGTACACTTTTCATTAGCAGTTGCAGATGAACAGGATGTGTGTAGTCCCCTGGACTCCCTTAGAAGGGACACGTTGTCTCAGGTATTGTTCCACGTGGCTCTGCCAGCCAGGGGGGTGTGTCAGCAGTTCTGTGGATGCACATGGGCAGCCTGTGCCTGCTCGGCCCTGAAACCACTCTGCCATGGAAGTACCCAGCAGGAAGGGAGCTCTGCCAGGATAATGTCATGTCAATTCCTCCAGTTTAGAAAGTTCTTCCCAGCATCCCCTTCAAACTCTCTATGGGATGATTCTCTGTTTTTGTTATTTCCACCCCAAAACATCCCTGTAGCTTTCTCGAGATATGGTGGTTTTGTTATTGCTTTCTGCCTTAGGCAGCTTAGAGTGAAGTCCAACAGCTCCACGCTTCTTCTCAGGAGGAGGTGGGAGCCTCCAAGGTTCCTGTGTCTCTTTTGAGGCCTCTCAGAATGTGAGGCATTGCTGTGGTGTCAGTCAGCCTCCAGAAAGGAGCAGTGAAGAGGCTTCTCTCCCTGCAGCACACTGGCTGCTTGGAGTAGTGTGGACTCTTTGCCCCGATTTTCCTTCTTGCCCACTTGTCTGTCCTGGGCAGGAGGCCCCTGCCCTTTCCAGCAGTCAGTCATAATGTAAGCAAGGCAGAGCAGGGGGACAAAGGTGGCCTCATTGTCTTTTAGTCCTGTGTGTGAATAAGAAAAAATCTCTGACAGTCTAGCCCCGAGCTACTATTGTCTGACAAGTGCTCAGAGATGCATTGCAGCTCTACAGCAGACAAATCCAGCTCATGGTACTGTGGTAAGGCTGTTGTTTCCTGTTTGTTTGAAGGCATTTCCCATATTTATGTGTGTTTTACATACCAATAAAGGGCCAAAGGGAAACAGTAAGCCAGAGTTGTTTGCTGGGTCAGTCTTATTCCTTGTTCTAGATTGCTCCTGAGTTGAAGTTCCATGACCTAGAAGTTACATTGCTCACAACCTCTCATCATTCCAACTCCAAACTGTGATTTAAGTTTTGTGGTGTATGTTATACCTTGATGCAGCAGTCAGGAGATAAAACAGATGCTTCTTAGGACATGCTGAAATGTAAATTAACAGGAGTATGGGGGGGTAGAGGGGTATCTAAGTTCTTGCCTCTTTAAATTTTTATTATTTCCCATCCAAGCTTACTGTTTTTGTTTAATCTTGCCATTCCTTTTCTTCTTCATTGTGTGCTCTTGTTCTTAGGGATATGCAAACTTTATTAGTCAGCTCAGCTTTCAAGCTCTGTGCGCTTTTGTGTTTGAGAATTGGGAATCAGGTACTTTTACAGTTAGCCTAAGGGGAGAGCTGGGCAGGAGGAGCCTTTATGAATAATCAGGGTTGACATCTCCAACGTTGTTCCTTCATTATAAATATTGTTAAAGGAGCTGTGACCACCATGGGCTCAAACAGAACAGAGCATGGAGGGGAAGAAAAAGACAGCCTTTGATATCTGCTCTTTACTAGTTATCACTCCACTGGTGACACTGGCATTGACAGGTCTCTTAGATTTGGCTGCCTTTTTTTTGGAAAGTTTTTCTTCTATTAGCATAATTATTCTGTCTGTTGAAGGCTGAGTTCATTGTACAGATTGTAAAGGCTGGGAACAGTAGTTAATGTTGCTGCTTGTAAATTTTCTTAAATGTTGTGTGCCTAATAGATGGGGAGAGCATCCTGATGGCATCAACTGGTTTTGGCTGCCTTCCTTAACTGGATTTCCTGAATACCCCTGCCATTAATGAATCACATTCTCTCCATGAACTATGTAATCTAAATGATTGGTTTGCTCCCCTCTTCCAAATATACATTTTTTCACTAATATGAGAGTATGCAATGCTATCTAAATAGAACCTTGCTCTAAGCTTTATTCTCTGTCTTTTTAATTTGGTTGTGTGGGAAAACAGTTGCTCAACCCTGGACTTTTTGAGGGTTTTTCCTTTTAGGAAACTAAAACATATTTTTATTATCACAATCAAACTCTCTGCTGTATTAAATATTACTGAGAGGGAAAATTCTGTTTAGTGGGATGATTAGTTCTCCAAAGGGTTAGCACAGCTTCATGGGACATGTAGCATAAATTTTCTATTCATAAAATACTTTGAAGTTTTAATGGGTATAAAAGTTAAAAATACAATCAGATTATATATTCAGAATGATCTTGCTCTTGGAGTATAATAGAAAATATTTGCCAGTATGAGCATAGTACTTGCTTTATCAGATTCTTTTACTCTGGCACATATATTTTCTTTTCCTAAGTCATGGACAGATGGAATGTTTGGTGTAGTATTTGAAGTGCCCTGGGCACTTGTGCAGAAGAATTTTTCTGCTCTGCTAACAGATCCTCATCTGGTCAGGGTGTCTTCCTGGAAAAATGTCTGGAAAATTACTTCCACGGATGAACTTGGAATTTTCCTCCATGCTCAGCACTGCTGCCAGAGCATGAGCAGAGGAGGTACAGAATGCTGAGGAGAGATTCTCTTTTTGAACTGAGCTGGGGAGGAGGCAAGGGGAGATAAAGATGCTGAGATGACCCTGAGAACTTTTAAAATCAGAATGCCCTTTCAGATAGCAATATATGTACCTTGAGTGGTGGGATAGGATGGGATGGGAATTCACCACCTCTGAGCCAAGTATATCATCTGTCAGTATGACAATTACAGGGAAAGTGGTGCTGAACTGCAGCTGATATTTTGCGCTATGTGGTTTATAGACTGGTTGGAGTCTATGGATTTACCTTGAAATAGGCTCAACCAGGAGAATAAAGCCTACCATGAGACAGCTGCTTAAATGTTCTTTATAAAGATCTGTTCTTACTCTGAAAAATGTTTTGAAGTCTACGTACTGGAAAGGAATGTGTCTTCTGCTTGTACACAAGTGACTGTTTTGCATTCTGATTCATCTTTTACAGATGGGGAAAATCCTTAGGCCTGGGCACAGGGATGATGGGGCACTATGCATGGCTTGCTTGGGATAAAGTTTGTTGACACCTTGCTGCAGAATTTTTTTATTTCAACATTTTTACAGCAATTTTTTTCAATTGTCAGCTAAAACTGAACAAAGAATGCCGAGTTTAAACTGAATTATAGAAAATGTGTTAGCTATTACAGTCAGAGCATGTGCAACTGTGACAATGTGTGGGAAAGGAATGGGATATCTAAAGATATTTGATGGAGAATATTTAGAGTAGCCTGGGTAATTAATATGAAATGGCAAAGAACCTTCTGTGGAAAACAGCAACTGTTCCATGTGATTACATTTCTTTAGTCTTTTAGATAGTCCTTGGAAAAGACTGAAGGTAGCTCAGTCATAGAGAGAATTTATTATATTGTATATTTATTTATTCAGAAATAGACACACATATTTTGGGGTAAAAGGTACAGCTCTGTGAATGTATGGCACCACACAACTTCCTGTCAAATAAGATTCTGGACCCTAAACAGTGGAATAATGGGGTATGAATGAAAGACAGCCTCCAGTCACGGTATAACCAGAAACATTTATTAGAAGTGCATATAGCTTTTATAATATTTTCTCTATCAGATTAGAATAACACACCCCTGGATAGCTAATAGTATAAATGTTCATGTGTCTGTTAACCAATAATATAAGTGATCACGTTCTTAATATTCACATCAGCCTTTTTTCCTTAAAACAAGTGCTTGTATAACAATTTTTTCTGCCAACTACTGTGGCTCTGTTACCTGTCACACTTTAAAAATTTTGTTACATCTCTCCTGCCTTGACTGAATGGTCCTTGTTCTTCTTAACCAAGCGGTCTTTGTTTTCTGAAAAACGAAGTGTTTTTTGTTTGCTTGCCCCACATGTCCCCCTTTTTTATTTACTAAGCATTGCAGCACTAGCTAGTGTAATGTACAGTGTTGTGCCATTAAACAAGTCTGACCATGAGAAGGACAAAATGAATCACAGTTTTTTCATAAGACTGGCACATATGGAAAAATATTTTCCCATAAAGGAAAATGGAACATCCATTTGGGCTTTTGTTTTGCACATCATTGAGGTGTTGTTGAGTGTGATGAGATCCCAGGAGCTCTGTTCAGCCTGGGCGTGCTCTGGCTGTGTCCAGGTTAGGCTGGAGGAATTTTCTCTCTTACCCTTGCCTTGAAATGCGATAGAGAGCCACACTCACACTGCACAGTTCTGTGCTGGCTCTGTGTTCATGAGGATGGAAAAACAAGAGAAAGTGTAATAGGGACCAAAAGTGTAAGTCAAGCAAATTTATTAAATAATTCTAGAGAATTTGGATAGCAGTGTGAATTTGTGAAATATGTACATACACCATTTTCTTCCAGATTGTGTGCATGAAATTCCAGCAGTGTTACTGACCTTGTTGTCCAAAGTCTGTGTCACACCTTCAAGTCTTCATTTCCATGGTTTTGTTTAGCCTTTGGCCTGCCACAAGCAATCTGATGTTCAGTAACTGTGCAGCTCCTTTATTTCTTTTGATAGATGTTGGATTCTGTCCTGTAGACCCATGCAAGAAAGCACTTTGTTTTACTAATTTGAAGGCATCTAGTAGATTATTAATACAGTATACATGATAGAAAATATTATGCATGTTTTCATTCTTTTTATTAACTTTTTATGAAAAAATGCTTTTGAATTGATCAGAAGCTCTGCTTTTATAATACTCTGTGGGAAGGATGAGTATGGACTTGCTTTTAATAAAAATGATTCCGTTGGGTAAATAAAATTATTTTATCAGAATATGGACAATTTTAATACATACTCTTTGTTCCTTTCAAATGAGTAAAAGTCAAAATTGTGGTGAGGTGTAGAGAGGAATAATGAGAGTCTTACAGAAAAACAGGTATTTGCTTTTCTTCTAGTAAATCACTGAAGGCAACAGGACCCAGTTCAGATGTGTTTAAATCTTGTTTACACAGTGTTCACTGTCTGTAGGTCCTGAGTTTTTGCTTGAAAAATAATCTGAACGTGGATAAGAAGCTGGAAGTGGAATTTTATTTGGTTTGGGTTTTTGTTTTAATCTTTATCAAGCTGTTTATTTATCTGTTGCATGATTCTGAATGTAACTGCTGTCTTTTTTTCTTTTAGTGGGGCTGGAGGAGACACATAAAATAACACTGATGGCCTCACAATTCTTTTTGTATGAGAAAACAATTACAGAGATGGGATCTTATAGAGAACTTAGTAGCTCTTACATCTTTATCTTCTATATGCTCAGTTTGAAGTTACAGACGACCTTCCCCCCCCTCCCCCCAAATTCTACATTTTTTAAATTATGTGAGAATGAATATTTGTGATATTTTCATTATTTCTGTCCTTATTGTCTGAAGATAAATGGATGAAAATTAAGGATTAGCTAAAAACAAATAGCGAGTTCTATGTTTTGTTTCGAGCAAGGTAATGTTCCTTGAGATTTTAGTTTTTGAAGTGGTGGATTGTCTTGTGCTCTTTCCAGTCACTGGTGTGACTTACAGGTTGGATTTTCACCTGTTCCATCCTATTCACCTATGGATTTTTGCCTGTTCATTAGTTTGTATACTTGCACCCGTGAATCTTAAGAGCCCAGTATCTTGTTAAATGGGTAAACACTTTATCCTGTTCCAGAATTTAAAAAACACTGCTGTTGCTTTATGAACCAGGATTTCTGGCTTGCCTTTTCCAACGTCAGTGTATTATTTGCTGTGCTAAGGTTCTATAAAACCAGTGGCAAACATAGGTGTTTTGCCTTACTGCCTGCTTTTCTTTCCTGGCTTGAAGAATTTGCCTTATTGTCATTTATAAAACAGGGAGCTGTGACTAAGGGCCTGGTTATATGGGAGCTTGATAAACCTTTGTAAAGCAATGTGCTGTTGCGAGTAATGGCCTCCATTCATTATTAGCCCAGTTGATTTTCATTTACACTTGGCTCTAACAATTAGCTTGAGCAGGTGTGAAGGTGATGGAGGGCCAGGGACGCACAGAGGTCAGCCTGTGCTCTGTGTGATAAATTAACCATTATTATCTGCAGTGAAAGTGGCTCTTTACGCTTGTCAGCAGCAAACAAAGGGACAACATATCTCACATAAAGTGGAATCAGGGCCGCTACTGCAAATGTGATGTGTCTGTAATTTTTGTCTGGTAAATAAAGGCAAATCCTTTTGAAGTGTCACACCTGGGCGTTTCACTTTAAGGAGGTAAACCTATCCTATCTAACAGATATATATAAACTAACGGATATTGAGTTTCAAAGTTGTAGTTAGTGGCATTTTATAGTAATACATTCTAATCTGTATTAGAAACTAACCAGAAAACTATTAGTAAAGGATTTAAAATATGGATATTTTCAGCAGACTGTAATAAGGAAATTATCTGAGACTCCCGACTTTTAAATTCCTGTGTTACTATTTCAAAAGTACCTGCCTATTTTTTT
>VZTJ01002936.1:381851-486873 GCA_013397795.1 Orthonyx spaldingii | reverse complement strand
TTTAAAGATCCCCGCTTTTTTTTTTTTTTTTTTTTTTTTTTTTTTTTTTTATGCATCACATTGGCTTTCCTCTAACATGTACCTGTGTTTACCCTTCAAATGAACCTTAATCTTTTCCAAACCTAAAAGATGTCCTCTTCTAAAAGGTGTGGAATTTGGGAATGGATCACATATAAACATCTTCCAAGTCCACTATGGGATACTCATGGATTGCAGAATCAACAGAACTTGAGTTCTGCGTGGGCTTGGGTGTAGTACTGCTGCTTTATGAATTATGAATTTCTTGGTCAACTGGACTGCCAATATTTTACACGTCATGAGTAAGTTATTAAGAATCTGCAGGCCTTGCCCCTATGTGAAAATGAGAGAAAGTATGGAAAGGAGGAGGGCCACTTTCCTTCCCAATGAAATAGGGAGTGCAGGGAATTTGAATGTTTAAATTGTCTGTTCTATCCAGCTTCCCCTGCCCCCCTCATTTATTCTGATCTTGGAAGGAAGGTCTTACAGGATGGCTGCCTGAAGCTATGTTTTCATTCTTTGGCTAGCAAAATGGTCTGCCAATTTGCAATGTTTAAAGTATGTGAGCTCCCTCCACATACAGCCTGTCTTACAAATCAACAGGAAGAATAGAGAGATTTTTTGGTTACTTTGTGATAACCACTGCTGTCTTTATGAAGAATTTTCAAAGACACTCAAGGCTTTATTTTAGCACTAACTTTGATTGTCTGTGATGGGAGCAAACATTTCCTTGTTTTCTTTGGTGGACAAGAGTTGCACCATCACACTCCTGCTGGTGCTTGTCTTGGTTGCTCTCAGAGTCCTCACTGTTCCTCAAGTGCCAGCCCATAAGCTTGATCCCAGGGGCTGTGTTGTTTTAGTCTGAAGTGACATTCTATTTGCCATTGAGACTCTTTTGTTTCTCTCTAGAATCATGGTGAGCTTTCTTAAAAATCCTGTTTCCAAACATGAAGTACTTGCATAATCCATGTGCAGAACTCAGAGAAGCACCGCTGATTTGGAATCCAAGTACTCCAGCTGATCTAGCAGTCAAATGGCTGCATGAGCTAAGCATATTTTTTTCCAAAAAGTCAAGGAATTAGTAACCAATGTTATGGAAACTGAAATCAACAAAAATATATTGAGGCCTGAGCAGGAAGTTTTGTTATTAACTTTCCACTGTGCTTTGGCAGGAACCACCAAGGCTGCCCGTGCTGTCTGCGGTGGGGAATCTGCGGAGCTGCCTCCTCTGGTAAGGTAAGGCCTTTCCAATGGCAACAGTTTCTTTTGTGCTCTGATTTTGCTACACATGTGGTCACTGCTCCTTGGTCTTCTCTGGATCTGATTAGGGGTGTCTGCACCACCCTGAAAACGCTGGTGTGACTTCCTCAGAAGCAGCCAGTTGTCCATGGGCTGCCACACAGATGTTACATTGCAGAATAAAAGATAATGCTCTGCCCAGAGGAAGGAAAATATTGTCAGTTTAGGGCTGCTGCTTATCAAAGCACGAGTGAAAGGGGGTGGGGAATACAGACATTTGGTTGTTTTAAAGAAAGCAATCTGTTTATAAAAAAAAAAGCAAGGCCCTTGCAACTAAGTGGCAGCAGTTTAGCGTTGCATAGACTCTTGTTAGAAGTAAAGTATATGTTTAATCGTTTGATTTGTCAAAAGGGAGGGTTGAACTCAGGGGAATAAATATAATACACATGGGTTTAATTACCATGGATGGGTAGGCAAAAACAAAGTATGCAAAACAGTACATTTACTCTTCACATATGTGTGTATATACATATATAATTAGAGTTGGGCAGAAAATGCATTTTTTCCTGCCACCCACACTTTCCTTGTTTTTTTATCAAAATAAATATTTTGATAGAAAAACATGCACCAACTCTACCATATATAGTAATTACTTGTCACAGACAAAGATAAAAAAAAGAAAACTTTGAAGTTAAACTCAAAGCAAAGAAAGCTAATTTTACTCATTAGAAATACATAAAACTCTAATTGGGAAGGGCACAGAAAAGAGCACAAACATTTGCTGTATGGTAGAGGAATAAGCATGCTGTAGACAAATACATCTCTTGAGTTTCGCTTGATGGCTTACAGCACATCTTCAACACACAGGGATCAGGGACATACAAAGATACTTTTCAGTAATTTGTCCAAAGCTGTGTTGTAAATCATTGTCAAGGGGGATAATACTTTGGGGTTTCTACTCTTAGGAGGGCCAGAAAACAGTTGCCCCATCTGTTATGTATTCCATAAAAGGTGTGGGGTAGGGTTTTTTTGGTTTTGTTTTTTTTTTTCTGATTTGAGAAACTTGTGAAGATTAAACAAAAATGTAATTTTTGTCTGAGGTGTAAATGAGATGAAATGTTGCTGCACAAAAAAAAAAAAACAAAAAACATGGTGTGAAGTTGGATATGTTTGCTGTCTTGAGAGGTTGTTCAAATAGGGAAAGGTCAATAAAAAACTGTTAAAGTGTACTTTTTTCTTTGATCTCTATTTATAAGGACCATTTTTTTCAGTTAACCCATGCAATTTCAATGAATTTTAACAGCCTCCTATGACTGAAGATTTATCCTCTTCCCAATCTCTTTGCACAGGGAAGCATTAGTTTAGGAAGTTTATGATTTGGAGAAGATGTGTAAGTTAGACTGGGCATGATGCCAGACTTGCTCTGCTGCAGATTCATCACGAGCTGACAATGTAAAGAGGGTGCAGATCACTAATGCTCAGTGGTGTATAAACCTTTACAAGTTCAGCTCAGGTACCATTCCTGGAGCTTGAAACCATTTCTAAATCTCTGTATTCTGGCCTGAGGTCAGAACAAATTGTGGTGGGGTTTGCTGGGGGGTCACATATCTCCAGCTGAAGAAAAGTCAGGTATAAAACCACTTGGTAGCAAAAAGGATTGGGTCAGGTACATTGCATAGGTTTGCTTTGTTGGTTCTAACTTGTCATGCTGAAGTGAATTTTACTGAATGGGTTTTATCCAATCTGAAATTCCAGAAGTTACTTAGGTCTAGTTAATGTCTCAGAGCAAGGATTTCCTTCTAAAACAGTTTGTGACATGAGCTGGAACACCTTTTCGTGGGAGGAGCCTTACCTGTGCTTCAAGCTGTGTGAAGCAGGCAACTGTGAGTAAACCAAGTGTACATTCTTGGGGGAGGCAGACAATGATGGTGATGTCATTCATTTAATATTCAGGGTCTGTATGCAAATCTGGGAGATTCTAGCATCTTACCTCTAATGAATCCAAACAACATATTTTTAAGTTCAACAAATGTTGAAACCTTGCCTAGAGGAATGGTTGCACATACATGGTGACAGGCAGGAAAGCATCCCAGAACTTTGGCAGATGGCTTTCAGAGTTGACTGGCTGTGTGTGTTTTGTGGTTCTGTTTTTATTTTAATGGATGTGATTTAAGATGAGAAAAGCTTGGATTATTTTTATGAAGTTTATTTGTGCATTACAAATGTTGAAAGCTACCTTATACTATTGAGAAACAAATTGTATTTGCTCAGTGAAGAAATAAAGCTCCCCTCTCAATCTCTAACCTTGAATGAGCTAATTATGTCATGCTGGTGGGAAGTAATACTTTTTACTGTTGGCATTTTTAAAGCTGACACAAAAGGTGTCATGTGTTCTTTCCTCAGCACTAGAGAAAGAAAGTGCAAAAGCACAAATGCTGTAGGTGAAAACTAACCTTCCCTGGAGCTAGAGCAAGTTCTGCCCTAGAAAGTATAAAGAATAAATTTTACCTTGTTTTGAAACACAAACACGAAAATGCATAAGGATACTGGTAGCTTTAGTTACTCTGAAACCATCTGTTAATGATGCAGCATTTAAAATACTCAGAGGCTTTGTTACACTGAGAAGAGAGAATTTCTTTTTTTCCTGAAATTACCAGATTTGATAATTATCAGATGTGCTGAATTCATAATTAGGTTTTTTCCCCTTCTCTTTCCCCTATCAAAGTAAGTTTTGAGGGAATTAATCGTGTCTCCCTTTCAGGAATTTATTAAGGCAAATTTATAGCTTTAAGTACATGAACAGCATCAGCTGGTGATTACCTGAGTCTTTCAAGTCAGCCACATGCTGAAATTCCACAGTGGATTGCGTCATTGCAGTGATGTAAAGGAAATCCCTTGGTTTCTTTTTCTTTGGATATCTAAATATTCTAGTTCAAGGCCTGGTGCTTTCAAGTTTTTAGCAATCGTTCTTAAAGATGCAAACTGCTTTTGAATTGCTTCAGTGGTGTACTCACCCTCTGATTATATATAGCTGATAATACATTTATATTTATACACTGCAAATTGTTTTATATGCTCTGTGTATGAACTATGCATAGTTTTCCTGATGCTTTTAGACCAAATTGAGGTTTGCTGCATCTCTGAAAGCTTATTTTTAAAGTGAGGTGTTTTTTTCATTTTTCCCACTTAAGCAAAATTCTATTGCTGCAAAGTACAAATTCTATTGCTGTAAAGTAATTGTATGAGTGAGTGCTCCTGTTTAAGTGAACAGTTTATGGTTACTGTATTAAAGCGAACATTTCAACTTGGCTAACACAACCACTGAATAAACACATATTGATATTATAGAACAAAATAATATATTAGTGCATTGCTCATTTGTGCTCTGATAGTCACCCTGATACTATTAGTCATGCGGGAAGTGACAAACACAATTACACTCGAGTGCTAATAGAGTGGAAGGGCAAAACTGCCTGACCTCGGCATCCTGGGTCGATTTAAATGTTTGATGTCTCATTGAATTAGTATCACAGTGTGAAAGACAAAGCTCAAACTAATGGAAATGAGCCTGGACATGCAATACTGCTGATTGGGCTGACATAATTAGAATAATATTCTTCACACAGCTAATAACAAGCAGAAGAAATAAATAACCAAGAGATAACTTAATGACTGCATGCTAAAATGCTCCTTTGAATATGCTAAGGTTAGCATTTTCTATTTACTTATGGAGCACTGAGGGAATTTTTTTCTCCGTGTAATCATTAGCTGTGGTGATCAGCTCCATACTGGTCACTAAGGCCATATGAAACTATGCAGGTTGACCCAACTTTTCCCCCTCAACATCATTATTTAACCCTCAGGGCATTGTTACAAATATCTGTCTCTCTAGAAAACCTGCCCAATCCCTCACAAAAAAGAGAGAAGAAAAAGGAGGAAAAAAAAAAAAAAGCTGACACATGATGGATTCATAAATATATAGCTTTGTATCCTCTTATGCCCTTGATCTCTGAGGTACAGGGTCATAGAGCATGGGTGAGTGTACAGGGCTTTTGAAGACGGTATATTTCTGTGGGCATGGAGTGGGATTTTGATATGTTTGATACAATGCACAGGGCAGTTGTTTAGAATGCTTTCTACAGTAGTTTATCTTAAACTTTATCTTTGTCAATCTCTTACGTACTTTCTCAGCTTGAGGTGAGGTGATGTAGAAACAGACTAAGAACAGATGTAGGTGAGACAGATGTCTAGAAAACCACTTGACATTGCTCATCAGTTCCATCTAAATCTCTTTCTTCATCATTTGTTCCTGATCACGATATGTGCACCAGAAATCCAATCTAACAAAGCACACTGGCTTCATTTCAGGTGAACAAGTCTTTGCCATGGGTGGAACTAGTAACTTGTTCAACCATAAACATGTACTTTCAGGAGTTTGTAGGAGGGATTGTGATTCTTAACCAGGACCTGCTGGGAGTAAAGCCACAGCAATCTGCTGTCTAGGTATCAAGAAGTGTGATTCTGAGACCCAGATCAAAAATCATTCAACGGGTTAACTAGATAAAAAGCTTTTTTCTCTTCCTATTTACAGAAGTTCATAGCATAAATGTCAAGATTTTTCTCATGTGAGTAAATCATTGGACTGAAAAATGAGAAAGCTTCCTGAAGAAGCTGGGGAATATTTTCAGCTAAAATTAATGTGTGTCTTTGGTAGGTATCAGCAAACAAAATGCTTTTAGCTTTAGGCTCGGTATGGTAACTTTGTCTTGGAGTTTGCTAAGAGATGTCTTTTGGGTCAAGTCTTCAAAACAGCGGATCATCAGGTTTCAATCAAGTCAGGAAGCTTTGCAGTGTCTTTGAAAGCTGATGCAGTAAAGTTCCATTTCTTAGTGCAGGATCTGGCAGTAAACTTCACTGTACTTGTGGAGCTACGGCCTCATTCACGAGGGGATATCACTGCAGCACGAAATTGCTAATAAGATCTGATTCATTTAAATTGAGCTTGTTAGTGAGAACTGAAATTTTCAAATCTTGAAACACCTAAGACAATGTACGTGGGTTTTTCATGCCCAGTTGACCCATAAATTTATATAATGACAAGCCTTCTATCATGAAGGTACTGAAGTGGAAACCATAGTCTGAGATGAGTAAGATGTTGCACATTGCAAACTTGCAGGTAGCAGAGTCCCAGCAGAGCATTTTAGCTTTGACCAGCGCGAGGCAGTGAAATGCTGTTCATCTGTTATGTTCATAAGCTGACCTACATCTGTTACTTCCTTTCAAATAATACCAATAAAAAGGTGGCCCAGCATTTTCAGCAAATCACATTATTTCACTTCATTAAGGGTTAAGGGTTTTATGTCAGTCTATTACCAATTCAGGCTGAGACAGCAGTGCTGAGCCAGCACATGCCACAGTATTGAGGGCTGGCACAGAGGGGGGTGTCCTCCAGCATCAGTGCTGGGGGGGTCTGACTGGGAAAGGCCTTGGGGTTTGTCTTATAAACCAGTGGCTTTGGTAAGTACAGTTGTCATGCAGGTGGTAAGAAATATATAACTGGTTCCATTCCACAAATTTTTGATTCTCAGAGTAAGTGACCCCAAATTGCCCCCTCCTAATCCAAACCCCTCAGCCTTCTGATCGCTATTGGTTCATTTACCTTTGTCAGCTCTTCCAGTCCTGTGGAGCTGCCAATTTTGACTTTGTGCTTGCTTGCCCTGGGTTGTTTCCACATCCTTATGGTAGAAGTTCTGGCTCCCCTTAGTAAGAAAATTGGCATCATGTAAGAGGAGCAGGAATAACTCTTTTCCTCCATAACATGGAGAAAACAGAAGCAACAAATATAGTAAACTAATTCCTCTTCCCTGTGATTGTGCAGAGACATTACCTGTGAGCAACACCTCTTTTTCCTCAGCCTTCATCTTTTGCCAAGAATACTAAACCAGTGAGAGAAACTATGGGATGATAGGTTGACTCTTGAAGTAGTTTGAATTTAGTGGTGAAGGGATTATTTTCCCTCTCTGTTAAACCCATCTGAATTTATGCTGCTGAACTACCAAACTCCCTCCACTCAGCCCCTTTAGATAACCTTCCAGAGCTTCTGTGCAAAATGACTGTTTTAAAACAGGAAACAGGTAACAGTGGCCACTAAAAACAAAAGGTGAATATGCAAGCAGACCAAAGATGCTCTTATTTTTGCAAAGAGCTTTCTTTAAGAAAAATCATCTGGCTTTTGCTCAGCCCAGGTACTCATTTTTGGTAATACACTGAATGTTCTGAGGCTGGAGTCAGGGGCCTCAAAGTACTCAGTGCACTGGAGCTGATAACAGCAATAGCTTGACTGATTCTGGTAGTTGAGCCTAACATAAGTTCCATCCCTTCCTGAGTGATTTCAAAACTGAACACCTTGAGTATCTTGCAGGGGTCTCTTGGTGTTAACCAGCTGGGGAAATGTGTTTTGGTATTCACATGATTTTATGGGGATTTTTGTGTCGTTGTGTTGTGTTCTTTATTTGGTGGCAGCTCTGTTTTCTCAGTCCATGTAAATGGTTCTGGTAGTATGCCCATATTCTCACTGAAAAATGGTGTCAGCAGTCTGTTGTCCCTTACTTAGCTTTAGTTTCCAATTACAAATCTGTTGATGTTACAGCTGAGCATAATTTGCACATCATTTGGCTTATTAAGATAGCTAATTTTTTTAAAAAACTGAATTCTGTTTTCAATAGAATTGGGGGAAGAAAACCTGTTAAACTAGCAGTGGTTCTTCTGCCTTTTGTGCAGCTCCTAAGGTAGTTAACATTTTAGTGAGGTCTGAATTTTTTGTCATCGTGAACTGGGAAAACCTTTTTCCTTTGAAAGAAACTTCCTCAAACAATGACAAGGTATCAGCTGTTGTGAAGGTGTCATACTGATGAATGAGAAGTAGAATATTAACACTTTTAGGCTGAACCTGTGGTTTCATTAGAATCAGTCAAATCAGAACCATGGATCTCAATTCTTTGTGTCGTTCTGCAACTTCTGCCTGTTGGTACATTGTCCCCTGAACTGTAGGTTTAGGTTTATTTCACAGCCTGAATAAGCTTTTCATAGATTTCTCGTTTATATCTTCCGTGTTTCCTTTGTGCTGTGATTGCATGAAAAATATTATTTTGATTAATTTTATGATAAGCAGGAATTTCATTTCAAGAATAACTATGGGATTAGTTAAACCTTTCTTCTGAAGGACTCTTTTAACAAGATAAGCTTAGTTAAAAGTAAAACTGCTCTTTGGCACCCACTAGTGTGTCATTACCCAATGCCTTGTGTGTGAAGGGTCATTTTTATATGGTGGAGAAAGCATAGAAAAAGTCACTGTGATAATTTCTATTCTCATCCACAAACAGTCAGCTTTTTCTGTGTTCTAATTTTCTACAACAGTCTTCTCCTGTAGTCATAAAAAAATCTGAATCAAGGGCATTGACATAAACTGAATTTTTTTGATTAAAGTATTTTGGATTCCCAGTCAGCAAATGTGTATTTCAGTTCGTACATTATTAAGGAACAACAACAACAAATGTCAGGGTGTTTTTCAGTAATTCCTGGTGCTCACAGAAGAGTTAATGCCCTGAACAAGGAGGTCTGATTCCTTCTGAAATTTGTTAGTTGGATAATGTTATATATTCTTTCATTTTTCCCCTCCAGTGGCCTTAGTCTTGATGATACTTTGTGCAGAGACTGGTACTGCATATTTTCAAAGCAATAGTTCTGTAATGGAAGGAGATTGCTTCATCTGCAATATTCTGCATCTGTTTTGAACAGCAAATCCAAATTGTGCCAGCACAGATATCACTGACAGGGCTCACTGACTAATGTACAGCTGGCATTTGATGTGGGGTACTGGGGTTCTTCTCATGCAAAACATTGACCACTTTTCTGGACCACAGAACTGTAGCCTTTCCACTTCATTCAGAAAAGACAGAAGCTTGAAAAATAATTTGAAATAAAGTCCTCTGTGTATTCAACTCTCCTGGTACAAACCCTTCAGGAGCAAGGAATGTACTGAAAGTGGTGGTATTCCAGTACCAGTTGAACAAAAACAGCCTTTGGCTGTCTGGACTAATAAGAATGAAGAACACTTGCAGATAGAAAAAAACAAGATCTTTTTGTTTTGTTTTGAGCAAATGTAGAAATATGACACATAGCTGCAGATTTGATTTACTTTCATGCCATTTGACAATCTGATAATTTTTACAAAGATATACTTAAAATGCTATTTCATGCAAAGTTCACTTTTTTCCTTGTTTAAAAAACACTACATCTTTAATTTGCAAGGCTGTGTATTAATTTTGCTGAGTACCATTTATTTCCCTTTCCTTCTACTTTATTTAAAGTCAGTTGTTGACAACTCTCAGGCGTGTCAAAGTCTCACCACTAATAATTGCTTAAGGATCCCTAACTTCTATAAATGTTGGTTCCAGCTAAAAACCCCATGCAATAGCCCTGTTTGAAGGAAAGGGGGAGGGGGGTAGGGAAGGAAAAAAGGGGTGGGGAAAAAAAAGAAAAAAAACCTGAGAACTTCTTCTGATGAATTTTTGATTTTCCTTCCTAACAAAGAAATGTCTGTGATTCAAAGAAATAGCTTAAAGTGATATTATAAAATAGAATATGGAGTGCACTGTTCTGAATGACTCTTTGCTTTTAATGTGAGGCTGAAAAATTGTCAGTGCCTTTTTTGATTAGACGAGATTTTTTTTTTTTTTTTTTTCTTGTTTTAAACTTTGGGGAGNTTTTTTTTTTTGTTCTTGATCTAAGAATTGAGGAGAAAAACATGCTACTTGCATTTGAATATGGTATGAGCTGGCTGTAATGCGTTGAAGATAAAGCAATACCAGTACTGCCTCAAGGCGGCACCTGCATCTGTGGGTCAATGCCATTCCTCCTTAGATCGCTGCGGAGCCCTTCTCTCGGCTGCTGCTTTATTAGGCCTAATTAGGCAGGCTGTCACTTTTATTGGTGATGGAAAAGGAAGATAAGTAGATTACTTGTGTCATCTATCTCTATCCGGACGTGTCTAAAAAGTCTAAAGTGATTGCTGTGGGCCACAAATATATTTCACAAGAGGGAGGTAAAAAAAAAAAATCAGAAATGTATTAAACCTCTAGAAATGACTTACCTGTGGCACTAGTGTGTGTAATTTCAAACCCACAGAGAAAAGAGTTACAGTACATACGTAAAGTCCTTTTGTTCGGAGGGAGAAGGTTGTCTGTAATGGTTTTTGTGATATCAAAATAATAAAAAAGGGCTGTTTTCTGCTTAAAATTCCAGCAGCAGTTATATATATATTAAAGTGAAACCAAGTTATAATAAGAGTGCAGCATCTGTGGCTGGTGGAAGGGGCTATTTTGATGACAGGCTTGTTGACGTGTTCCTCTGATAGGTTTGCTCTTTGGATCATTGCTCAGGGCATCTCCAGTTTATGCAGCATGTGTATATTTTTAATGATTGTTTATAGGAATAATTATTTTCTAAATAAAGTATCAGATATCTTTTTAAACAAATTAATTATTGAGAACTAATATTATCAACAGCAATCAGCACTTGCAATATTTTAATTGTCTGAGACATCTTCTGCTTTGGAAGATGATAATCTCCAGAATGTTCCTCAACAGAAAGAGCTCATTAGATATAGCATTGTGGTAGGAAAATGAAACTACCTTTTATGGACTCTATGAAAAGGAAATATGTTCTTGATTTAACAGTGTTGGTAGAGTCAGATACCAATCATTACAGAACTTTAAGCTCAAGGTTGAAACAAAGTGGGTTTTATATTTTCAAAAATTCTTAAAGCTACCAAATCACAACCAGACAGGTGATCAAATGCTTTTAGAAATTTGAATTATTTTTTTTCTTTTAGACATGGGCTCTTACTTGAACTGTTGGTGCATCCAGCCATGTGAGATGCAAATACTGACCTCTCAAATTGATTGCAGCCACAGCACAGGTAGCAGAGTGTTAACATATGCATCTTTAAGAAATGTGTCAGATGTCTGTGTGAAAATTCCTAAAATCTAATGAGCCAGTGTCTTTGACCATTAGCTAAATGTCTAAGTATCAGTAAAATGTTTTATAGACTTAAAATTAAACTCAATCACAACACAAGGGCAAGATCAGGCCCTATCCAGCATTCCTTACTCAGACGTCCTGTAGGCTTGAGCAATATAATTTCAATAAACATTCTTGTGTGTAACGAGTGCTGTGGCAGGTCTTTAAATGACGGGTTCTGACTGCTGCACCAGTGGCATCTTTATTCAAGATTCTGTGTTCCATAGGCCATCAGCCATTCTATTTGTTTGGAAGCTTCAAATCTTCTCATTCATTATTCAATTCAGACTCTTTAGGCTTTATTTTCTTTGCCTTAAAGACTCCTCTTCAGAAATGTTGCCTAACTGCCTCCATGAATATTGAGATGGCTGGAAGTGCAGTGTCATGGAAATCCACCATTAGGACACACAATTTCATAGCTGCTGTACGAACCTTTTTGTATAAGGGGAGGCTTTTTGAGCCATGTGATGATAGAAAAAATTCTGAATGTAGGACAGAGAGGTACCTAGTGCCAGGAACTTTTAAATGAGCTTGTCTTGAAGAACTTGCAGATCATTATTAAGGTTGAAGAAATTCAGAAATTTGATGCTTTGGGGTTTTTTTTTTCTGCCTACTGTTGTAAGCTGTAACTTTTACTCAATACCCATTTCTTGATTATTTATCTTAATTACAGTATCTACTCAGAGTGGGAGTCTTTCAAGGTATCAAGGTCTGTGAATTACAAAGGAAATATTTGGATACCGAGGTTGACTAAAGTCCAAAGGCTGAAACTACTTTCTTCCCTAATATGCAACAGTCAGCTACAGTGTATAAAGCATTATGTCTGGTTATCCATGTGGTAGGGATTCCCTTCGGAAACTGCAGGCTGCTGGCAGTGGGGCTCAACAGCAGCCTCATGGGAGGCAAGCTCTCATCAGGAGCTTCTGAGGAACTCCAAATGAGATTTTGAATTGTGAGCTGGTGAATTGTCTGAGAAACAAAACCTTTTTACTGTATAGCAGTGCTGAAGTCTGGCTTGAGTTCGTTTATAGGGAATGAGTCACTGCTTGTCTACATTCCCCCTGATCAATCTGCAGTAAACACTGAAGGTGTCACTTTTCATGGGCTGCCAAGAGCAGCACCCTCTGTCTTCCCTGCTTGGCTGGGGAGTGTGCCCAGGGGTATGGCACACCTTCCCAGACCCTGGCCTTGTGTTCCAATTCTTGTTTCTGATTGTGGATACAGCTTCTGCCTTAAGCATGGGACCATATTATCCATGCCTACTTATTTGTAAGGAGACTTACCCAAGGATTGTAACAGGATAGAGCTACTGATTCCAGCAGCTGATCACAGGGAGAACCACACCTCAGTTTACTCAACCTGGCTGGGTGGGCATTCGCATTCAGCAGTTGCTGCAAGGTCACAGGAAGGGAAAACTGAGGCCTGAACTCAAGGCAAGTGTGAGAGTTATTAGTTATTTACTGTCTCTGTGTCTCTTAGCAGAAAATAACCAAAGTCTGATCTACTTTGAGATGTCTAATTCTATCTTTAACTTAAGGAAAAGCCAGTCTCTATATGAACATTTTTGCCACCACGTTGTTTTCTGGATCTGTCCATGTTGTGTGGTTTGTCGCTGACATTCAATGTCTCAGTACCACAGCACGTGCAGTGTATCTGAGAGAGAAAAACTGACTTCCTCAGAAGGTTCTTTATCTTTCTAATGCTTTTGAAAGATTTAGAGAAAAAAATACCAGTTACATCACAATTTTGTGCTTTCACTATAATATGCCTGATTGCATTTCTGTCCTTGCTTATTTCCCGTCCTTTCTTATGGAAAAAAAAAAAAAAGTGAATTCATTCTCTTTTTCCTTCTTCCCCAGAAAAATGTAAACTCTTTCCATGTCCATTCTCATGCCATGTAACAGCTATGAATTAATCAAATTGCTACATTTCTAATTCATCTGATCTGGAAAAGACCAGGAGCAAAGATGGCATCCCCATTTCAAAACTGTCTCTGAGAATATCACAGGGTAGCTACTGTTGTGCACCTTTTAAAAACTTTGAAAGCTCCACAGGTTGAATACAGCTGGTTAGAATAGGAGTGTTTTTAGAATATACAGTTGTGGTTATTTTTTGGTTATACAAACAGATGTGTGAAAATCTCAGTGAGAAATAAGGGATGGTGGTACTTTGACAAGAAATATAAAATATAGTATTTTATTATTATTGTCTTTGACCATTAGCGGTGCTCCTTCTTTGCATTATGCTTGCCTGTTTCATGAATATGTAGAAATAAAAGCCTTTTAGAACATTTTTATTTCCAATTTGCTTCCTGGTCAGTCAGGGGTAGATACGAACACAGGTTCATATGATCACAGGCTGCTGCAGCCAAGGACCAACATATATTAACCAGTGGAAGACTAAATCAGTGATGTCTTGTACTATCTTTTTCCTTTTTATGTTTGCATTCATGTAGGGAACACATGAGAGTTTTTCTATTCCACATGCATTTTTCTAGAGAAGATTGACCCTATAATTTCTACAACCTTTTAAGTTATGTACTGTAGCCCATTTAAGCTCTGGTAACTCCAAGGAACTGGAGTAGTCAGCTGAAACCAATACATTTTTAAGAAATATTCAAGATTTTAAGAGGTTCTTGATTTCAAAAGGGGGATTGCATTTCTCTAATCATTTTTTTCCCTTCTCTTCAGCCATTGAACCAATTAGACACCAAGAAATATAGTCTAAAAAGACAAAGTTCATTGCACAAAATTCTTACAGAGTTAGCTGGGATCAGTTTTAAAGACTCTCTAAATTTTTCAGTTTAAAGCAGCATATTTATCCTTTTCCTATTTCTGTGTTTCCTCTAAAGCCAGAGCCAAACTCCCTGTCAGCTACACGGGGCTTTGGTGGAATAGTTAGGTCTCATATTTATTTCTGATTGTGTGAATTTTTTGTCTTTTGGTATTAACATGCTTCTGTTATTTCAAACTGATGACATCTGTGTTGGCAGTGCAGGATATTTGTGAGGAGAGTTAAGTGATAAAGATGACATCACCAGATAACATCAGCAGATAACTGCAGATACAGAACAGTTCTTTGGATGTGGCCTTTGCACACCTGTGTGGATCAGGCAGGAGGAGTTAGGAATTTCCTTCATTTTTTTGTGGTACTTTCTTTCACAACACTTTGACACATCTTCAGGCCACCTGGCCTTCAGTCCAGCCAGGGTCCAGTGCACACATGGATCTCGAATTTGGCAGCACCACAAAGGGCAGTATCTAGTCCTAGCTGCATTTATGTTTTCCCTTGTTTCTTTAACATCCCATTAGTATTAGTTTTTGCTTTGAGAACATAAAAAGCCAGAACTAAAGTGTACAAATATTATTGTTCTGTATTAATGACTTCTGTATCCAATTAGTGAAGATCATTATTGCAATATGTTATGACTTGCATTGCACACAAGAGACAATAAACAAGATTCCCGAGAAGCAGCTTTATAAATAGCTTCTCTGCAGCATTCCCTGACTGTCCCAGTTCCTTTGGTCTGTCACGTTGCCACACACAGAGTTCAGTGGCACCAGCAACAAGCACTTGTCACAGGGCAAGGGTTCCATCAGAGCCAGAACAGAGTGCAGGAAGCACCAGCTTTCCCTGCTCCTCATCTGTTTCTTGTAGGTGAAGACCATTTCAGTCTGTGGCTGAAGCAATTAACATTTCATTGCAGGTGATAAAACCTGTTTGTTAAGTACGTTTTAAGAAGAGATACTGTATTTTAATGGACATTTAGTAGCTGGCTATCAACAGTCTGTGCTCCCTGCCTGGGGACAGCAAGCAAGGTTTATTAAATATTAAAAAGCTGTTCATTACTTTATGAAACTATGACAACAGAACATCTGAATATTTAGAAAACAGTTAACGTTCTTTAGAATAGCTGCGTCAGTTAGGGGAAAGGACTAATGTTTGTCTGGCTAAAGATGCATAAAAATGTGGTGTCTTCTTTGAAGTTTGCTCTTTGCTCCTGTTACTTGAGAACGTTGAAATTAACCTACGCTGCATAATTTAGAATACAAGTGAAAGCACAGTCTCCTTTTAGAGAATGCAGGAAATCAGATATCTCAGATAAACACTGTTTTTGCAATGTCTTTAAAAATCCCCAAATCCTTATTGTTTAGAGGTCTGTCTGTCACCAGTACTTTTGAAAGGTAACTTCTATCTTTGCATGCAGCATGCAGAGGCTATTCAAATTTCGTTGCTGATCTCAAAGAAAAGATTAGGTTTTTGCAAAGAGGCAATACCTTACTGAGAAAATATAGCAGATATTTTGGAAGACCTTCCTTCACTTCAGCCAGAGTTTGAGGAAAGGTGGAAGCTCTTTGTATATGGGCTATTTGGATAACAAGAAGGATCTTCAACACTGATGAAGCCAATTACACATTGTATTTGCACCCACTCTTGCTTGTATGGGATGAATCAGAAAATGAAAAAAATTCAAACCAACAACCCAGAGCTCTCTTTGGTCCTTATCTTGCCAGTCATGTTGAGTGAGCAGAATCTTGATTCCATGTGGAGTAGTTTGTAGCCAAATTCTCTCAGTGGTTACCATGGAATACAAGATATTTAAGTGCATTTGTTGTGAAGGTCAGGCAGCAGAATTATTTAGCATGTGACATGATTTTATCTTAAATATGTAGAGTTACAAGGGTCACAAACGTATTACCACTCAGTGATGTGCAGTTAATGTTTTAAGAGTCTGGGGAGTTGGGACAAACCACAACAACTTTTCATCTTGTATGGGCTGTAAAAGTGTTTTCCAGACTTTAGAATATGGAATTAGGGAACCTCTTTGTATATTTTTCTAATTCAGCACTAAAAATACTGACAAAGAGAAACATTAGCTGGCAATAAACCACATGATGTCTGAAAATGAATATGCAGGTCCTTAGACATGGACTTGGTCAGGTAATTGTCCTGAGCATCCTCACAGAGGGTGAGGATGGACTGAAGTAGGCTTAAGTCATCTTTCCATCCAAACTGGATCCTGAATCTGCCTTGGTTGTGTTGTTGTGGCAGCTGAGAGACTGAGCGGGGAATAGGACCTGGAGTGGGACACACAGTGTAGCTCACTGCTTACATTGGTAGGAAAGAGCAGAACACACACGTGGAGACTGCAGCCATTACAGGAGGCTATAGGATTGTCATAAACAACACTGCAGTGTACATTTACTTTCAGTAAATGGCAGCAGCAGCGGTGTTAAAACTGCTTTTGGTGCAAATCTGGTTCATGGGAAGTTATAACTTCCTGACTGCAAACTGATGCTATCAAAGCAGGGTGGCCTTTCTCTGGAGTGGTTTAGATGTGCCTGATGCTGTATGGCAAAGGCACATATTGAGTGAACTTGAACTGCCAGTTCCATCCCAGTGCTGTAACACAAACTGTCCATTTCAGTACTTCTGGGTAATTACTTGGCTCTTGTTAGTTTTCTTGTTCTTTGGCTTCACCTGACCTGGGATGATGTGCTTGTGTCTCTTGGCCATAAGGATGTCTCCTTCCACTGCGTTTGCCCCTGTGTTTGCCCTCTTTCAGTTCTTCTCTGTTTCTCAGATCTTCTATTTGCTCTTTTCCCCTACAAAAACTTCTCTTTGCTCCCTCAGCCAGGAACTTTAATTGTTCTTGGCCTCTATGTCTTTCTTAAAAGCTCTTTATAGCCTTTCACTGTCGTTCAGACTTCACCTGCCTTCCAAATCCTTATTCTTTCTGAGCTCCCTGGCTCTCCCTGCCTCTTTCCCTTTTGGCCGTGTATCTCTGCATCCCTGGTCTCTGAAGGATTAGAGAGCTCAGTGTCTGCCACTGAGCCAGAGGAAGGCGAGGAGCAAGCTCAGGACAGAAAATACCTGACCCTGGGAAGAGTCAGAGTGGGTGTGGGCTCACTCCTGCCTCACCCCTCAACAGGGAGTGCATGAAGACTGGCCACACATTAATTTGCATGGGTATGACTGTGCTAACAGATTTCCATGGTTTGATGAAAGGAAAATTTTCATAAGAGCTGCTCTGGTGAAGTTTCTGGCAACTCTGGGTTCTTTTTGACACTTCCATCAATACGCTGCAAAGCCTATCATTTATGGAAGTGTAGAAAATAGTCTACTTAATTGGCCAGACAAAGCAAGGGAAGTCTATTTAATTTCTTTCACTTGCTGCATTTAATGAAGAAACTGGTGTATGAGTTTTGTAGGGGAATGCATAGAAAAGTGGAAGAAAAACCTCTATGGGGAGCCAGATTTCTCATGAAATGATTTAAGATTAACTGAGGGGAGAGGGACGACCCTAGAAACTTTTCAGAAATGAAGACCTACGATGGTGCAAACTGAGGCAAATTTCTGCTTTTTCAAGTCTCCTTGAACTCAGATTTTTCTCATCTGTGTATGAAGTAAAGTTTAGAGAATTTTCTGTTTTTCTGATCCTGCTTTCTAGTAAGTTTGCAAGTCTCCAAGTTCTCTCTGAGCCTTTGCAGTGTTCTTCTCTAGTGGGAACCATCCCTTGGGTTCTTCCCCCACAAACAGTTCTTTGGTTTATAAAGGAAGCGCTTTTATTTTGTTTTTGTTGCTGGCGTCCAAGAATGACAAATGGGTTTAGTCCCAGGCTCTTCTTTCAATTATTAATGAAAAATATTGTATTACCTGAGGCTAACCCAACATTTCATTCCATTTCCAAGCCTTTGGCAACCAGCAATCTCATTGCTGTCTAAAATGCAGAGACGAAAATCTTTTGCCTGTTCCTTTTTCCTCCTCTGCTTCTGCCTCACCTCCCTCCCTTAAGAAATTCACTGCGTAATTGCAGGATGACTCCGATGAGCATGCTAAGAAAGCATTGTTATAAATAAAAGTGAACATCATGCAGTCTGATTGTCACTTGTTTAGGATTTAAAGTATCCATTTCTGAACATTACAGAGATTTAGACATGGGTTAATTAAACATTTACATACATGTGTAGAACAATATATTGTATGGTGCAATAATATGCACTTTAATCAGAATCTGTGGGTGTTGTGTGTTTGCTTGTTCCATGTTAATTGGTATCGTGCTGGCTCCTAGCTTAGGTCCTTGGCTGGATGGAACAGAATAGACATGGTGTTTTAAATATTTTAATTAGGACCAGCAGTTCCCGGCTCACTCATTTCTCATTGGATTGTTTTTCATGCATGAATAAATTAGCTAGCATGGAAGTACTTTGCAGAAAGTAGTTGCCCTCTAGCCATAAAATGAGTCCTGTTCATTAATACTTTAATGAAATTAGCTGTGAGCAAAATATCATTCCTTTTAACTGTGTTCTAATTTCTTAATTTTAATTAGGCACATAATTGTAGTATACTGAAATTATCTTAATGTACAGCAAGAAAAGTTCTATCACCGTGGGCCTGTGGCTGAAACTTGAGCATACTTGCAGCATATTTCAGCTTGCAATTTTTCTCTTCAACTTTTCCTAGCTAATCAAAATCTTATTCTTGCTTTGTGTTGTTGCAGCATGAAGTCAGGAACTGATTAATGCTTTCAGATACCAGAAAAATTAAAAGAATCACTGATGGTATGTTTTGTTGTTGGCAACATTCATTTGACAGCCCCAGTTTTGGAGTCCAACATAACGCAGGTGCACTTCTAGGGAAGCATGGAATACACAAAACCTGTTTGTTGTTCTGCCTTTTCCCCCTGAGATGTTTCATGCTTTTCTAACCTGGAGTTTGCTACATTTAATTTATAATTGTACAAACTGAGGTAGGAAGCAGTGAGAATGTACCAAAGCTGAGCAATTTAGATTTTAGCAGCACTAGCATGTCATCTTCAGTATGAAGTTTAATAAGGAAAAATCAGTCTAGGCTGTTTTATAGATGCTTCATGTTTCCACTTTGGCAGATACTGTTCTGGTGGATGCAATTTCTTTACTGCAAAGACAAACATATTCTGACAAAAGCATTGGTTACTCTATCTGATAGTAGGTTTGATGTGAGTATTTTGTGTGACTGTCCTCATCCTCATAGAGAGCTGTGTGAGATACACTCAACTAGATACATTCTTTTTTAATAGGAGAGCTAAGGAACTTCAATCCAAATTTATGTCAGGGGGGATTTAAACTTCAGAATTTACTACTTTGCTCTAAACTGCAGAGAACTGGAATAAGAAGCCAGAAAGGAATCTTGAAAGTTTCAAAATACTGAAAAAAGGGCACATATTCAACCCTAGAGCTTTTGCATCCAAACCCTTTGAAAACCAGGTTTTGTATTTATCACTGAATTAAGCACAGAGGTTTTTAAGCAGTAGTGACTATATAGATATGAAAAGTTACTTCGACCCAAGGAATTTTAAGGTCAAACACTGGTACATTAATGTTGAACGTGGTGGATTTGTGCAGTGATTTCTCTCTCCTGTACTGTGCTGATTAACCTGTTCTGCACAGGTCTGCAAGTGTGTCTGGAACCACCTTTCCAGAACTGCCCTGAAATCCACACTGCACTGAGCAGGTGAGCTCCAGGTTCCTGCCTTCCCTGTGGAGGTCACTCAAGTCAGGGCTCTTGGCTCTTTTACAGGGTGATGGGGACTTTTGTCTTGGCTGAAATTGAATTTCTAATTGAAATCCTTTTTGGCAGCATATTTCACTGCCTGCTGTAATTGGCACCTGCTCTAAATAATATTGATATTTCTTATTTAAATAATAAATTATGGTTAATTGTAATACTTCATTATGCCCACAATTAAGTGAACTGAGGTTAGTTTACAATTAATACTAATACTAGTTGATGTGCAATTTGAATGTAATTTGCTGCTGTTAGCAGATTGCCAGTGGAAAGAAGAAAGCTAAGGGATTTCTTGTTTCCAGTGGCAATCTTGTTTTTCTAGACAAACAACCTTAAATAAAATGTGAGTTATATTCAAATAACCAAGAAATGAATTAGACTAAACAGTCTGGTTTTATTTCTGATCAATCATTGTCACTCTTCTACCGATAAACACACACTCAAACCCTCCCTTTGGAGAACCTAATTCTAATTATCATCTATTAAATATTAGTAAAATTAATGCAGTGCATCTTTAATTGTTTCATGTTATGGGAGACACAAGATAAGTTCAGAAAACTCAAGTTTCACTCAGGCAGTCTCCAATATGATGCATCTGTATCAGAGTGCTTAGCCTGCATTTGATCCCAGATTGCTCTAAGAGTGCTAACAGAAGCTCTCAAAAGAAAATGGGAATGGGCTGGAAGTTTTGTGTGGAACTTCAGCTAATGACAACAAATGCTTCTGACACTGATTGTTCTGAAGAAAGAAATAGCATGGGATTTTCTTTCTTGTAATAGAATATGTTTGAGTGTTTTCAATGGCTTCCAAGTTATCTGTACCTCAAAGATTATTTGCTGTAGAGGCAAATGACGCAGGCAGATGGGTGTTAGTTGGTTTACTCTGCTTCACCACTCAAAATTCTTCCGGTCCTTCCAGCATTAGAAAGTATCTATAAAGTGTGTTTGAGCAGCAAATTCCAAATGCATTGTCACTGTATTCAGTTTTCTGACTTGAAAAATTTGTGTTAGAAAAATGACCTACCTGTACTCCTTATACACCCATCTGTAATAAGGCTTAAAGAAAAAATTAAAATTGCTTCTGTCTTTTGTATGATCAGATAAGAAACTGTTGAATCAGAGCTGAAGTGATATTATAGAAACTTAGGAATCTCGGTCTCAAACCTGCAAGGAAGCCTAAGTGAAAAATAAACCAAAAAAAATAGGGTAAGCTCTAAGGGAATTTGAGTAATGAGCAACACAAAGGGGTGGATCTAAAGCCTGTTGCAACATTCTGGTGCTCACACAGCAGTAACTGGGGTCCCTTGCTTATTTCTAATTTTGCTACAAATGACAGCACAGTGATGTTCTCTGCATTTTGGAGTAAGGTAGTGGACACTAATATGATATTCAGCTATCAAAAAGGGAATTTAGGGGGAGTGAAATAACTTCTATCAGAATTGTTTGAGGGAAGAAACACAGAAATGAGGAGGGAAGTTCACTCTATAACATTATGATACTCTGCCTGCACTGCAAACATTTTTCTGGCACAATGAAAATTTGTGTATCTGAGCAGATGCAGAGTGAGATTCATTTCCCCTGCCTGCGCTCTGGGGTGATCAAACATCTTAGAAGGTAAGAATGGGGAATGCCATGTCCAAAGTCACTTGGAAGGAGGACATGAGGTGGAACTTCACACTACGGTGGTGTTAGGTTTAGTGATCTTATTGCTGCATAATTCTGGGTTTCTTTAGTTTGGTTGGGTTTTTTAATCAAAAGCTATTACTTCTTAAATAGTCATCTGAGTACATCACTGCTCATTTGAAAATTTGGGGGGAAAGATTGATTAGATGCCTGGAATGAGGAGAAGTGTTGGTGTTGTGAAAGTCCAACTTAAATCAGGACCACTCAAAAATTAAAAAGCCATTCCCACTACTTTTAACTTAGTCTTATGATTTCCAGGTCAGTCAGAAGCTACCTGAGATGTATGGTGTAGAAAAGGAAAATGAAATAGAATGTTTCTTTTTCTAGAGGACCAAAAGCTAAATTGGGAGAAACTGGAGTTCCTTTACCAGATCAGCAAAGAAACCAGAAATGTCAAGTGATCTTGACAGAACATGTAGCTGGAGTGATTTGGAAGGAGAGGTAGATAAAACATTTTAATAAAGAATATCCTTTACTCAATTATTTTTTCCTTCACCGATGATACTTCTTAGACAAAGAATTAAGAGATTCTGTGACAAAAAATCTCCACCCTAATCTTGTTTCCTTCTATCTTTCTAAATAGCTGTATCATAGGATTTACTTATCAACTGTAACATTAGCATTAAAAATCCTTTTAGGTTCCCTGTTGTTATTCCAAGATGCCATTTTTAAGGCACCAATCACTCTCTTCAGATTGCATCTGCCTTCAATCAGTGGTGTATCTGATTTCATTATAATTATGTTATTATTTAGATTAATCAGTATTTTGCAGTTTCAGTTGATTAGGAAATTACAAGTTGAACACAGTATTCATAATAAAAATACAAACTAGGTGGTAAGAAAAGAATGCTGGAGACCAGTGGGTGTTTAACAACCTTTCTCTAATTTTGAAGTCAGAAAATTCCTGCTTACTGTTGCCACAACTTCTGGAAGTCCTTGATAACAATAAAGCATCAATGCATCAGAAACCAACAGCATGTTACCCTTCAGAGGGTGGATGCTGTTCGTTTGTACAGGTATGGAAAATTTCCTTTTCTATACAGTGTGCATAAATCCTACCTCTACCAAAGAAACAGCTGCTTTGAAATTCTGTATCTCTTCTCACCGCAGCGTTTTTCTTAGAAATTCAGAAAAACAGTAAGCCTTCCCTAATATTTTCTGTTGTGGCTCAGAGTTCTGACTAATTCTTATTTTTGGTCAGCTCTGTACCCTTTGGGGTGACTTTGAGTTTGCAAATCATGGAATTGTTTAATAGATTCAGAGAAGAGTGTTATGAAGTTAAGCCTGGTGGATCCTGTGGCAGAGGATCAAAGACATTTATTTTAACTGCTCTTTGTCATTCCTTCTTTGGTAGTGGTGTTAATCCTTCTTTTATAAAAGGAAATAGCAAATATGAATATTTCTAATAGCATTAGTTGGACTTGTTTGAATGTCTCTGCTATAAGTGGTTCTTACAAATGAGGGGGCAATGTATCTGTGCCACAGACCAGACTCATTTACTGTATGCCAGAGTGTCCTTCTGTAACCATAATGATCTGGGGCAAAATGAGTTGAACTGCCAGCTCTGAGACTCCACATGCACCTTGATCATCTGGTCTGACTGGCTACCTCCAGTTCCAAAAAAGCTCAGGGGAAATTTTTCTTTTTCTACCTGCTTGGGCATCCTCTATCAAATCCTTTCTGCAATCTTTCATGCAGATTTACTGTATTTTTCTGAAAGAAGAAAGCATTAGTCACATCCTCTGCAGGCTCCAAGTTCTCTACAACCCTGTCCTCTGTTTCCATCCAAGAACACAAACAATCATGTGCTATTATATATCTGTTATGGAATCTACTCCTAATGCCAAAGGGCTGACTGTGACACATGGCATCCAATGCTTGGAAAAGATGTCTAGCTCCTTGAGAGCTTTCTTGTAAATTAACCCAGTTCAAGCAGATAAAAGAAGATTTCAGTACTGAGAAATTAAACAAAACCTAGGAGAATATATTTTCATGTCATATTTTTGCAAAAGTGCTAAAGATGGCACTGGACAGCAGGGAACGGTACTTGACAAATAGTCATCCTTTTAAATACATTGAATTTTAGAAGGTATTGCCCTTTTAATAGGAAAAAGGTTGGCTCCTTTTGTAGCTATTCTACAGGTTGATATTCCGTTGCAGAGTATAAATTAAACAAAAAAATCAGCCCAATCCAAGGTGAGCTTCCATTGGCCTCGGATGTCCAGTCCTATAAAACACAAAAAAGCCGTGTCTGTTACCGCTCTCTGAGGGTCAGGTCTGTTTCTCCCCTGTAATAACGAACACATCTTCTGAACATAACTGCTTGTTTTGTGAAGCCTGTGAAAACAACCTAAGAAACCACAATGTCATCAATATTTTTCTAGCACATTATTTTCAGACTTCACAAGAGAGATAGTGGCATGAGTCTGCTACCACAATAGCACTGTAATAAAGTACTCATTAAATTTATGCAGATGGTAGTTTCTTTCCAAGGAAGATGTATTGATGTTTACCATTATGAATATGAAATTGTTAATTGTGGATTTTGAAACTTCAGGAGGCATTTTGAGCACGTAATTTATCTTATGACAAAATTTGTCCTAATAGAGTTGTGTTGAGCTCTCAGAATGACAAAAGCAGCAGGGCAGTCAGGCAGACTCTCCCTGGGGAAAAAGAACTGTTTTGACATCTGTCTGAATACAGTATTTCTCCTGGTTTTTCCTGGACTGCTATTACAGATGCTGTGTTTGGAGCCACTAAGGGCATGGTGCTGCAATCTGGTGTCTGGGTCTGAAGGGGGCTCCAGGTCTGTGAAGAACACAAGCTATGTGTTTCAAAAATCAGTTGTTATTCAGAAATGCAGAGATTCCCGATATCTGGAGGAGATTCCCCTTCCAATCCGGCCTCCTTAGGTCAATACGCTGCAGCTTTGCCGGGTGAAGCGGGGCCACGCTGGCGTGTGAGTGTGGAGTTCGTGTCCCAGGCAGCAGGAAGGGCAGTGCGAGCCTCCTGAGGAGGCACCGGCACCCCTGTCCTGCAGGGAGGGCACTCCTGTCTCCCAGCTCTGGGAAGGATGGGGCTGGGGCTGAGCAGAAATTGGCGTCTTCATGGTGGCTGATTTCAGTTTTGAGTTGCCTCTTGCTGAGGGCAGTGTCCTCATCTGCCTTCCCCACGTTCTTCCCACGCTACAATAGACAGTGGTTTTTTGGAAACAAACAAACAAAATAAAACCATTTTAGAAACCCCAAACCAAAACGAACTTTTGGGGTCTTGAAATTTAGAATCAACAGTAACTCTTTTACATTTTATACACTCTTAAAATTTTTAATTACAACTTTTTGAGGTTGGGAATGTTATCAATTTTTTTTTTTAACCTTTTTATCTCACCGTGTTGGAAGAGAAAAATGTAACTTTAAGTGCCCCTGTGAGAGGGGACGGGGATCACCAGGTGGCGTTGGATCACACGGATTTCCAGCCTGGTTTGTGCCGTGTGAGCTGCCGGGCAGTTGCGGGCAGAGGCACCGCGGGCTGGGTTCGCCGCAGCACCGAAAGTTGCGTGCAGCCTTTCCCGTCGGCTTCAGCAAACGTTTGAGGCACGGCTGCTCTGTGTGGTTCAGAGCAGGCAGTGCTAATGAAAAGGTTTGCAGAAAAAATGCTGCTCACACGTTATAGAGAAAACTGTATAAAGAAAAGGTGGAGTTGAAGTACCTCTACTGTGTTGTCAAAAAGCTTTATGTTTTCATATACCTTCTTTTACCCCCAGAACAGCAATCTTGAAAAATTATTTTAATCAAGAGCTGGTTGACTTACTTAGTATGGGAAGCATTATTTTGGACTGAAGTGGTTGAGCATTTCTATCTAAATTTTTTTTAAAGTCCCTAAGAGGTCTGCTTAGGTCCTACACTTATGGAACTAGGACAAGACATTTACTGAGAGTTTTCTGCTTTACTTAACTGCTTTTTTACATTATTAAACAATGTAGTGAGACAGGAAATTAAGCCAGAATAAATAACACACATTTAATAGTGTAGTTAACCATGGGAATAAAGTCTATAAATCAGGTTTTCCAAGAGGTGTATAAAAATTCAGCAATGGACATGGTCAAATACAATATATAGCTTATCCATAACTCGTGAGCTCTCCTATCTTCTCCACACATTTGACTGAGAAAAGTAGAGAAATTGTCTTTTCTCATTGAAATTGTTTAGACTTTTCTATTTCACTGTCACATTATGCTCCCTTTTCCAGCTGCTGGTTGTTAGCCCATGAAAACTCATTGTGCTCAGCTGTTCTGAGTAGGTGCAAAAGCAAAGGTGGCATTGAGGATCCTTCTCTTCCTTAGAAAGCCAGTCAGAGAAGAGGTTCACACTGACTCTGAGAGCACTTAAAATTAACATCTTTTTCACAAGGATAGCATTTTGTGGCAGATCATTCTCTTAATAAGAATCAATTACCTGTTCTTTTTTTTCTTTTCTTTTTTTTTTTTTGTAAGATTCCAGTTGTATGGAACAAATCTCAGGGGAAGTGTAAGATTATGTTTTTAAACCATTAATTTCTTCTGATTATCATACTGCTTTCCTCATGCTAATTGCTAAACCCGGTGGGATCTCACTAACATGAGATACAGCCAGGAACAGACAACAAAATCGGAGAACAGCAGAGGTGGTGATTTTAAACCCCACTGCCAGGCTTATGGCACAGCACTGAGAAATGGAAAAGGCCAGCCCATCTCTCTTCCTGCTCAGTATTGTCCCCACAGCACATTGTGAATGTGTTTTGTCTTCTGTGTTTTATGGCTTTCAGATGATGTAGGGAATTTCCACACTTCCCTGAAGAGATTGTTCCATAAACTTGTGCAATTTATTGTGAGATGCTTTGCTGGTGTTCCACTGTAATTTCCTCATTACTGAGATATAATTATCAGTAATGTAATTATATATACTGTAAGGGATTTCTTTTCTCTCTGTGGTATTTACACCGTCTTTTAGAATCATAACCATGTTTCTTTGCAAGCCTTTTAGCTAATACATGCATTTATAGCTTAATCTTTAAATGGTTCAGCATTCTTTATTCAACCTTTTTTCCTTTTGTAAAAAAATTTACTGAATCATAATAAAATGTGACTTGTTTTGAATGAAAAACTTTCAGCTGACCAAAACCTTGCCATCAAAAAGGTTTTTTTAAAGGAGAGAGAATAACAGAAGTTCTCTGAGAATGCTTGCTTCCCTCCAAATCATGAGCTTTTTGTTGCTGAAGAATCAGTAATCAGGGGATTACTGAAAGGTCGGTAGTAAGTGTATATGCATTATATATATATATATATACACATACAACATACATTTATATACTATAAATTGCTTTTGTTTACACATAGGTGCTGACAGTTAGGTGTTACAGATACTGTTATGCATATACCAGATGTATTGAGGAAGTAAAAGTACATTTCAGAGTGACTGCCATCCACCTGCTGCTTTTAGGGCAGTCATGCTCTGCTCCTCCACGTGCTGCTCTGAATCTCCTTGTAGGATATGGTTGGCATTATTTCACTAACTTGAATGCTGTGGATCTCTCTTTTGTCCCTGCTCTCCCACCCCTGAGTACAACACTATAATATGTGCTTGTTTATAGTACTGGCTTTTAAAGCTCTTTTTACTTTACTAATGAGAAACTTGCTCCTTTCTTTGGTGGCGGTCATAGTGGGATTATCCAGCAAAAAAACAATTGACAAAACAAAAGTTTCCCTATGACTTGGGGTGTTCCAAGTGGCAGATATTAGTGTAAAGAACTGCAGGCTTGATGTAATGAAAGAGAGAGTATTCCTGCAGGATTTGTTTGTCAGGGAAGGGAACTCAGTGTCTGTTGCCAAGAAACTGTCACACTTGCCTTAATTATGATTAACAACATACACATGTATCTGAGAAGATTTTTTTTCTTCATTGACTTTTGTAGAATGTCCATGTCATTGCTAAATATTATTTCACTGACATCTGCTATTGTAGTTTTTTATGATAAGAGCTGGTCTCTGGTGCATCATCCATCTATGCAGAAAAATTATTTGTGGTGCCTGCATCTATTGCCAGTTTCAAATGTCTTTCTCAGCAGATTTCTGTTCTAGGTAGCACCAAACTGCACTTATTTGTGTAGCTCTGGGCAGTTGTATAGTCTAATCCTGGTCAAGAGGGGAAAATTGCTTTGAACCATGAGGAATAATGCTGGCGCTGTTCATGAGCAAGATATTTATCAGCATATTGAGCTACTGGCCCTAAACCAACCGGAGTAGTTCATAATCTGTATTGATGAACTGCTCAGACTTGCAATGAATGCACTAAGTTTGCATTGTAGAGTTTGTTACTCTGCCTTTTCTCTGTCTCCTTTGTTGTAAGAGGAATGTCAATAATGCACAATATACTTTCTAAAGGAAAAATGTAGCCTGATCCATACATTATTTGTTTACAAGGATGATTTCAAACACTTACTTTCCAGAATCATGACTATTATTACAGCAAAGTTAACTGCACTATAGGTTCTTATTTTACAGCTACTTTATATTAAAAAATTATTGTATTTTCTAAGAGAAGCCAAGAGAAATCAAGCAGAAATCAGTAGAAACCTATGATGGTATGTTCTAAGTGAAACTATGTATTGAGAAATAAGCCAAGAGAATTTAAACCCACATTATTTAATAGAAGCACAGAACAGCCAGGGCTGGAAGGGACCTCTGGAGATCGTCCAGTCCAACCCCCTGCCAAGACAGGGTCACCTGGAACAGGTGACACAGGCAAGCATTCAGGTGGGTTTGTCTCCAGGGAAAGAGATATATATACATATACACACACTTATATATGCACACGTTTGTATATATATATATATATACACACATAAAGGCTGTCCAGACATTTCTATCCTCATTTAATTTTCACTTTCTCATTCTCTTCATCTCATTGTGTTGTGCAGGTAGAATTATTGGTCATAGTCCTCCAAAGTCAACAGTGGAGAACTCTGTCTATTTCTTGTTAATTAGACATTCAAGCTCTAATTGACAACACTTAAGACAGTCAGGAAGTGTACAGATCATTCACTCACCAGGAATTGTATCGACAATTGATCTAATCAGTGGTTTGTACTCCAGAAGCATTTACTTATTCACAGCTGAGTGGCTCTGAGACCAAAGGATGACTGGTTTAGGTACTCTCAGATACCCAGTGAGGTGCAGAAGAGCATGGCTACTGTTTTAGCACCTGACTGGTTTACGGGGGGAAATATGGATGTGGGCACACTTTGAGTTATAGTGGACATCTACGTTTTCAATTAAAATGGTTTTGTAAAGGAATCTCAGTGCATTAGGAAAATGGAAGGTGTTTCACTGAGAGTACCAAGCAAGGTCCTAGGAAACCTCTTAAGGAATACTTCTGTTTGCTGGGCAATGAGTGAGGAAAGGGAGTTTGATTCAGACTTGAGGATACAAAACCAAAGGCAAGGTAATTGGGAAAAATAAGGGAAATTTTGAAAATCTCTTCCCTTTGGAATTACTGGCGTACTGGTTTTCCTTCAGTGGTATTTACCATCTTTCTTTGTTTTGCTCCAAGTGATTTGGAAGCCAGTCCTGCACAGTTTATCTGTCACTTCAGTTCCCTGGGAGCCAGTGCAGTGTCTGTGTAGAACATTCTGCAGTGTTATACACTGCTCTCACATATCCATTCTGGGGCAGGAGCACAGCCAAGCAGAGGAGCAGAGTTATCTTGGCAGTGAGAGAGGTACAAGTCTGACCTGTGCTCTTGGTGCTTGTGCTGCTCAACCTCTGAGCTCATTTGACCGAGGCATCAACTTCCCTGTTAGTGTGTTACAGGGTTTTCACATCCAAGTGACAATTCCAAGACATTTTACCCACTGAAACTATAACTGACTTCAGTTGCTCAGGAACCAGGGTTGGATTCATATCCCTAAAAACACTGATTCCACTCAAGGCACCTGAAACTGTGACTGCAGCAAGGCAGGCACAGCAGGCTGAGCTTCACTCCACAAACCATAGGTTACACCCAGCCTGCAGCTCCAGCAGGGACCTCTGGCTGGGACCTTCTGCACCAGAAAGTGGGACAGCCCTACTCAGACCCTTTTCCCTGAGCCACTGACCCACTCTCCGCATCCTTAGCACCTGGGAAAGAAATGTAACCTTTAGTTGCTGGGGGTCCGAGTTTAACCAGCACACTTGGCAAGCATATTTCAATTCCTTTCTTTTAATCAGGGTTGTGTGCTGCTTCTGTATATAGAAGGAGAGGGTCCTTGGTGATGAGATGAATGTTGAATGTTAATTTCTTTCTGCAGTGTTGCTGTTCAAGGCTCTGTCACAGGTGCCAATTGAAAATTAACTTCTCAAAGTCACAACATTTCTGATAGGGTATTTAGCCTCTGAGTTGAGAGTTGGTAGTGCCTGATCTTTAAAAACCTTTCTTTTCGTGGTTCCTGCTGAGTCTCATAGCACTTTTCTAGATACTCCAGAGAGCTGGGTTTGAGGGGAATTAGTAGGTTAGAGGGAAGGTGCTCGTGTCGTAATCATCACCCTACCCTAGAACAGGCTGCCTAACTCAGCTTAGAGAGTCGAGAATCTGTGCCAGGAAACTAAAGCAAGCTCTGTTCGATCTGAATGGGCTCATGCTGGGTTGTATCTTGCCTTTGGCCATGGGTTATATCTGCACCTTTTACCAGGAGCATTTCAAGAAGCTGTGAGGAAGCACCTGGACAGAAATCAGCCTGCCCAGACAGTTTTGTAGAGGATTGTTTGTGAAAGCTGTCCAGACACTTACCTTGGTGGGCTTTGCAAACTGAATGCAAATGCTGAGCAAGGGGTAAAAATTCTGAACATCGTGATGTGCATTTAAAAAAATAAAAATAAGTTCATATGAGTATTAAAAGCAGCCCAGTGGGGCTAGATTATGTCATAGCTGGATGATGTCAATTTAAGAGCTACCTGCAAATTTTGTCAAGTGATGTTAGTTTGGGTCATATCTGTAGAAACAGATTATTTCATTGCATAGCACTGTAAAAATGCTATGAAATCAAACAGAGGTGGTCTTGCTGGCCCACATGTGCTTTCCTACCAGTAATAAAACTGACAGGAAATTGGTGGGTGTGATTCAGATGAGGCCAGATCAGAGGCAGAAGTCTCATTGATTTCAGCAGAAAAAGGGTTTGTACAGGAGCAGGGGAGGGGGAAGAAACTTGCATAATGCTGAGATCTCACCTCGGCCTGAAACAGCTGCAGGGATGTGTTCTGAAGGCAGAGACATGTTATCTTATTTTAGGATAAACATATTTTACTTAAGTTTAGAGGCAAAAGAAAATTTAGCTTGCTAAAAAGAGATTCTTTCATCACGGTTAAGTTTTTAGTACAAGACTAACTAGAATCTAGAATTTGAAATATGTTGACATCGGAGAGATTTTTGTAAATTCATATGCTTAGGTGACTATGCCAAGAGAACTGCCTTGGAGGGTTTTTTGCATTTATAGAAAGACACAAACAATTTTAAATCTCCAAAGACTTCCAGTTAGCTTGCAGTCTTAAGGGTATTAATTTTACATTCCTGCTTTTTCAGTCTGGTTAGGTGTTGATCTGTGCTTCCAAAATTGTAATCTTCACACGTGGTACTTCTTTGTACTGCTGTTCAGTTATCAAAACAGAGATGGAAGGGTTTCTGGGTGTTTTGGAGGGGTTTTTTTGCAAAGAAGGTAAATAATTTTTAATTTTTTTTTAATTTTTTTTATTTTTTTTTTTATTTTTTGTGTACAGTCATGGTATACTTAAGATTTTTTTTAATTAATAAGGAAAATTATCAGTGTCAATCTCACACTGAAAAATTAAAACCGTTTACTCCTCATTGGGAAGCATGACTTTTCAAGAAGAAGTAAAGACTGAATTTTCCTAGTAACGAAAAGCCATTGCAATTCTGTTTAACAAGTGCTATAATTCCATATCCTCCCTTCCATTGCTTTAGAGGTGTGAGACTCTGAGATACCATCCTGACTGCAGTGTGACTGACACGGGTCTGTTCTGCTGCTTTGGCAGCTGGAGTGCTACAAGTGAGCTCTCCTTCAGCCTAACGAGACTTGTGTCAAGACAAACCAGAACAACTGATTTTCATCACAAGGAAAAAGAAGTGTCTCAGCTTCAGCTAAACCTATGTAGTACCCCAAGCCCTCGAGCTTTTGTACAGTGTGTTATCCGGCTCCCATCTGATCTAACTTCTCCATTCAAAGCTTTTTCTTTTGTCTCTGTGATTACTGCAATATTTATTTCTGCTGGTACATTCCCAAAGTGCTAAAAACTCCAGAATTACTGACAATTTTTATTTCAAAGTGGAAACAAATGCTGAGCGAATGACAGTACTTAGCTCATCATGTGGAGACTGTGACCTGCCGTCTGTGCTGCCCTGGGAAGTGTGGTGTCTGTGTGTTGGTGTGAGGATTGTGTGTGCACACAGATGTCTGCAAAATCCATTCTTGTAGGTGGTAGGGGCAACTTCCAGTTCCTTGTGCCAAGACAGCAGCATCAGCTCTTGTAGAGAAAGAGTTTCTGTGTGTACGTGCCTGGACTCAAACGTGTCACCAATTTTTTTCCATTGAGCCACCCTTTTCTATTATCACTCTCCTGAAACTATGCCTGACAGGTTCTGCAGGATGAGCTTTGGCTGAGCTTTAATTTGCACCACTGTAAGTGTTTAAAATTAATGTCAGTTCTGAAAAGTTGTAGTGGTTTCAGAGGCACTTGCTGCACTTAGGCTTGGAGAACTGGTATTGTACCTTTGAATGTGACAGTGAGTGACAACAGATATAAGTGATTCATTGTATTCAGTGTGTTTATATGTGTAGACTGTCTGGGGATTTTTTTTTTTTAAGTACCCACTCAAAGCAGTGTACATTTATTTTTTTCCTAGAGTTTACCCATGTTACTTTTGTAGTTGTTTTGAAGTTCTCAGTTCTGAGCTTGCAAGAGTTCAAGAAGTTACACAGTGTAGGCAAGATATCCTATAGTTCTGCAAAAATCTGCATATTTTTCACTAGGTGAGTGCATACACTATTTTTTTAATAATAATCACTGAAGTGATGACTGAGCTCCAAGACATTCAATTGCAAATAATTTCAACCATGCTCCTTAAGTAGCAGCTCAAGTAACGTGACGTGGTGATTTTTCAGTAAGAAAGTAACTAGTAGCCACCATTTTTATTCAAGTTGACTTTCTTGAAAGAAGACTGCTTGTGGCCATATCATTGGCATTAGTCCCCCTGTCCCTGACCCAAAGCCTTTTTTAAAGCTAATCTTCAGAGAAACCCATGCTACATTTAACTTTGGTATCTCTCCTGTGGGTCTCAAATTTAACCAGACACGGCCGATCTGAATATTTCCTGCATGTTAAACAGACCATTGTAAGCCTTTTCCTCCAGGCTAGATTGTTATAAATGCTGTTTATGATCCTGCTATGACAACTGTGAAGGACATGGCAAAGAATTTATCACAGGATTATTCATCCACCATCAGAATACCTAATAAGATTCTAAATGACCCAAGATGATAATAAGATCTAGCTTGTAGCAATAAGGTATTAATAAACTGGTTTTTTTCAATAAGGAATTGTCCTGGCATCATTACCCTGACATATTTGTTTTCCTTCTATTTTGCTGGTAACGTAGCTCTAGTGCTTTATACAGCAAATTTATAAAACCCCATGATGTATGAAAAATACACCACATATGAAGTGGAACCCATAGGTTAAAGTCAAGAGCATTGTGTTTGCCTATGTCATAGAAGGACTAGATCCTAATTTTTCCGTGCTCTTTCACTTTGTATTTAAAAATTTTATATGGAAGAATACATGCCCTACATACAAGGCCGTAATTCAGATGAAGGGATTTTGTCAAAATCATAAACCCAGAAAGTGCAGGTCAGGTGATTAATGACTGGCACTGGAACCCTGAAGTCATCCTGAGCTGGAATTACATCTGCAATCCGTATTTGCAATGTCTCAGACTTTAAAACCATTAGCTTCCTGGGGAAAAAAACCCCTTATATAATGGCATGAAAAGCTGGCAATTTCTGTTGCTGTGAAAACGACAGATGAAAAATACATGAATGTGCAACTAATCAGATTAGACAAATAGTCTGGGATCTTCCTGAAAACCTGATGTCAGTGCAACCTGTTCCTGTGCACAGCTGACCCTCTGCTCCCTGCTCGCCTCCCAGCGCTGGACTAGAGAACTTCCAGCTCCAGTGGCCACCACTGGCCCCACAGAAAAGACTCTTAATGGGAAGAAAAGACCATCTCAACATGGGGTTTCTGAGGAGATGAGAGGTACCAGGTACAGGAAAGAGCAGACATATAAAACTGCCACTTATCCATCAGGCCTATTGAACTGATGATAAACAGCTACATTGCTCCTTGAAAATGCAGAGCTGTTACAGCTTGTATAAATACAAGTTTGCACTGACTGATCTCAAACTCTTCCAGGCTGGTTCCCCTCCTGCATTTGCAGTAAGGGAAAGCATGAAACGGGCGATTGTTTTGTTCAGAGCTCTGACCTGAGGCAGCGACAGAATAGTAATTCCTGGTCTCAGCCAGTTACTCTGCCCATCAATCTACATCGTGACCAAGGTCATTTTCTTTAAAAAGCCAAAGATGGGTGTATATCTCATTATCACTTAAACTTTTATCAAAAGTTTCTTCATGCTGGAGAGAAGTGAGATTTGGTGCAGAACACCATAAACTCTAAGGCACAAAAGGGATTTGGATTATCTGAGCTCTTTGATTTCAGTGATGTTCGTGGTTGGAGAATTGTGTGGTTGTCAAATGACCTGGTGACCTTGCAGGGCTGGTTCATGATAAAGTAAGCTAGCATGAGACATAAAATACTTGTGTCCCCTTTTGCTTTATGAACTTCCTTTGGGAACACTGGGAGATTGCTCTGCCTTGCGTCTTCATCTGAAAAAAGAAAATAAAAATATTTCCTAGCTTAAGGGAAGGTTGTGAAGACAACTGCCAAATATGACAGTAATGTAAGTGCTCAGACATTACTGGAATGGAAGCCTTGTGAAAGTCTAATAAGGTCTCATTTCTGAAGCAGTAGCTGGTGCTGTGTATATTTGACTTTCTGATGCAGCAAAAATTATCATTTGCGCACCTATTTCCCATATGTGCAGTGAAGATTATGTGTTTCTATGGGTGCTGTGGGTACAAAGGGAATATGTGCTGTGTGAAATGAAAGGATAGATCTGAACAGACAATTCTAATTGAAAAAGGAACAGGATCAAGGCTTTGGTCCCATTTAATTGTCTTTTCCTCACTGACCTCTGATATTTTTTAAGCCGCTATTCACTGAAAGCTTCTGCTTTATAAGAACCCTCTTTATAGGGAATAAGCAAGTCATTAAAATAGTTGGGAAATAAGTAGCAAAATATGTTATGAGTTTTTATGTTTTATCTTCTTCCTGCCTGATGGAATCCAGCTTGGGTCCATCTGAGGTGGTGTTAATGGTGCTAAAATAAACATGCTAGAAAGTTGTAGTCACATTCATTGCTGGTGATAACTCCTTTACTTCACCAGAGTTACCAATGCTTTTCAAAACACACATCTTCAGAATTTTCCCGTTATTTATATAACCTTTGTTAATATTATAATATGCTGAGATTTTCAGAATTTTATGGGGAAGGGACTTGTGTCAGCTCTGATGAGCCCTGGAAATGGGAAATTTAAAATTCCCTTTACTTTGACAACTCTTGTATGTCACACCTTCCAGCCTGATCAGTCCCTTTGCAACCACTGGTGTTCTCTGTGTAAAATGTGAGAACACAATGGGGAGAGAAGATAGAGTGAAGAACAGCAGAAGCTATTTAAAGGATGGCTGAGGGGAGAGGGTTAAAACAAAATATTATTGTCTGTTAAACTGAGAAGAGTACTTGTTGCTTTGGGGACTGGAACTACAGTGAATTGCTTGAGAAAGCTGTTCTTTTCTAGTTGGTTTTTTTTTTCTTCTTCTTGTATGGATGATTTCCTGAGAAAGTGGAGTACTTACAATAGTAAAATCTGGTAAAACACCTTCCTGGGCTTGGCCCTGCTTATTGGGCTGCCATTCAGATATGTTTGGAAAAGGAGGTGTTTTGTGAAAGCAGACTGTGAGACTGCAGAGTCATCCTCAGTTTTCCAGGAAGCAGAATAAGTTTTCCTGTTCAGCTAAGAAATAATGTTCTGTGAAAAGTGCAGAGGGAGAGAAAAGCAAACACTATCCAAGCAAGTGAGCAGTTGTGAGGTTGGCTGGGACCAGCAGCTCGCAGGAACCAACAGCATTCCCTCAGTAATGCTGGGAGCAATCTGGGAAACAAGAATCCCAGCTTCCCTCTGCCTCTGCTTTCAGGAGATGTGTATGGCCTTGCTGCTTCTCCAGCTACAGTTCCCATCTCCCAGCCTCTCAGAGGAAGCCTGATGTTCCACGGGGCTCAGGAGTTCCTGGCAGAGCCCAGCTCAGAGCCAGGCCCTGCAGGCAGCAGCAGGAGGCTGTGCAGGTGAGGGGCTGAGAGGCAGGAACCCAACCAGCAGTGTCTGAAATGGAGATAAAGAGCTGTAAATGTGGGAGGGGCAGCACAAAAAGCAGGTTCACCTACCCCACCTTGTGCAGCAATCTGTCATTGATAGCCTGAAGATTTTGTAGTATTGTGGTAAACCACAGTTTTGTACTCTGGGACAGAAATGTGTTCTGGTCCCCAGTGCCTTGTATTTTGGACTGTTTAGGCTGGTTCTCTGCTGCTGTATCTCCAAGGAATCTTCAAATGTCATTCTTAATTTTCTCTAATTCTGCGTGCCTTGCTGTCAGTGATGCCAACACAATAGAGAAAGTAGGCTAAAAAAAGGAGAGAAGGCGTGTTGATTTTTTTCCTTTAAGTTCTCAAAAATAAATTAAGGAGAAATATTTATCTCTATAGTATTTCAAATCCACTGTATTTCTTCATCTGCGTAGGTCTGCTTTCTCTGTTGTGTCCTATTTAGCTCCAGTAAGTCACAAGCATATTGAGGGCAAATAGTGGGTACAAATTTGACAGAAAGCTAATGAGCTCTCCTGTGATTATCAGTAAGGACTATGACTCATTAAATCTCATTTCCTGAGAAAGTCCACATGAGTAGAAGAAATTATCTGGAATAAAGGTCTAAAAACCTAATGCAATCAGATTTATAGGTGTTCTTGTCACACCAAAATAATCAACGAAAACAGAGGAACCTTCTAATGAGATCTTTTGTAATGGTTACTGTTCAGGGAGAGGGGTCTGTTCCCCTTTTATTCAAGATTCAGGCAAAATAGCTGCCCCTCTCCCAAACTAAGCAGGTTGTTGCATGTTGTGAGTTTTTTTGCTTTTCTTTTTAGATGTGTGATTACAACTGATATAATAAATAGGTGTTTTGTGCAATGTGGCTTTTATTCAAAACTATGTTTAGAAATGAACCTGGCTTGTCCAGTTTTGGGTAGGCTGTGATTGCCTTGATGCAGTGTTTCCTTGGGACGCACGTCGTTGTGTGGTACATGTTTTGTACATTATTTAGAGAGGAAAAGCCCCTTCCCTGTTGCAGTGAAGAAGAAAGACTTCCACTGATTTTAATGAGCTTTGGCTCACCCTCTGATAGAGCAGCATTGCAAGAAGTTTTTGTTTTGACAGTTTTTATCTTTGTGTAAAGATGTGTGGGCGCAATCTCCGGTTACGTTGCACACCAACATGACATGGATGTGACGGAGTTGGTGTGGTCTCATGGAGTGAATAGTAGTGACCCATCACTGCCTGACAGGTGAGGAACACGGGCAACTCTTTGCATTTGTGCTGCAGAGTGTGAGCTGAAGACCTCAGCAGCTGAGCCTTCAGAACTAAATTCTTCCTGTTGAGAAGGACCTCAAACTGATTGCAGCAAGCTCTGGTTTTGAACTGCTTAAATGATTGGCTTTGTGGGATACTGTGGTGTGATGATACAGTTGATCTTCCTGGCGCTAAATTATCTTGGAACAGGGAGATTAAAGTAATATAATTATTTAACAAACAGAAATATGTAGTTTAGTTTGATCTCACAAGTTTGAAACAGAAATGAGCCTAAGTTGAACATCTGGGGAGTAAGAACATTGATGCCTTTGTGAACAGCTCTCAGTTTTTCCAGTGTTCTCATCTGAGCTTTTAGGTATATAAAAGTGTTATTTGCTTAATTCAAATCCACTTATTCTGGCATTAGAATGAGGAACATTGAAGTTTTATCCAGATGCAGTTTGAAGAACATGATATAAAAGTACATGCAGGAGACATGATTTTCATGTGAACACCTTAGCAACTCTGTGTTAGTAATTCATTTTTGTATGCATTTCCAGAGAGTTGAGTTTTTGTTGAAGGGTTTTTTCCCTCCACTGTAGCTGTTCCCAGTTCCATCCAGCATATTACATGTCATCTGTGGGCTGTGTTATTCGGGAATTAAACAAAAACCCTAGAAAAATATGCTGCTGTTTATAACTTGAAAAAGCATTTATTAATGTGAAGATATAAGGTAGGAGTTAGAGAGGAGCAGCTGTTGATGTGCTATGAATCACACTTTTCTGTTTGGGAAATGAAAGTTATTTAGAGGTTCTGTGTGTTTGTCAATGGAATTTGCTCCGGGACTGTTTTATAATGACAAAAGAAATTCTGTGCTATGTGCGATACAAAGATGAGAAAAATTATGAATTCTTACTCTACTGGGAAGCACAGCCAAAGAAACAAAGGAGTTAGAGAAGTGTAAATGTTCCTCTGGTAATATAATCTGAAATGATGCTTCCCTATGTTAGTCAAAAATGTGTTTTTAACCCTATGGTGGGAAAGACTTTGGAACACACAACAGCAGGTAAGTTTGCTTGTCTAGCATGTGTGAAAGTCTGCATATGACATTTTAAGTTAAAAATGAGTAAAGGATGGAAAAGTCAGAAGATTATTTTGAGGGTTTTGGTGGTTTGGTGGTGGGGTTGAGATGGGTTTTTTGGATTGGAAATTGAAGCTTAATATCTGAAAGACTAAAATGATACAAAGAAATGTTTGGAAGGGCTTCAGAGTTATAATGCTGCAGCCTGAAGGAGGCTCTTTAAAATTCTGGTGTCCTCTTGACTCTCTTGAATACATTATGCACCTAAACTGGCACCCACATTGCATGAGGATGTTTCCAGGTGCATTTCAGCTGTGCTCCCCTGATGAAGAACGGGTACCTGCTGAGCTGAATGAAGCCACTCTTAGGGTTCCACCCAGCTGCTTTCACTGTTTCAGTTAAATCACTCTATAAAACCGTTGGTGCCAAACAGGTGAAAATGCCTCATGTGCAAAGCCTAAAGGTAACTTCATTTAGTTGAAAGGAAATGTTGGAATTAATATAAGGCAATGAACTGGCTTTTCAGGCTGGTTTGTGAAAAATTAAGTTTCTACAGGTTCATCCAAGCTGATGTGGGATTTGCAGAGGGAAAGAGAAGCTCTGACTCTGACTTATAAGGGTGGGGAACATGGGAGCAGGGGCTAAAGCCAGCAGCCAGCCAGGTGAGGAGAGGAGAGAAGGGATCAGAAGGGATGAGTCAGGGGAATTGTGGAGGTGGGTAGAAAAATATATTGATTGAATGGCTGAGGTTTAAAGTTTGACACTCCTTGTAAGTGTAGTTTGCTGGAAAACTGGGAGATTCCTTTTTATTTCTGTGAATGTATCTCAGAAAGGTGTAGGACGTTTTATATAGATCACACCGGGATCGTTACGAGGAGTGATATTAAAATGAGTAAACAATCATTCCATGTTTTTTCTCAAAAGCCCATCCATATTTTAGCCTCATCTCTTTTGGGCTACGTAGGAGATCTTGATTTTTCTGTTTATTGCTATCTGACAACAATATTCAAAGATCTTGCTGATACTTGGAGGGTAATGTATAATACCATAGTAGTGAACAAAAGGTTCTTGTGCTAATCCTCTGAAGCCTCTGTTTTGGAGAAACGCTGTTGAGAGCTGTATTAAAGTCTGGAGAGGCTGACTGGTTGTGTGATGTGCATAGCTCTGTGTAATGCCAGCATCACATTGGAACCAGACCCCTCCAGGCTGATTGGCTGCCTCATTAGAAGCCAGTGAAATTCCTTCAGCATCAAGTCATGTGTTTAGATGTGTTTTGTTTTGCAGACACTCTATTTCTGTGTAAAATGTAGAATTTTTAGAAAAGGCTGGAAAACAGTAGACTCAAGAGAGCAATCCAAAGGTGACTGAAACATTAACCAATGTCAGCCATGTGCAAGCAGAATGTTGGTCAAAGGCTGAAGAACAGGTGATGAAGGGGAAGGGGTTTTGATATATTAATAACATTCAAGCATAATCAGTTTACATATTTACATAGACTACAATTTACATAGACTTAGATAAACCTGAAACCCAGCAGATTACCCTGTCAAAAGCACACACTGGGTTTTTGTTCCACCTAATCCTCACTGGTAGTCCAGACTCTTCAGAAGGGATAAGTCAGGAGCAAAGTAACCACATCAGGTTACTCAATTACCACCTCTAAACTTTTCATAAGCGAAATGCAGACATCTTGCCCATCAGTCAGTCTGCCTGTCATTTTTTCCACCTCTCATTGTGCAAGAGGACTGGCTTTTTGGCAAAGTGATAATAAAATTATAACAAAGTCCAATTTTTCAAATCAAAAGCTGTAGAACTCTGCTTTGGGGCTCCATTTTCTTTCTAAGAGTCTAATGAGGAGGGACAGGCAATTATTATTATTTATTTCACTAATTAGCTGGATAATCATTCATTGTAAAACTCTTCAGTGTTAGAAATATGTTCCTTGTACACTGTGTTTAACACTTTCCTTTTTATCAGACTGAGCCACTACATGACATCTATTATTACTGGAGCAATGGGGGGCACTTGAAAAAAAAAAGGAAAAAAAAAATAGAGGGATAATTTTTGATCTACGAAGATAATGCAACAAGAAGCAACAGTCCATAAAAACATCTCCTTTCAGTCTCTGAAGACATAATGCTTTATGATAACCATAAAACATTTTAGTGCAAAATAAATTGCTGTCCTATTCAAATCCTTAAATGTACTACAGTGGATGTCACTGAAGACATACAGCTATTTTTTCCAATACTGAGATATATTTTATCATAATTTGGAGTGTAGGTGACAACCTTGCACACATGATTGCCTTTTCTTGCTTAGTTAGCTTGCCAAGGTCAGAGTCCTTTGGCCTTTTATGGATGTAGAACTATTAGGAAATAAACAGAATAACCAAGTAGCATAAAGACAAAACTTGTTTCCTTGACTGGTTAGTCATATACCCCTAAAGATTTCATAGTGTTCTGAGTATGTACTTATGGAAATTATTTCTTTTTAAATGCTATAACCAATTCTTCTCACTTGTAAAACACATAGGTGATTTTTCTCCTTTTCTTTCTATCTTTCTTTCTAATTTTTGTTTATTTCTGTTTTCTCTTTTATCTTGTAGCTAATGAATGGCATATTGGATTTGGAGCTGCTGTGAGGAGAACGAGGAGTGGCAATTAATGGAAAACATTGCAGCTACAATTCAGCCCAGAAGTCTTGAGCCAGGTAAGCACCTCAGTTTCCTCCTAGCTGCATTCTTCTGATGTCATTTCACATTGTGCCACTGGTGAGGCTCTTGGAATATGCATTCTCCAGGAGCTTCTAGAACTTCATACTTACTTTTTGTATCAAAGCAGTGGAGAAGAGAGTTTATTCTGAAGTATTTTTCTGTTACTTCTGCTGATGATTATGCCTATGTAGGACTGCATGGAAAGAATATAGAAAAATGCTAAGAATGGTGACCAATTTAGCAAAATCATTTAGGAGATACATCCCCACCCCATAACAGTATTTGCCTTGGCTGGTTTGTTTAAATCTAATATAAAGTGTCATAGCTCATTGAATGGAATGGAAAAAACCATAAGTTCATAAGGTCTCTGTGGAACCATAGAAATGTGTAAGACCTGGTTGGTGACGTTGCTGTAAGTGCTGTACAAATGTGAAGGAAATAAAGGTAAAATGCATTTTATATGTTTCCCTTTAAAATACACTGAAGTTTCTGAAACGGAAAATGGATCACAACAAAACTTCACCCTCTCTCTTGAGTTGTTGGGGTGAAATTGTGCCTCAAAGGGAACCAGGAGGGTCTGTAATGTAAGTAAATCTTCAGTTATGAATGTGCATTTGTTTGTGTGTTGATTTGTGTGGTGCTGATGTATTTAAAATTTTTTTTTCCACTGTGGTGTGAAAGACCCTTCCTTCCATGGTCAGTGAACACAGGCTGCTAGCATTCAATGTTTTACCAATATCCTGAAAGGATGGGTGTAAAATTGTCTGGTAGTTTGCTTCAAATAACTTTTTCCCCAGATGAAGGATCCGACTTGAAAAGTTCAGAAATCCATAGAGATGTGATGATTTGGAAGAATGATATTTGAGTTTGTAGACCTGTGCATTTGTGTGAGCCAGCTCCTGTGAGACTCTTGGCAGGACAAGAATTTCCATTCTTCCTTTCACTGTTGCGTCCAATCAGTCATATTCACCTAAAAATGGCTTATCAAAGGGTTTTTAGTTATTTTCTGTGATATCAATATGGTGAAGGTGGTGCTTAAATACAGACTGTTAGCCAGTGACTGGATAAGAGAGGGTTATGAGCAACTTTTTGGACTCTCAGCCATATGTTGCAGCATCTATAATGTATATATCCTTTATTAGACTATTTAGAAATGTGTAATTAATATAACACGACTTTCTTGAAGTCTACATAATATGATTGACAGCACATACCATGTAAGAAAACAGTTACCCAGGGAGATGGGGATACTGGGGTTTTTATTCTCTCTTTTTAAATATTTTCCCAGTCGTTGTTCATTGCTTGTTGGCAGTTTATTTTAGATTTTGCAAATATAAAAGCAGCTGCAGTCGTAATGTTTAGCTTTTGGATTCAATAGACACATATATTTTAATCTAAATGACAATATTTAGCAACAAAATTGCTTCATTTTAACTTCACTGCATTTCTTAATCTGTGGGAACTATAATTTAAAAATAATGAATGCAACAGGGTGAATATATGGCTTCCATTAATTCCAAATACTGCTTATTTCCAGCACTTTTTAATTATTTGAATATACTTCTCAATATATTTAACTGAAGTGGAAAAATCATTCAAACCTCAGACCATTTACGATTGCTGGTGTATCTGTAACTTTCCTTCCAAATTACTGAACTTCAGAGTAACATTTCATTTTGAGTACCTATTTTTCCTGTGCATTAGAAAGTGCTACAATAGTTGAAAAAGAAGTTGTGAAAGATGCAGGTTTCATAAACAATGAACATCAGAGGACGTGAATTAATAAATTGCAGAGAGGTTCTGCAGAGAAATTGTGTTAAAGGCTGACTTAAACCCAAGGAGAGTAAGTGTGATAACTGAGAGTTTGTGCTGCATTTGCATTCTTCTTTTACCTTAAAAGAGCACTTTCTTGCAGAAGCTGAGATCCACAGGCTGTGAAGGTTCCTTGATTGCCCAGAACCATCAACTTTAATGCATTCTTTGCACATCCTGTATGCAGGCACAGGGAGAGCTCTAAGGCCAGGTCTCACATTCTGTAGGATTTTGTTACCTGCTTTGTGGACCTGGCATGAAATTGTCTTCTCCTCATAGAATGGTGTTCTCATCTGAAGGCTGAGACTGTACATTGAGTTCCTTCCTTGTTGGTAACATAATCATTTACAAAATTTCATGCTAGCATGCACTACAGACAGAAATCATGAGCCTGTTTACATCATGAGGCTTACAGGTGCTGGGCACAGAAAAAGGGGGTAGCAAAAGCTGTGTCATCTTTCCCATGGTTTCCTGACTAGCCAAAACCTCAATAAGGAGCTGCATGTGACTCCAAGCTACATTGTGTGCTGGTGGCAGCACTCTGGTGTGGTGAGCATTTTGGAGCAGTGTCTGCACTTTACCTGCCTTATGACTTGAAACTGAGCATGAGGACTGACAGCAGAAAAACAGATTCATATATTAATGTTTCTCTTTTTTTAAAAATTTTATGTATTCTTGTGCACTTGTTTGTGTTCAAATAGACCTGGGTCCTCATGAAGAACTAGTTCAGACATTACAATGTGTTGGTTAATAAGCATTTGAGCAAATAAACCCTACTTCCCTTGCTGGTTTAACAGGAAAAAATGAAACAAAAATATCTACTTGATTGCTATTGGTTCTGGTCAGCAGCTGGGTTTGCAGCATGAATACAGGATGTCTATTCTTAGGCAGTGATTCCTCAGTTGAAATCAAAATACCAGTTAGAGTAAACTCTTACGACATCTATTGGTTTTTCATGAGACCAAAATGAGTGAACTTTTTACGAGTCTCAGGGCAGCCTGACATTGACAGTAGGAGGCACTTTGTATCTGTTTAGCCATCCATTTAGTCAGCTTGCTCACATTTTTGCCTGCCACAGCTGCAGGTGGGAAGAGAAAACAAGCCTTGGGACAAAGCCTTCTTGCTTGGGGAGGTGTGTGGTAGGGTTTTTTGCTGCTCTGCCATCTAAGCAGGTGTTGTCAGCAAGGGAACAGTAATGAGAGCTGGGAAAAGAGAAGTTACCCGGTGAGTTTGTTTCAAGAGCTTTACCCTATAACTGACAGGTCTTTACTGTTGAATTCCTTCATTGACTTCAAGGTTAGTTTTCCCATTTTTTTCAAGGTGCTGTGCACTCTGCCTTCTTTTGCATTGGCACACACGCTCTGGCTTTCCTCTCTTCGTGTCTCCAGCTGACACACCAGCTCTTCTTATCTTCGTGCTGACTTCTCCATACCTGTGATCGTTTGGGGTTCTTTTCCTCCTGTGTGCCAGATCATTACTTTCCCTCCACTGAAGTCCTTCTGATACCAAATCCTGCTTTTCAAGGGCACTCAGAGTTAATGTCTCACAGGAACTCTACTCCAGGAGAAGAATGTGTTTGTGATTCAGCTTTTCAATTCCCTGTTAGTTGGTATTTTATTCCAGAGCTGTGTCTTCCTGTGGTTGCAAGTCCATGATTTATCTCTAACCAAGTGCCAGCTGCTGCTGACAGTCAGTAAGGGACTGAGTGACCACAGTGGATCAAGTACTAAAGTCTTTGCTTTAGTACCAGTCCAGGTACTATGAAAATTCCCCAATTGGGAGTTTAAACAGGCAAATAAACCATGAAGAAGCTTGTGTACATAAAGAAACACTTCGTGGTGGGGACTCGTTCATGCAGAAGATGTCTGACCAAAATGACTTCCCATAGGGAAAGAGCAAACACTAATTATTTATCTCTGGTGGGCCACAGTTTTTCCTTTTGTGTTCCCCAGGCAGCTGGTGTGTAGGATATTTGGTGTGGCTCTTTTGTCTGAGAGCTGGCAAGACTTGTAAGATGAAAAGAAGAATGCAGTAGTTCAAGTCAATCATAGCCATCACAGAATCACAGACTGGCCTGGGTTGGAAGGGACACAAAAGGTCATCTGGGTCAACCCCCTGCCATGGACAGGAACACCTTCCACTATCCCAGGTTGCTCCAAGTCCCACCCAAGCTGGCCTGGAACACTGCCAGGGATGGGGCAGCCACAGCTTCTCTGGGCAGCCTGTGCTAGGGCCTCACCACCCTCACAGGGAAGAATTTCTTCCCAAGATCTCATCTAAACCTGTGTCAGTTTGAAACCATTCCCCCTTATCCTGTCACTCCATGCTCTTGTGAATTGTCTCTCTCCATCTTTGCTGGAGGTTCCCTGCAGGTGCTGGAAGGCTGCCATCAGGCCACCCCAAAGTGTGTAGCTGTACTCAAAAGGTTCAGCCTGTGTTCAGTTGAAACAGCCAGAAGCTCCAGGGATTTACCCAGATTGTCTTAACTGGATACCCAGCAATCACTCCAGCTGGACATTTTATGTGTGAAATTAGAGGCACTGGCATTGTCAGAAGCTTGTGTAGGTAGAAGAATTGTTCATTTGTATGAAATCCCCTTATTTGAGAGAAGTTAGAGTTGCTGAAAACTGCAGGCCAGCTGCTGAGATTTTGCCTTCGATGTCTTCAGAACATTCCAGCCAATTTACAGGCGACTGCGTGGTTATTTGCGGGCTCAGGGCCTCAAAGCTGAGGAACCCAATAAATAAGAAATGTGTATAACTAAATATAGCACCTCTACTTAATCATTTCATTCCCTTCCACCTGCTTCCAAAGAACAAAGTTTCAGGCAAAAATCCCTCATGTCAAGTTTCATCTCTGTTGCCATATTTCTGAGTGAATTGCTGCTCCCCACTGGCCCTCCCAACAGGAGTTCACAGAAGTGCAGCAAGACCTTATTATTCTGTTTATGATAGGATGGTCTATTCCAGTATGGTGCAGTCCATAGTAAATCCATCTACAGAATTAATTCTGGGCTTGTGAGGAAGAGATGCAAGTAAAAGCTGTAATGATTTACAGTTTGAAAATGCAGCTGATATGAAAATAAACATTGAATCAGTTTCTTCTATATGTCTTAGTTCCATTAGAATAATGACAGTAGGTGACATTTTTCACATTTTAATTGGTGTTTTGCTGATTTTATCAGAATTTCTGCTGATCAAAGCAAATTGGCTATTTATTTATTTTGCAGTGATGCTAACTAATCAGTGGAAGTTTAATGTACTGTAATGAATTTTAAATATCCTCCTAGTCATTACAAGTGTGTGAATCTAGACTTTCTCGTAACAGTTGAATAATTAATTACTTGAATAGCAAAAAAAGGTAACATTTAATAGAATAAAATTTTCTTTGAAATATTTCACTGCGTGCTTTATAGTAGCATCTCAAATTAGCAAATGATAAGTCTGACCAATGTATCACCCCTGCATGCACACAGCTCACTTAACCTAATTTTGACTGCATTGGGTGAGACTGATAGTAAATACCTTAATTACTAGTTTATTTCAGTAGCTTGTTAAATGATGGTTTTTATATTATTTATACTTCCATGTCTTTGTTTTAGTTGCTTTCTTTTACGTTATTTATCTATACAGGTTTTTTAAAAAGCAGTGACATGCTTCATATCACAGTATTGTTTCCTCGAATCATGGCATGACATAAATTGTCCTCATGAGTATAAAAGAAAAAGGGAAGTTAAAAAAAAAGAGTAATAGAAAAATTCATGTAGTTGGTTAATTTCTGGATACAATTCTTCACATATTCTCTTGTCCAGGAAAGAACTCCAACATTCGTTCAAATGTTTAGGACTAGAGCATGTTCCCTGAATTAGAGTGTTGGTCTTTGAGGACTTAATGCCAAGTTGAAAATAATTTCATTTCAGTTTACATGCTTTTCCTGCACATCTGTAATCAGACCCTGGTACACTTTTGGACACTACATTGTGCATTTCCACAATTTGCTCAGGACTAGACTTCATTCCAATATCTTGGTAACTGTATGTGAAATGGGAGATGAATGCCTGGGATTTCACATGTTTGTATTTCTGGATTTTAGTTGAGGCAAGACAAACAAAAGAACTCTCCTCATTCTTCCCATTGTGCTGAGTTAGTCCAGTTCTGCACTCAAAAGAGGCATATTCAGTTCTCTCAGTGCTGGGGTTTGGAAGGGACTCGATGTCCTTTGAGCTTTAGTGCATTTAACTTTAGAGTTCCTCTGCAGATGATGAAAAATTCATCCTTTACACTCAGGACAGGTGATGTGTTGTGCCTGTGCAAGGAAAGTCAAGTGCAAACAGTCAGTCCAAGAAAAGCTTTTTACACTGCCACTACAAGGCATGAGCACTGTGAGGGGCCTTTAAGAGAGAACAAAAATTGGGTTATTGTAAAATACAAGAATCAATAGGAGATTTGTGCTGCTCAAAGGAAATATTTTAGGTATATTATTAAAAACTCTTCAAAGTCATGGGAATCTCACATCTGAATCACTAGATCAGATGTAGACCCTGTGTATAGGGAGCAGAGGGAGTTTTTTATATGTCTATTTGGATCATGTTGAGTATCCAAATAAGAGATTTTAACCCTCCTTGAGAACAACTAAATATGAAACTGTAGACTGATTTCAAAGTGCAAAGTGTAAATACTTAAATTTCAGCTAAAGTAAAAATTCTCTTAAGGCTTATTTTATTTATTTTTTAAATTTTGGCCTCTTAGAAGTATGTGGAAGCAATTCATGAATTCTGAGGGGTTTTTTTGCAATGATGTTTTTTTAATAAACAATAATATTTTAATAAAAAAAATTATAAAGTAATGAGTTGGCTGCTATGTCAGTGATTAGATTCTGAACTTGCTTGTTAAAATTCGTCTCTCACTGTCTATAACTGTAAAATAAAGACAATTTTAAATGAAGAGTGAAATAGTGTTAGTGTAGCAGAAAGCATCCAGGCTCATACAGAATTCATATCTTCCACTGAGACACTGTCAAGAGTCTTCCTAATTCCAGTAAATTTTAGGTCTGGTTTGAGAAATAAATTTAGTTGGTCCACAACTCTTCTGGATTTGAATGAAATGACACGAATGGGCATTATAACATAAATATCAAATTAACTTCCAGGCAGGTAGTCCCTCTCTGTCTCTGACCATTTAAGCTCTTTAGACAGGCGTGGCTGGTGTTTGGAGGAGCCTGGGAAGGGCTCCCTGTGCACACCTGGAAAGTCTCCAGCCCTGGCTGAAGCTGAGCAGTGCCTGAGCCCGAGGGGTGCCGTGACTCTGGTGCCTGGTCCTGCTCTCTGAGGTGGGCAGTGGCAAATCCCCACCGGCTGGGGTTGCTCTGGGTCTGAGGGGCGAGGGGCTGTCCCACACTTGCTGTAACAATGACAGAGAGCCTCCAGAGCTTCTCCCATTATAAAACATAAGGGACAGATGAATGTGTGTACCATGGTTGGATTATTATTTACTTCCAGAATATGTTGAGTTTTACCTTTGCTGCCACAGCAAAATTGATATAATACTTCCAAAATAATACTAATAAAAGGCTTACTTGAAGGTATTATACAAAAAGACTTACAAATTAAAGGAAAAACTGTGATGTATTGTGATTTTATTTGTTGTCTGTTGCTTCTTGAACTGGCTTTAACATGTAAAAAAGACAGAGCTGCAATTTGTGGAATGAGACTGATTTTGTATCAAAATTTTTCCTTACTTATCAGTAGCTATGCTGGAATCATCTGGTCTGTTGGGGTTTGGTAGCTTGAGGAATTAATGAATATTCATTCCTTTTCCCTGGGTACAAAGTAAAATAACTAGTAATTAGTATAATATTTAATACTCCTATTCAAAATAAATAAATCTTTTGTGAAAAAAAATCTAATTATTATAATGTAGCAACTTCTGCGTGTGTAACTGAAATTGGATGTGCTGTTTTGAAAATGCTTTTAAGCCCTCATTTACATGTTTCCAGATCAGTTAATTATTCCCCTTGTATGCATAAAACAGAACTCTGGATTGTACTTGCATATATTATTCATTTTGCTATCTATCTTCTAAGTTTAGCTGATTCTAATATTTTAATTTTACATTATTATTATACCAGTGATATTTGTCTTCTGATATGAAAATTATTCTTGTCTGCACTTAGTTTTATGCTCATTTTTAAATGAAGTGGCTTACATGGAAGTAAGTGTGACTATTACAACTTGGGTGTTGTGTTTTGCTTATTCTAAATTAGTCACATCGTGTGTTTCTGAGGACAGGGGCAGTCCCAGATGAGGCTTGGCTTTGGTCAGTGAGGTCATGAGCCAGAGAAAAATGTAACTGATAAAATGAAGGGCGGGAGCCTTGAATCTGGACACCAGAGTCAGAGCTTGGGAGTTGCTCTAACAAGGCCCAATTCAAAGCTTGCTGGAATCTGCAGAAGGGTTTGTGGTTGCTCTTAATGAGACCCTTCATGTTTATCTGAGTTTGCATGCAGCATTTTTTCAAGATGCAACATTTTTAATCTTCTTAGCATTAAATACTGTGTTTGTATTCAGACACAACTCCTATTGATTTGGGGCACAAATTAAGATTTTGAGATATAAATTATTATTCTAGAAATGAAGGGTGTGCTATGAAAAAGTTTCAAGTTTGGTTCAATCTTACTTTGATAAGGAACTCAGTGGTGGTTTGGGATAGATCCCAATTTTCCAGTGAAGTAGTCTTTTTCCCAATGATGAACAGCCTCTGAAGGTGTGGGTTTGTACGCCTGGAAGATTTCCCCAGCACCATTTTTGTATGTCACCTCTGATTTTAGTACTTTTTCTCTCGTGGCATCCTGATGACAGAAATACGTGCAGCCTACTCCATCCTGGTCCTACTGGCATCTGCTTGTCCTGTTTGTGCCCATGGCCCAGGACCCTGCTGCCTGTGACACCGCAGCAGCTGATGTGGGAGCAAATTGTCTCCCTGCAGCAGGTGGGTGGGAGGGCACTCTGCCAAAGCAAAGCAGAGGAGGGATGATGTTTAAGGAACTTTGACTTCCGTGACAGGGCTGTGAGATGGTGAGAATTCTGGTGGTTTCTTTTGCCCACATCTTGTGGATTGCTGCCTCCTTTCTGGCCTCTCTGGTCTGTCCCTGTCCCATCTCACTGCCTCCTTGGCTTCTTTTACCCCAGTTTTATTTTCCATCTGTCCCATCCCAAGGCTTCCTCCTCATCTTTCTCCCACAAGATGAACTCCAGTCATGTACATTCCAGTCATGTACATTCCAGTCAAGTACATTCCAGTCAAGTACATTCCAGTCAAGTGGAGTGAATGCAGGTTCACAACATTATTGCATTTGCTCAGGCTCTCCTATGGAATTCTCTGTGATATGGATCTGCCACTTTGTCTTCCATGTTCAGATTTTTCCACCCTTAGAGAAAGTCTGTGCAGGCCCCTCCTCTCAGAGCCATGTGTCAGGCTTTGCCAGAGGCTGGCAGATCTTACCGACTTTTGCTCTTGGCTCATGTTTTTGAGGCTGTCACATCAACTGTCATGACTTTGTTTTTAAGTGAAGTAGTAAATGAAAAAAAAGGAGCATGAAGGATGTGCCAGCCTGCTGTTTTTCATGTGCTGGCCCAGAGTCTTGCCTGCACACAAGGAGCTAAAGAATTGCAGGAGGCTAAGGCAGGCTTATTCATAACAGTAAATTTGAGAAACCCTTTTTCTTTCTTTTCAGAGCTGAAACAATTGAAGTCCAGTTCTCTGTGTGAATAGTTTGAAACTCTGTATTTTAGCTGTATTGCACTGCACATTTTGCCTCAGGTGCTGTGCAGTTTGATATCAGTAAGTTGTAACTGAACTGAAGGCAATAATGTTTTAGATATTCCTTGAACATTAAGAATTTTTGGACAGTATTGTCAAAACCAACTGTTCTTGTATTCTTATTTAGGATCTGTAAGTAGTTGATCCTTGGTAATTTGTTTTTCATTGTTTCACTTTGATCTTTCTTAATAATTCCTTTTGAAATTTGCATTGAAGTATTAATGTAAAAAGTATAAACACTTTAATAACTAACACAGGCCCTTGGGGCAGGAATATACCTATTCAGTTTTGTAAACCTTTGTGCATATTTACAATGCTGCAGGAAGAATCATTGATGATAATACTATAAATTGTTTTCTGATAAATTTATAGGGAAAGGTTGTGCTAGAAAAGCTAAAAAGACAGGAGCAACAAAAATGAACAGGCTTAGAAGGTTATGTTGTAAAACCCTTCTACAAAGCATTTTATTGAGTGGAAGGTACTAGAATTTACTGTGCTGCTTCCAGGTAGTATAGAACTATAGTTAGGGACAAATAAATTTTGATTTCTAACATTGAAGTCCCTCTAGTTGTCCTTCAGCTCAGCTCTACCCCTGCCTCTGTTGTGTCAGAGGTATCATGGTACATTAAAAAGATGTGATTGAGCTGTGTTTGTGTTCATCATCTCTAAGAAGTTCATGAACACTGTACCACTGAGGTCAGAAGGCAGTGGGCTCCTTTTATCCCTCTTGTGCCATAACCTTGACTACAGCACCAGGTCATTGTTCCTGTCTTGACTTAGCAGTCGCTTGCCAGCAGTTCCCCAAAAATCATAGAATGGTTTGGGCTGCAAGGAACCTTAAAGATCATCTCTTTCCAACCCCCTGCCGTGGGCAGGGACACCTTCCACTAGACCAGGTTGCTCCAAGCCCCATCCAACCCTGCCTTGGACACTTCCAGGCATGGGGCAGCCACAGCATCTCTGGGGCCCTCTTTTGAAGCCCTTTTAGACACTGGAAGGGGGTCTAAGGTCTCCTCAGAGCCTTTTCTTCCCCAGGCTGAACAGCCCCAGCTCTCTCACCCTGTCTTCCTAGCAGAGCTGCTCCAGCTCTTGGATCATCTTCATGGCCTCCTCTAGAGCGGCTCCAAGTCCCCGTCCTTGCTGTGCTGAGTGTCCCAGAGCTGGGTGCAGCACTGCAGGTGGGCTCTGACCAGGGCCACTCACCAGGGGATGGAGCAGATGGGGACAATGCCCTCCCTTGACCCGCTGGCCTCGCTGCTCTGGACGCAGCCAGGACACGGCTGATTTCTTGACGCTGCTGGGTCCAAGTCAGGGTTCTCATCCACCAACAACCCCGAATCCTTCTTGGGGCTGCTCTCGCTCCATTCCCTGTCCAGCCTCTGCTTGTGTTTGGCACTGCCCTGACCACACACAGGCCCTTGCACTTGGCATTGTTAAACTTGATGAGCTTTGCAGAGGTCACCTCTCACTCCTATTTAAACCTTCTTCACCAGCTGACCTGATTCACCTGGTTTTTTCTTCTTGTGAGTGACATGAAAATGCAATAAAGGATTAAGGGAGAAAGAAATATTTTATTCAGCTGATATTTTGGCATGTGTACCATTTCTCATTTTAACAACATAATTAGATTGGGTTTCACAAAATGTATTATTGAGATGAATGTATTTATTTTAAATGCTTCAATTTTATTAAACATATTTTGAAAGGGAACATGTCTGTGAAAAACAATCACACTAGATGTGGTATTTTTTATAACTGCTTTGCATTTGTCATGTGTATCTGTTTTTCACAGAGGCATGCCAAGGTTTATCAGTAAATTTCTGTGTTTAAAAAGTGTTAGCAGAGGCAATTGCATAGGTTTTTACACAGGAAGCCCATTGCAATCTCCATGGAGTTTTACCTCCTTCCCTTCAGAGAGGAAAAATAAAAAAAAAACAAAAACAAAACATTAGACATGAAGAATTTTTTTTAAGTTTCCACATTCTCTTTGGACTTTTAGGGGAAGATGCACCTGAGTAAGAAATTAGAAAGCGTGCAGTGCAAAGTATCAAGCATTCTTTGAGCTTCCAATATTCCAGAAAGCTTCTCTAGAAATAGGAACTATTTGCTATTTGCACTCATGTCAAAAGACTGGTGTCTCTCACTGCACTTACTTGTGGTGTATTTTTTCAGCACTTTATTTCCTGATAAGCCCAAGGGGCCTTGAGGTGCCTATTCCTTTGTTTTGAAGTAGCCAGTTCTTTGAAAAATCAGTTTGAGTTGAGTGCCTTTACATCTACAGAGAATTCCGGTGGAACTTTCCTGATGTACTTTGGGTTGCATATCAAATTAAATTGAAATTCATGTCCCATTGGAATATGTCAACTATTAGGTCATCTGTGAATGTTTTAACATCAGTGAAGCCACATATTTCTGACTTCTGCTTCTGTGAATCCAAACCTTTCACACCAGGGAATTGGCAATGCTGTCTGAGTTTGTTCCATAAAAACAGCTCAGGTGTTCAGCAACATAGAGAGCAAAAGCCTCTGGGAATCATTTTGCTGCTGGGCATGATTGCAAACCTTTCCCTTTTCCTTCCAAACACCCACTAGTCAGGTAAGTGAGATGTGCTATTATTGATCTGCAGAGGTACCACTGGGCTACTCACTTGTCATACAAAATGTGTCAAAATTTGCACATCAATTGCAGCAGTTACTTCAAAAATCATACTTCTCTATGAAAATAAAACAAAAAATCACACGCCACTTAAACACCTCAGCAATAATTCTCTTGCTTCAGGCACCTGAGCTGTAATAAATGTTGGCATTTTCATTCCAAACCTTTTTTTAAGAGAAATTTAAAAGAGCACTGTCAATTCATGCCATTTTGAAACAACCTCAGCATGCATGAATGGGACAGAAAGCTGGCAATTAGGCCTGTCAGCTGCCCAGTGTTTGCTTTCTTCTTGCACTTGCCATCCTGCTTCTCTGCTCTGCTCTATTACTGTAATTTTTCAGGGTATAGTGAGGATTTTTTCTCAGCAGCATGCATAAAATTCTTCTAGAAAACTGCTTTGGCGTGAATAGTGTCCCACTACACGCCCAAATCCAAATCAGTATATGAATTTTTCTTTTTGTTTGGAGATAAAATAAATCAGTAATATAACTGGTGCTATTGAAATTCACTGTCCAGCAATATGAATCTCAGGGTGAACTCACCCCACTTTTCTTCTTGAAAATTTCTAGCTGACACATCTTGCTCTAAAGATATCTGTATTTTTTTTCACCATCTAAAATTACTTTGGTGGGACATGGAAAATTTCACTTGAAAAGAATTTAGTTTAAATTCTTAAATAGAGCAAGTTTTATATTATTTCTTCTTCTTCTAAGATGTTAGGTGACCTTAAAAATCTTCCAATATTTTGTATTTATTTTAGATCAATGTTTCATCAGCACCATAAAAATCCTTCTTTTTTTTTTTTTCATTTATAATTACCCGTTTTTCAGGGTTTCAGACATTTCTCAGAGGAGCTATTTTGGCTACCAGGTAGCTGGAATACGAGATAAAACACAAAATATAAGTGAAATATTTGCACAGAAAAGTATTGTTGATGTGCACCTTAGAAATCCAGAGGAAGGCTCTTGAGTCTTACTGTAATTAGAGATCAGTGAAGTGGTTGTTTTATTAGCAATGCAGATTCTCTTGGAATAACTAATTTTGTTCTACATTTATTGAAACTAAATCAAGCTAATCCTACTGAAAAATATTTTGAATGCAGTGGTGGCCCAACCTGTCACCTGGTAGAAAAGCCTTGCTGATAGCTACGGGTTGCATTTGTGACAGGCAAAAGATTTCCACTGAGATGGTAACGCTGAGTTACATAAATAAGGCTGCAGAATGGAGATGGAGGATGCATCCTGACTGGAGAAGGGAGCTTTTCCAGTGCTCATTGACTCTGCTGTTCCCATCTTGAGCTCAGCCAGGGACTTTGCATCACTAAGCCAACTGCAGGATAGAAGTCTGTCCCTTTCTTTCTTCTTTCTCACTTCTCAGAGGTTTTTTGTTTATTTTTTCCTGCATAAAAGAAGTCAATAAAGTCTGCCCAGCTGTGGTTCCCTCTTTCACTCGTTCTGCTCCTGTACTTTGGCAGAGGTGCTTTAGCAATGCTTGGAGGAAACAGGAAGCCCAAATGCTCAAAGCTGCATGCACACACATAACTGTGGGACCAAATTACCCGTGTGGAATTGGGGTCATTTCATGGGAAATTGTCTGCTAAACAATTTTCAAAATTTGGGTCTGTACCAAGCAATTCATATGGTAAATCTCTTTGGGCTTTCACCTTAGTATATTTAGCCAGCTTAATGTTTAAACAATTCTTTTATTAAGCGAAAAAATTCTTATCTGTTCATTGGCTTGTACAACCTGTACTTTGTGAATGCAGAGCTCTAGGTGTCAGCAGGAATTCCCTCAAGTGGGCTTGTTTCATGGGATCAGGGAGTGACCTTGGAAGAGCATCTGAAAGTACCAATTATTGCTGCAATTCTTCTCACAAAATACACAGTACCACACAGTAGTTTTCTGTTACAGCTCTGAAATGTAATCCCTTAGTTGCCCAGTTCACTTGGGTGAGATTTTCTCCTACTATGGAAATACATTTTCTAACTAATACCTTAGTGTGTGTGGCTGTCCTGCTGTCTTGGGACAGAGAAATTCCCATCTTAGTTTGTGCATGCTAAAACACAATCTGAATGCAATGTGCTAAAATGCAGAGAGTAAAACCAGCAAGACTCCCTTACTGAGTACATGGAGATAAGGCCTCTGTTAGTGTTCACTCTGTTTATCTCAATAGCCTTATACCACCCAGACTCTCCAGGAAAGTGTCTGCTAAATCTCAGTTTCTTTTTCTGAGTGACAGCTTTCACTGAGTGATGATGCAACCTGCACCACAATAGAACTCTGAAGGAATGGTCACAGTCCTCTGCCTCTCGACCAATGTCAGAATTCTGTGCAAGTGTCTCATAACTTGCTGCAGAGGTGCACATGCATGGAGCTGGCTCTGAGAACTGGCTGTGTGTGGAGAGAGGAGTCAAACATCCCGATCCCGTGCTGCTGGAGGATGAGTTTGTTGTGGAAATGATGCCATTACAGCACGGACTGGGAAGGGGTGGTCGCTGCTTTGTGGACAGTGTGCCCCACACTGGCTGACTGAACCACAAATGAAATGTCACATGGACAGGCCCATACTGCATCCCAGTTGTGCCATTTTCTGGTTTTGTTATCATCTGCTCTCTGAAACTGAACTATCAGGCCTGGTGTGCTTGTAAGAATCTGATCTCCTCAACATTCTTTTTCAGTCTTTCGGTTGCTTGGCTGACCTTGTTTTTATGTTAGTGGGGTTATTGATGGGAGTAGCCAATGAAATGGGTAGTGAACATGGGAAGCATTTTCAGAGTGAGTTATTAAACTCCTGTCAGAGCTTGCATTTATTATAATTATCACAAAACTGTTATGTGGCCCCATAAACTTGCATGGTGATTTATAAACTTAGGCTTAAATTTTGCTAATGCATATATGAGATTTTTTTACTCCTGGGAAGGAAGTTATACCTATGCTTCCTAGAGTTAGGGTTGGTTCCTGTATTCAGAAATTATTTATTTAAACTGGAATGTGGCTCTGGAAATAAAACCCAAACTAAATTGCTTACATTTCTAAAGTCTCAGTGAAGTTTACTTGCAAAAATGGTATTGGTCTAATTCTGCAGGGCTTTGAATCCTTCTCATGCTTTCTGGTACCACTGGAAAAACAAGATAGTCATCACCTTGCACAGTGGATTTCAAAGCAAGAAACACAAAACTGGGCCTACAGAAAACTGCTTTCCTGGTTTCTTAGCATGCTAGCCAGGAGCAATAGCAACAGAAGGTCTTTACCTTGTAGTGGCAGATGGTTGGATGCTACATCTCTGTATTGTTTAAAATTCTTGCAGCTTTTTCAGCTTTTAGAGTTCGTCTAGAACAGCTCTTAGTAGCTTAATTTGATTATATTTTAGATCTTGATTAAATTTGATTTACAGTTACAGTTTTATTTCTTCATTAAATTAGATTTTATGTTCTTAACTGAAATCCTTGAGCTTGCAGGTCTGTTTGCTCCAGGCCAGGACCTGTGCTGGAGGTGGAGGAGGCTGAATGATGGTGATTATTGGGTGTCCAAGCTGCCTGTGCCCAGCTGCGAGTCTAAGTGTTGTGGGGAAATTGGCTTAACAGGGAGTGAGAGCCTCATTAGCTGCTCTCCTCCCTCCTTGAAACACAGGCAGTCCCGGTTTTGGCAAATGCAGTAATGCTGATTGCTGGGTGAGTAACTCAGCACTGCTTGTCAGCACACCAACAGTTCAACAGACTGAAGTGCAAATAACGTTCTAAGAACTCCTTCAGAGCCTCTGTCCCGTCTGCACCCAGCACCAAGAGTCTGAGGTAAGACAGTGTTTGAAATATGCTTGAATCATCCCCAGACCTGGATTATATGTCAGACATCAAAATAGGAATCATATTCCACATACGGATATTAGCAGGTAAGACCCTTTCCAACAGAGTAAAGCAGAGCAGGGTTAAAGGAGACCATTTGAAGTTAGGACTTTGAATAAGCTGACCTGAACCGAGTTCACTTTTCTCACAAGGGCACTTTAACCTTCAGGGATAGGCAGGAACCACTGACTGTTTTCTGAATAAGGATAAAATACTCTTGGTTTTGCAGTTTATTGTGCTTGAGGAGCACAAAAAGTTGCCTAGAATGGTTTTGACTACACCATGCCAAAATTACTTGTGTCTTCAGAGAAGGATATGGTTTTATTCAACTTATTTTCTGAATTCTACTTGAAAAGATTGTTTGTATTTATGAGAGGCTCTGCTTAAGTCACACAAAGGGAATTTTCAGGAAAATAGCTACATAAATCTTAGGAAATGCAAAACTAACAGACATATGAAGGATTTGTATTTAGAAAAGAATCTCCCAGTGGGTTGTTCTCAGCAGAAAATGAAAAGGTCTTTTTTGCATTCAGTTGAACTATTAGTGTATTTTTTGCTGATATAAGCAGTTGTACAGGTACGAGCACTGTCACAGTCCCAGATCTCAGTGCTGCAAATTAGCAAGGTTTTAACTTTGCTCCAAATATCATGCTAGCTCATTTTCATTATGAAAAAGGTGGGGGGAGGAGAATGGGACAAAGTACCTATTGGCAAAGCACATTATAATTGTTTAAGCAGGCCCCACAAGTCATGCATTTCAATTATTTGTTCAAAGCTGTCTGCAATTAAGAGTTGCAAACAAGGTTTTTGAATGCAAAATCAGACAATTAAAATGTTTCATGAGTGCTTTAGAGAGAGAAGTTCTGAATTAGCACTTTGAATACTCAAGACCTCTTGTTTCCTAATCTCCTTTCCCTTTTACTCTGTGGAAGAGAAAGATGTATATTTTTCCCAGATTTTTTTTCTTTAAGCCAGGCTGATCCTAGGAAAGATTGAATCATCCTGGTCTTTGACTTGTACATTTGAATGTCTTTTGCTCCTTGAGAGATCATCCTGTTTGCCTCATAATGGTCCAGGTGCAAAAAAAATTACTTTGCCCAGGTCTGGCTTGTTCTCAAAAGGGGATTGTAAATCACTTTGAGCATCTCTCCCTCTTGTTTAAACATCCAACACCCACAAACACACACCACCCCCCAAATCTCCTTCCTTCCCCTTTGAAGAGGCAGAACTCTGTTAGCTGGTGATTTGTGGCACTGAGAGTGCAGCCTCTGTGCTGGCTAAGCCGGCAGAGATGTGGGAGCAGGGATGTGTTGGCCTATTAACCGAGTTCTGTGCAAGGTGGTGTTACATCTGCTGGTGGGGATCAGCTCCCAGGGAAAGGATGAACTTCTTTCTCTGTAACCATGAGAAACAAACTTCAGTTCTGTCCTTCCTTACTCCTTTCAGGAGAACAGTGCTGCTCAGGATTGGGGTTTTTCCTCACTAAATGCCATTTGAATGCTGGTTGTTTGCATTTAGAACTTGCAATTTGGGAGTTTTTCAGGGTGGTGGTGGGTTTTGTTGGTTTTCTTTTTCCCCTGCTTTTTATGCTTGGGAGTCCACAACCTGAAAGCATTTGAAAGTCTTTCCCTTTTCACCCCCTGGTAGTGTCTATCATGGAACTATTTTTAATGGTAACCTTTTGGATGCAAAGAAAAGCAAACTGCTGCATAGTGTTGGGTTGTGTAGTTAAAGGTGCTAACCTGTATCAATTTTAAAAAACACATCTGGGTGTTGAACTGCTACAGAAAACGTCAGGTTAACTAATTACTGTCAGAAAACCGAAGACCACACGGCTTCTGGTATGACATGCAAATTCAATTGTTGTTGAGCTTTCCTGGGATTTGATGATTATTATCTAACAGCCTGTTTTTTGTGACCCTGTAGTCTGTGTTCTGCATTGCTGTAGTGGGAACTGAGAGTACATAACAAGGTTCACTACTGTTAAGGCCAAGTGATGAAGTTTATTCTGCTGCTTGGTGTTCTGGGGTAGAGAAAGCAGAGGCAAAGAAAGGGAAGAGCAGGGTTGCAGCCGGGCTGCCAAGGCAGAGTGAGTGCTGCTGTTGCCATTGTCTCTGCCCATTCCTTGCTCTGAGTGTGGGGCTGTCCCACTGCATCAGTGTTGGCTCAGGTGGGGAGTTTGCCTTTCAGGAAAGAGCAGTGTGATCCACACAGTGAGATGGGACAGAAAACATTCCTTATCCTGAGGATGTGGCTGTGTTCATGGTCTTGGCTTTGTTGGGTTGGGCTTTTTTTTTTTCTTGTCTTGTTTCTGGATTGTGTTTTTTCCCCCAGTTAATTAGCAATCAATTCCTAGATTCATGAATCAGGGATTTTTGTTGGAAATTAAGGAGTCAGGTCATTAGGTCTTGCTTAGAGTGGCCATTGTGGAAGTATTAAAACTTCTTAGATACTGCTGAGAACAGCAGTGATTTCCTCCTGAATGGTCTATGTTTAAAAACAGATTGAAGTCATGGAGGGAAACCAAAGATAACCATTATTTGTGATGCAAGGAATTACTATTTTTTGCTGGAACACTTGTACTCAACATCATTCTCAGCTACCCAACACTTCGTGTTTTCTCTAATGCTAGATATTTTTGGCTAACTTAAGTATAACTGCTTTTTCTTTATTTAATAAATTATCAGGTGGGAAATATGTGACTGAGTTAGGGTAGAGAGTAACCGCAGACACACAGGCTGGTGATGAACTGTGGACAGTACCAGGTCCTGCACGTGCACATTTTTCAAATTCTCTCTTTGTTCAACAGTCATATAAAACATCAGTGCTACCATGCATTTGCAGAAAACTTTGAGCCCCGAAAGACAGCATTTTATCTTGGGCAGCAATGAAGGAGGAGGAGGAACACATTTGGAGTGATGGTGTTTGTCTTCCCAAGTCACCCCTGCTCTCCTGGGGGTGACTGAACGCCTGCCCAGCCATGGGAAGCACTGAATTAATCCTTGTCTTTCTTTGCTTGTGTGCATGGCTTTTGCTTTCCCTATTAAACTCTGTCTCCACCCATGAGTTTTCCAGCTTTTCCCCTTCTGATTCTCTGCCCCTTTCAGCTGGTGGGGGTCGAGCGAGTGGCTGTGTGGGGCTGCTGGCTGGGGTCAAACCTTGACACCGGCCAATGCAATGTCTGAAGGACACCAGCTAATTCTGCCACTGATGTCTTAATAACTTCAACTAAAAACACCAAGTTCCAGCATGCACAATTATAGGGTTAAGGGCTTCTTTCTAGACCATAGAGCTTAGCTAATGCTGCTTGTACTGGACTTTCAGCTAGAACTATAGGTAGCATCCAGCAGTAGTATTATTACATATCATATTTTTGCTAGGCATTTTTGACCTGCCAGGGATACAAAACTAGTAGCCTAATTGTTTTTCAGTACAGAAAACTTAAATGGGCACAACTCCTTCAGCCTCATCCCAGGGAGGGCTGAATTTCAGTCAGAAGACAGTTCTGCATGAACCTGGATTGAAAAACATGGTTGGTAAATTAACGGCCTCAGCAGGAGAGTAGCTGCAGTCCTCTGCCTGGGTTAGTTTGTATTCTCTGGATTGGCAGTATTCAGGTGAATCACTCTCTTTGCACTGTGCTTCACCTCCTCTGCTCCCTGCACTGCCCAGCCCCTGTTCCCTGTCCCAGCCCCTCTGCTGGAGAGCACTGTCACTGCTGGAGATTTGGGCCAGAAAAAGGCCATTTGTTCTGTCCACTCACACCTTTCCGTAGCAATGCCATGTTCACTTCCAGCACATCAATTAGAAGTAGTTCTGGTCAGCACCCACGCTCACACTCGGCTCTTTAGATCTTCGTAACACTGTGCTAACATTAACTAATTCATCTCTCCAGAAGAGACGGAAGGGTAGGTGGGAGTTTCACTGTCAGCAAGGGAGTGTTTCTGAGGTGCTGCTCTGTGTCAATGGCTCCTGACTTAGCCCGTGCTGTCTGGGTGGCTAATCAGGCTCACTGGTTGCACCCAGCACAGTTAATCACCTGGGACAGCTGCCTGCTTTCCCTATCACCCTTTTGTTGCTCCAGTAAAATGGGATTATTCAGGTATTGTTTTCAAACGTATGGGGCTGTGAATTTCCAGTGTGACAAGAATGACTGTCTCAAAATTGGTAGGCTGTTGTTTGAAAGGCACTGAGTATAAATCTGGCCCTTTTTTTTGCACGCAGCACTGCCCTTAGAGGCCCTGATCTCCCACCTCCAGGGAAGGGCTTCAGCCCAACTTGGGAGCACCAATGCAAATACATGTTCTGCTCATCCAGTACAACAGAGAGGGCCCACTGCAAGGGCTGGAAGTTTTCCAGCTGTGGACACACCCATCAGTAAAATCTTGCTGCTCTGTAGGGCCTTAATTTTATTTTTATTCTGGATGCAAAGCACTGATTCTTGGGGGTTTTGTTGTTCTTCTTTGTTTTTGCTCTACATGTCATTGTGTGCATAGGAAAGCACCAGCTCCCAGGTAAGTCTTGACAGGCTCTTGAAAGAGCTTTCAAAGCTCTGCAAGTGCTGTGACTTTTTGCACTTGAGTGAGTAAGGCTTTCCTCACCTTGTAAAAGGGAAGTAGCACATTCAGTGGTGAACTTTGCAAATAACAGGGCCAAATGCCGAGGGGCAGCTGCACCTTTAGGTACCTTTGTCCTGTGAGCAGACCTAGAGGAGAAAACCATGAAAGTCTCACTTATCTGTTTATCTGGCTTGCAGCAGTCTGATGCCTTCTGCCACCTTTACTGATAATGGTCCCTTTGAAGTTGAGTACAAGTGTGAATTTATGGTTTTGTAAAGACTGGATTCCAGAACAGGTCATAAATTACCTTGTTAGACAAAGGCTTCTGGGGAACAATATTGCCTTACAGTCCCTCCCTGTGTCATTAACCTGATGCATTTCCAGCACGGCAAATAATTGACCAGAATGATATGCTGCCCAGTTCTCCAGTCAAGCTTTGAAATTTGTGTAAACTCTTCTAGCAAGAACAGCAAATTACATACCTAGAGCAAATTCTCATCATTACTCTTAAAATGAGTCTTGAGTCCAGGTGCCCGTCAGTATTCTGAAGCCAAAAAAAATGAGATCTTTATTTGCTTGAAGTAACATTTGTTTAATTTGCTGCTGTTTCTTAAAAATAAAAGCATTTTGAAATGCCAAATGCCTTTTTCAGACCTGCTCAGAATGTGAGAGTAAACAGCAAAATGAGGCAGGAGAAGTAGTGAATGATATTTCAGCTATGCATGAGTGGGCCAGATCCTGAAGATTGCCTGCTTTAAGGAGGGTAGAGACCTGATGTGCTCCTCTGTAAAGCTCCAAGTCAATTGGCAAGGCATTCCACAGCCAAGAGGTCTGTTGGAAATTGATGGCTGTCCTTGATACTCTTCTGTTTTACTGAACTCAAGCAAAAAGGGAGTTTGCGTTCAGAGTGTGAAGCAGGTGGGGTCTTTGTATTAAGGAGGGATGCTAAAATTAGTTTATGCTGTATATTTAGATGTTACAGGGAAGTTTCTCTAGCAAAACCAAACAAAACCACCCAAAAAACCCACCAACAAAATCCCCACAATTACTTTCCTTAGAAAATAAGGATTTCTGTGATGGAGGGAGAAAGAAAACTGTCATCATCATGATGCCCGTGGGATGTGTACCATGGCTGCCTTACTCCTGCTCTGGTCTGGGAGCCAACTTTTTCAGGAAGACCTCATTCCCTACAATTTATTACTTTCAACAGTTGCCAGTTATATAGTAATTTTTAAAAGTCCCCTTTAGATATGTAATTATTATTTTACTACCTAAAAATTAATTTGACTCCTGTCTGCTTCACTAAAGAATTCCAGAGTTCCAAAACACACAGAGACCCCCACCCTTTGCAGCACTTGAATTTCATACTTGTTCTCCCTCATGATCTGAACTTCCCAGGGCAGTTGTGGTCCTACAATAAGTTGTTTTTTGAAAATACTTAGATGTACTTGTCTGTAGCATAGCACAAAGTATTTTTATTTAATGTTAGATCTATTTAGCTTACATTTATATTTATCTATAATTATTTGTAAATATTTATAGTTAGCTATTCATATAAATTGATTCATTATCTTCCTGTCTTAGGCCAAACCAGAATTTAGAACCATCTTACAATTCAGGTGGGGTTTGGGGCTTTGTTTTCTGAAGTGCACAATGCTCACTCTGCAAAGAGCTAGACAGTGGGCACACTGGAATTCTTTGTTTAGGTAGTGTGAAAATGTGAATAAAAATTCACAGCTGCCATGTAGCTCAGGTTCACTCTGTTCCCTCTCTTCCTTGAGTCTGCAGGGCTGATAGGATTCTCTTGTCTTCTGCTACTACAAAGTGATACCAAAAAAACTCAGTTGGAAATTATACTTAGTTCCTCTGTGATAAAATACATGTTTAATTTTACTGCTCCATTTTTCCTTCCCAATGGGCTTGCTCCCTGGAAATGGTGACAGCACTAGACTGAGGGCTGCTACACCTCGTTTCTGGCTGGCATCTCGATGAGCTGTTCTTACTTCTACTAAGTAAGAAATGGCTGAGCCTTGTCTGGACAACTCTTCTTACTAAGAGTTGAAAAGGAACTGTGGTGTGAAGGGAAAAGCAAATAGACGAATAATGGAGTAATCACTAATAGAGACATACAGAACGTGTGAAAACACGGTGTATAGATGTTCCCAAAAATTCCTATTGAATTATTCTCCCTCACTGGCTAAATAGGTGGCTGTCCAGCATAAAAAGCTTTCAAAGTCTTTCTGAGGCATGGCATGGGATTGCTCCTGTGCCAGCACTTTTTGATGTCCCAGAATAAGGTATGTCTTGATGTACGACACACAGTAAGAAATTTGAAAATAATAGATTGCATCAATTCCCTTTGACAGTCTGGTCTCTGTCCTCTCCATATAGATTTTGACAGATAATTAGCAGGGCAGATACAGTACATTTGAGGAGCAAAGGCTCTTATAACCCGTGGACAGCTAGTTTGCCATAAAAGCCAGATTATGCTGTTAAAAGAAACTGCAAAAAGTTAGATTGCTAGAACTTTGACACTTCTGAAAAGAGATCATAGAAAAAGGTTGAATTGGCTTTAAGGCAGGACCTAACAAATGGCTATGCAGTTGTACAGTATGTGGGATGAAGTGGTAACCTTGTTATTTTATCTAAGAAAAGACTGACTATTCAGAAACAGCCTAGGACAGTGTTGACATTGGAACAATTAGGAGAGGGTGACACAATTGAAATGCAAAGCACCAGTAAACCTCATATTGAAGTGTTTGTTTCCTTCAGTGAAGCGTAAAAGATTCTGAAATGCTGGATCTGTGGAATCATTTGCTGCTAGCTTTTATCTTGAATGCATTTTCTTAATTTGTTTTCTTCTTTGTCTGACACTAACACTGTGATCTGTGGTACACAAAATATAGAGCACAAATACTGTGATTCACAATCTTGAGTCAACAAATTTGTGCCTTTAGAGTTTGTCTTCGGTGAGAGACACAAGTGTGGGACCTTTGCTGAATACCAGTGACTGAAACCCAGCTGCTGTGAACACCTTGAGCAACCAGCAGAGTCACTTCAGCTCTGCAGGGCTCCCTTGTGATATCACAGAGAGTGTTCTGGGTGGGAGTGGTTTTATTTTTCATGTTTCTCCTGCTTCCAGAGGAAGGCCCACATTGATGAAGCAGGTTGCCCTGTTAGTCACATAAATGTAGTAGGTCTTAGTTTGTGTCATGTTTGGGGGGAAAGTGGTGTCATATTTTCAGTGAAAGTCTTCTGGAAATAACTTAGGTCCTCTAGGATGACCTTAAAAGTAAAATACAATGGTGCCAAATTGAGAGTCTAATTTTTCAAGTGATATGAAGGTGTGATTCTTAAAAATTTTGTATAGATTTTATTTTTGTTTTGTGACTTAAAAGGCAAATATTTTGAAGAAGATAAAAATGGATTTTATTAATTTTCAATTTGATAAAGGATTTTTTAATCATATCTATTAGAGCCATTATTTAGAAGTTCAGAAAAATTGATGGTTGGTGCTTCTACTCCGTGTGATGCAACTCCAAAGAACTGTTGCCCAAACACAGACTGAGCAGTTACAAGAGGAAAGGGAAAGAACAAAATTATTGAGACTGAATGTGCCAGGCAATGCAGGAGATTGTGCTCACTCCTTTAATTGGGACGCAGCATTGTTGATTAGTCAGAGCAGAGGAGACTCAGATCTCTGAGCTGATATTCTGCTCAATTAAGTTCAAACCCCAGACAGGCTGATCTAGAAAAGGCCCCAATAACTGCGTCGTACCTCAAGGCGGGGAGTCAGGCTTAACTGATGCTCAGCAGGCATTTTAAAGGCTCCATCAGGGGAGCTGCACAGCCCTTCTGTGTTGTGTTCGTGTCAATGAATAGTTAAAGTTTTTACCATAAAATTATTGTTCTTCAAATTTACTGTGTGCTAATGACAGACTTAATTTTTTCTAAGTGCTGCTGCGTTGTTTGAGCTTGCAAATCACTGCAGGTATTAAGAAGGTAAAACTGAGGTCAAGTCAAGTGTTATTGCTGTTTGACGTTATTTTTTGCTAGAAAGTTAGGGAACTTCTAGTATGCCATCCAGATTTTTGTATGATGAATGTCAGCAATAATGAGACTGAACAGCCAAAGCCATGCAGCCTTGTCAATACATGCCAGACACATATCGTTTGTTTTATTACAGATATAGGCTTTGATCTTTCTTATGTTTGAAGACTTGATTAGACCCATCTTGTTAAAGACATAGCACATGAAAGCTGGGAATTGGTTCCTTTAATAGCAAAGCTCTTGAGAAAGAACTCCTCAAATTAAAGAGCAGAAAACACCTCCTAAGGGCTGTGTAAACCTTCCCACACTCAGAATGAAATATATTTGCAGATGTTGCTGTGCCAGAATGGTGTTTCTTCCTCAGTCTTTCTGTGGTGCTCAGAATTCTGGATGTGGCTGTCGAGGAGTTGTTTCCTGAGCCAAGCTGAACACACCTGTCTGTGTCCTGAAGGACAAGGTGACTGTGTGTGCTCTGAGGGCTGATGCAGGGGACGGACACGGGCTGGCAAAATAGACTAGACCAGAGACTTGATAGCTACACTGAATAATATTGTGGTACATGCTTTTCCCCTAGGTCTCTGTTAGGGTGTAAGACTTGAGTTCAAAATTTTTTGGCACTTGGTCATGATTATCTCTGTTAAGAAAGCAGTAATGTAGCTCCAAGTGTTTCTCCTCTGTGAGTGTATTCCATCCTGGCAAAACACAGGCAAGATTTTGCTGGCGAGTACTGAACAGCAGACCACATTAAGGTGTAGCCTGATGCTGTTCCCAACTATTCCACTTATTTAATGTTAACTGCATTTCCTTTTTTGGTCCAGGCCCTTCCAGTATGATACAGAGATAAATTTATGCATATAATAAGAAATAATGATTAGCCTGAAAATATAATTTCTGTATTTAAAAAAAGGAAAGGCTTTATTATCACACTTCTGTATTGCTACTTTTCCTGTTGCTTGGTTACCAGGTCATACAGGAAACTACATTTTGAAGAGAATGTAAGTTAATTATCAGCTATTCCTACATCAGCAATTAAAATCTCACCTCTAGATTTTCTATATGTTTTACATTCTGTAAGTAGCAGCAGAAAGAAAGAAAATATTTTATTTTTACTCCCCACCCTGCCAAGAAAGCCGGCTCAGTGTAATGGTCACCCTTGCCTGAAGCAGTTCTTACAGTACTCTTGGATAAATATTTTCTAGCAGCTGCTTGTGAAAAGCAGTGTTAGAATGGTTTTCTGTGGAAGTAGCCAAGAGCCTTCCTGCCTCATTTGTTCTCAAAGTCACATTTCAGTGTGTGCTGTGATGGTGACAATCACTGTAAACTCAGATGAAGTCTGTGTCTCAGTCGTGGTAGCTTGTATCTTATTTTTCACCTCAGCCAGCAACAATTCTGTGGTACTTCTTACCCTCTTATTACTTGGTTCTAGTAAGTGACCTTCAACTTGACTGAAACATCCAGGTCTTGCTCTTTATTAAAGCAGTTTAAGTTGGGCCCAAGTGTCTGCACCCAGTGTGGTGCATGGTGGCAGCTCTTGTGCAGGATGAGCAGCTCTTGGGGCAGGCGCCCCTCTCGCACTCGCAGGAGGGCTCATCCTGTCCCAGTGGGATGTGGGAGCTTGGGCATTGCTCTGCATCCTCCAGGTTGGTCTGACACTGCTGCAGCTCTCGTCACTGATGGGCTTACTTTGAATGAGATGGTAACACTTAATTACATTGTGTTGGATATTTTGCTGTATAAGATGCTATGTAGGCTTCTTTTTTTAATAGTACAATCTGTTCTGCTCACTAGCTTAGATAGAGGAAACTTTTAACAGGAAGGCTTCGGATTTGATTGCAAGGTTCAGATTATGTTCCTAATCCCATGTCTGTTAATCCTGCTTCTTGAATTATTGGCTTTTCGTATGTACACCTCCCATGGAAATAAGAACAAACATTTAATTCTTTTCCTTGGACAAGAGGAACCACTTGGTTCCTCCGCAGGAAATACAAAGTGGTAGAAGCACCTGTGTGAGCAAAGATGGCTAAGGAGAAGAAACAAACAAAGAAACAAACGATCTTTTGATTTTAATCACTGAATCACTACCCAATAAAGCCATTTGAAGTGTCCACTTCAAAATCCTAAGGCATTTAACGTTCCCTGGGAGTTTTCATTTTCTTGAAAATGAAGGCAATTCTCTTGAAAATTCTGTGGTTATGAAAATTTAATTTAGACAGAGTAATTTGTCACTAGCTAAATATTCATTAAAACTTTAGTATACACCCATGTGTAGATTCAGTTAGTCTGCACTTGCCTTGGAGCTCTGGGGATTTCATTGCAACGTGTGTTCCTTGATGAGGGTGATGAGATTTGAGCTGTTCAGTTGCTTGCAGGACTCCTGACAGATGATGTCAACTCTTTGGGAAACTCTCTCAGATGCTGTAGTTTTAAGGTTCTTAAAGGTCTCTTTTCCCCTGGCTTTGGGGGCAGGGGTTTAGCTTTTGGTGTGCATTGAATGGAGATTTGCAGCATTTGAACCCTCATGTTAGACAAGGACTGATTTGTTGAGACCTTTTATTTGTAGTTTTGCATTGAGGATAATGGTTTACCAAGGAAAATGATATGATGGAATATAACTGTATATTGTACTAGGTGGCATTTTGCTATGGAAATTCTGTGTTTTGTGGGGAATTTCTATTTTCCTATTAGTATCAGCAGTGAGAGATGTAGTAAAAGGGAATGAAGCAACCTTAATGTAAACTGTGTGTTTGAATAAATGTTTGCCCACAGGAGCACAAATATTTCTTACTTTTCTGGTCTAATTTTTTTTTATATATTAAAAACTCAGGGTCTTCCTGCATCATTAGTTTTATATCTATTTACAAATAATAAAAATCTTCATTTGAGAGAGGTTTGTGGTAATGAATTTTGAATACCATGTTATTCTTTTTAATAAACAGGAATATGAAAGCTCTTGAAGTAAGACACTGCAATAACTGCATAATTACAGTGGAGGGGTTGCCCTCCTTCGCACCCTCCAGCCTAGGTAGGACCCAGATTCCAGAACCTTGCTGGCTATTCCTTTGGTAAAGGCATGCAAAGTATTAGGTATGTCACTTCATCAGTTTGGATTGCTAGCCTAGGGTTGTTTCAAAGCAGGTGCTAAGAATAGGTGCATCAGTTAAATGCTCTGTGATGAGGGTGATTTATGATGGGAGGCTTGAGCAAAAAAGGAAAATTGTCTCAAGTCAGACGAACAAAGGGTGGCTGTAATTAAGCATGTATTAAACACCAGCACGACTGACTCTCAGCCACTGACTTGGAGTTTGCTGCCTGCCACTGATACTGTTCTGCACTGGCTGCTTGTATTAAATCCACACAAAGGGGCACATTCTGTGTTCCTCCCTGGCTTTTCATAATGATCAAGTTGAAATGACCTTTAAAAAGCCAGATAATATTTTATTTACCTTTTTTCTCCCATTTACTGCTAAATGTTAATGAAGGTAAGAGATTCAAATCCTTGCAAATAAAACACTTTAATTGACTTAAGTGTAACCATAACAGTAAATTGGCTACTTTATGTGGAAAAGCTTTTCAGTATTGTTGCAACACACTTGTACAGCCCTTTCATCTGTTCATAGACTCAGAAATTGGAAGCAAACATTTCCTTTGTTTCCAATGACAGGTGGTTTGAGACTGTTTTGAGGATAGATTTCCCCAAGACTGGTTGCTGTAATCTAGTGCTGGTCAAGCGTTCCCCTGAGATACCTCCACTTAAGCCCTTGCTGCTTTCTTTCCAGTATTAACCAGCTGCAGTCAGTCCTAACAATAGTTACAGTGGCCAAGATTTCTACTCCAGCTTTTCAGGCCTACCTGTTCATTTAGGTCAACCTGAAGTATCCTCTGTTGTCTAACAGAGTTGCCCGGCAATGCTGCTGAGTTTGCCCTGGTATTTCAGCTAGTCTGAACTTAATTGCATCAGTGCTTTAAGATAAAAGGAGCATTTTATTGCTGTATTCCTATTAAATGGAAACAGATCAAAACTCTCATTCTCTTCCCAGGAAATTTCCTCCAAGCAACTGGGGTGCTAAAGTTCCCATCCCTCCATGTGGGCTGGGGGTTGCTCCTTGCAGCTGCAGTAACCCTTTTGCCTTGTGTATTAAGAGGATGGGGGGAATTGGGTGGCAGAATTACATGTTTTAATGTTGCCTTCTAAAGCAGAACTGCCTGACTGGAGTGGTGCTGAGAACCATCCTCCACTCTGTGAGCAGCCTTGTCCAAATTTGCCTAAAATCCAAATTGAAAAGAGCAGTGGTCCAGGTGCTGGTGAGACCCTGTGGATGTGACAGTGCAGGAGCAGAGTTGCTGCCGCAGCCAAAGCTGCAGCCAGCCTTTCTTGACAGACCTTACCAGGTGAGCAAACTCTGTGAGACTCACAGCTTTTGCCCTTTTAGTCTTGGAGATCCTGGGGCTGTATCAGACATGTTCTGTGTTAGAAAGAACAAGCTGCTTAGAACAAACCTCTAGAGACTCACATAGGAATATTTCTCATTCTTTTCTCCCAGGGGGAGGAAGACAGCTCAGAATTGGTGTTGCTGAGGTTACCTTGAATAACACAGGGCAGTCTCACCCATAAACAGCACTGTGTGGATTGATACTTGACTGTGCAATTGCCTACACTTAGGTGTTCAAAGTAACAACATGCTGACTCAGGAAATAAAAGACAAAATAAATTTTTAACTTTAGACACATTTTAGTTTTGCTTTAACCAAAAGTGAAACATCTGCTGATAAGGGCATAACCAAGTCCTTGGAATTACAGAATCATTTAGGTGGGAAAGGACCTCTGAGATCAAGTCCAAGGTTTAACAGAACACTGCCAAGCCCACCATAAAATCGTGTTCCTCAGTGCCACCCTACACCTCATTCAGTGTCTCCAGGGATGGGGACACCATCTGGCCACTCCAATCCACTCTACTCCTTGGGCAGCCCTTTACAATGCTTGACTGTACTTTACATGAAGAAATTTTTCCTAAAATTCAACCTAAACCTGCCCTGGCACAACTTGAGTTCATTTCCTCCCATCCTGCTACTTGGGAGAAGCAAACAAACCCCACCTGGCTCCACCATCCTTTCAGTAGCTGGAGAGTGATAAGATGCCCCCTGAGCCTCCTTTTCCCCAGACTAAACACCCCCAGCTCCCTCAGCTGCTCCTCATCAGACTTGTCCTCCAGACCCTTTCCCAGTTCCATTGCCTCTCTCTAGACATACTTCAGCACCTCAATGTCCTTCTTCTCATGAGTGGCCCAGAACTGGACACAGCCCTGGAGGTGTGGCCTCAGCAGTGCCCAGCACTGAGGGATCATCACTGCCCTGGTTGTGTCACACCATTGCCAGTACAGGCCAGGTGCCATTGCCCTTCTTGGCACACACCCACCAAGGGTGCACATGTACCTTTAAATACTGAGGTCCAAGACTAAGAGTTGTGTAGTGAAGCAAGACTTAGACTTCTAAAACAAGGCTTGGAATGTGTCGTCGGACATGGATAACACAGGAAGATTTTTTTCTGGTTTTGCGCAGAGTACCGTTTTTAACCAAAACTGTTTCATCCCAACACTGAGCTAAAGATACAGAGAGTTTATTCCCAAATTATTCTGGCCCTGATATAACCCAGAGCCACCTCTTTCAGCAGCTCTGATTTATGACTTGTTAGTAGAGAAGAATTGGCAAAAAGCCATAGGATCCTCTGTTATGTCACACAGCCCAAGGGTCCTGGAACCAGCAAAATCCAGACTGGGGTTTTACACTCCTTACACAGCTCCAGGTAGAGGAAGGATTTGCCCTTAGAAGAATTTACTTTGCTGCCAGTTTGTGAGATGCTTCCACAGACTGTGTGTGGCTGAAGGAGAATCTGTGCTCAGCCCCACTTCCTTCATTTTTTCACTGGAGCAGGGCTGTGTTTGCTACGCCGCACTGACTGCGGTGAATGGGATCAAAGCTGTGCTGTACTTGTGGGTTGTACCTTTTTCTCTTGTTTCCTTCTTAAAAATTGTTAACAAAAAATAGCACAGCATATGGGAGGAGAGGAGGGATTGACTGGGTAATATTTTTACCAGTATATAAGGCAGCTATTCTAATTTTAGTTTTCATAGAGAGCTTTTCTGACTAGAGTGGGAGTTCTCTACATGGTAGAGAAACCTTTTTGTAGTTATTTTCTAGGCAATCTGATAATTCATTGAAGATGAACATAAAACTCTGTTCCTGACTCAGCAGTTTAATTTTCTTAGTATTGATAGACTATTGGATTATTTTGATTCTACTGATTACATAATATTAAAAGAAATAATATTCTCAGTTATTTTTATTAGGAGTCAGATCCAACTTATTAATTCAAATTCAGTTACAAACTGATTGTATAAGGAACTTAATTTCTTCTGTCCTCAAAATTGTCGCGTACCCAAGTACATTTCCAATATTAGAATTCCAAACTTCTCTTTATTGACTTGTTATATTTCCAATTTAGAAATGCAGCAACCTGACTGGTTTAGGAAATGATTTAGTGAAACAATTCAAAACCTAATTATCCTTCTTTTCTTGAACAGGTTGATTCCTTTTTAGTCAGTACTTTTCTGCCTTCCAGTTGCAGGACTTCTCTGTATTTCCTTTGCTTTCTGTGTCCTGGGCTGAAGTCTGCAAGTGCTTTTGGGAAGCTGAGTATCCTGAGTAGGTCACATCTGGTTACATGTAGCTCAGACTCTAGTAACAACCTTAGCTGGCCTGAACCTAGGTAGCGTTTCAGAAGAGGTTCCCTCAATAAAATATTTTCCTGTTTATAAAATTCTTCCGAAATATGTTAAATACAAATTCCTTCAAAGAAAAGAAAATCTCTATATATTAATAAAAATTATCCTTTTGAAAGCTCGAGGATTTACAAACCGAGCTGGACCTGTCTGATACGTATGAGTTACCACTTTTGTCACCACAGATACTCATTTTGCCCGTGTACTGTCAGGAGCAGCCTGGTGAACACAGAGCTCTCTGACGTCTTGTACAACAAACAAAAAAAAACAACACCAGAACATTATGTGAGTTTGGGAACTGTATTCCACAGAAAATAGCACTAATGATCCAGCAAACAACGTGTTTGGTCAAAGCCTTGTGGTCTCTGAGGAACCTTTGAATATGACAGTAGGCTGGACTATCATTGCAAGTGATTTAGAGAAGCTTGGGGGATTGGAGGTTTTCTGTTTGCTGTGTCCAGCTATTAGAAAAATAAAATTTGGCAAAAGGTTGGATTTCTCAGGATTTGTTCTGTAAATCAGACCAAAATCAGATTGAATACTTAGAACAAAGGCAGATATATTTTGCATTTGAATATAAAACCTATCAAGTGGGTGGTGGGGAGAGAATGGGTAAATAAATACAAAACCTCTTAAGGGTTTCTTTCTGGGTTGGTTTCAAGAATGTCCCACAAAACAGGTTTTCATGGTTGTATGGGGCAATGTGATGCCATTCAACTTTCTTTCCTTTCTTTAGAAATTCTGAAGAAACTGTTGAAAACGGCTTCTGGGCTTTTACTAAAATAGTTTCCAGAGATGAGGAAAATGAGAGAATGCATATACAATCTTAGACAAATGATCTGCTCATATATTGAAGCCTGGATTGTAAAATGACTGCTGTGCCTTCCAGTGAATGAATATTCAGTGCTTCCCTGCTGGGTTGGCTTTTCCTATTTGAACCAGCTACAGCTCTGCACTGTGATTCACTTGTTACCAAATTAAACTCTTTACACACATGGGACATCCAACTTTATAAAGTCACATTTTTGAAGTGCTTTCTGGTCAGCCACTGTGCCTGTCACAATCTTCATAACACACTGAATTAAGTTTAAAATATCATCCATGTGTGTTGTTTTCTCCTGGCTGCTGAGCAGCCCTTCTGTACATCATGCATTTTTCTGTTGACACTACATATCACTTAGCAACCCAGTGAAAGGCCCTATATGCATTGATTGCACACAATTGTCTTTATGGGGTGGAAGTGTTAAGTGAATAAACCCCCACAGGTGACCAGACGGTCATTCCTCTCATGTTGATAATCTGTTTACATCAAAATATTGTTTACTCAGCCCTCTGATCTTCAGGAATCTACATGAAGCTGAAAGAATACAGTTAACTCCCCACACTCTGACACACAAGTATGAGCTGTATTTACATTCTCAGGGATGGATAGATTAAGGAGAAGGATTGTTTTGTCTTTAGCTTCGCTCTCCCAAATAAAGCATTAAAATGCATTTGACAGTTAACCACAGATGATAACGCAATCTTTGTGCTGTGGTTCCCATCATAATGGAGAAGTTACAAGGCTGTCACTACACCATAAAGAAAGAGCTTTTCCTGCAGTCTTACTGCTGTCTTTTCTGCTTTCCTCTTTGTAAGCACTGTTGCCAAATTACCTTTGGAGAAGTTTGATTGTTTACACTTATTTTTCTATACAGGGGGAATAGCTGAGCTTTTAAAATGAGCTACAGTGTTCTCCCCAGACATTTCTCCTCAATATAAAGCAGTCCAAAGAGACAAAAATAGTTTTCAATTCCCCAGTTTTTGTGTATTTTTTTTCACTTTTATTGGATTTATTATATCCTTATTAATTACTGGGTGGGGGGATGGAGAAGAGAATGTGCTGAACTGGAGAAAGACATTTCCATTGTTTTGTTTGTTTGTTGACAAAGATGTAACTTCTAATGCAAGTGGATTTTTTTTTTTTTAATGAAGGCTTTGGAAACTCAATAGTTTATATCACAGAGAGAGAGAATCAGCACTTTTGAACCTTTTTTGCCAGTTTGGACAATTCTGAAAGATTTCAATGAGAAATCCTCCCTTTTGAAAAGATTCCAAAATCACATACCCTGAAGTAGGTGAAGCAATAGGAAAATTGCAATTTCCTACTGTGAACTTTTCCCTTTTTTGGTTGTTGTTGTTGTTATTATTTATGTTAAAGGTCGCACTGTAAAATCTGTTAAAAGTAAAATACATGCAATTGAATTAAGGGAGTCAATTATATCTACATTTTCTGTTGGTTTTTTCCAAGTACGTAAATGTTATAATCTGAATCTTTATAGTCCCTTCATATAAACTTATTTTTTTAAAGACTCTGCTGGAGAAACACAATAAGGACTTTAACAGGGCTCTGGAAATCCCTGTTACAGCACATAGTAACTGCACTGGCAGCACAGTTTGAGTTTTGAGCTTGTAAAATGAGACCTGGGCCACACACACATATGTGTGTTACTGCAGTGGGTGTTTTCTGAAGGCAGTTTAAACCAATCTTTCCAAAGTCTGAGAATAAATGGGTTTTCATTATGTTGCCCATCTTGCTCCTATTGAAGCCCAGGCATCCAGTTCTGGTGTACTGAAGAGAAAATCCTAATGAACCAAACAGGTCTTTGGTGAAGCCCATGGAGTTATGGCAGTGATTAATTCGGCACATCAACTTCAGTGGAATTTCCCGAGTGACAAGTTGGCCCGGTGATGAGATTTGCCTTGCTGGCAGTGAGAACCAGCCCTGTTCTGGGATAGGGCACAAGGACAAGGATGGGGTGTGTGACTCTGGAATTCACAGCACGGGGTGATGGGCAGCGGAGGTGGCTACAATCCATTTCCCTCTTAGTGACTTTCAGATACAGGTGGTTTTCATAAGCTGGAAGATCAGGCTGATAAATCAATTTTTGGTAGAATCACCTAAAAACTCGGTATTTCTGTACATTACCTAGGAAGGTGATTGCTGATATTGGTTCTGCAACTGAATGAGTGGCTGCTTCTATAAACATCTCACTGTTACAAGTAAGACTTTTCACAGTATTAACTTTAACAACATGGGTGTTTGCTATGGAATAAAACTTTAAATTGATGTTCTGCCATTTTGCCATTTAAAACAAGTGAGAAAAAGATGGAGCTAAGATTACAATAACTTCTGTGGTAATATTGTCTTCTGATACAAGGACTTTTTGATAATTAAATGAGATCCAGAAGAAAATAACTATTATTTTTTCTTAGGACATCTTCCATCTTTACAGCATGGTGAGTTTTGTGTATTTCTTCACTAATTCTGTAATAAACCCAGTTACTTGTAAGTATCCTGTATTGCTTTTAAATGTCTTGGGTTTTTTTCTAAAATCAATTTTACTACAAAATGTTGACGTCACATCTCAAAAACTGTTGATTTCATGGGAATGCACTTGAAAATGCTAACAGCAACTTAGAAAAGCCTGGATTTTTTTTCTGTCTTCTAAAAAACTAATTTGTATTTCTTTGTATTGAAAAGAAGCCAGACTTAGAGCCTTATTTTCATGTGTTCAAAAATTTGATTGCTCAAGCCAAACATTTCCAAGGCTTTTTAAATAGAAAATTAATTAGTAAATGGCATTTCTTCCTTAAAGAGGCAGTTTTTAACATACTGTAGGTGATGCTGTTTGCTATTCCATTCCACTGTCTTCAGTCACTGTTCTTAAAATCATTAAATGGGGGTGGGTTGGGGGGGAGACAAAATTTAAAGACTGAAGTGTTCATAATGAAGGTATGTGGTAAAAGAGCAGTAATGAAATTGCTGAACCTTTCTTTGGATTGCGCTGCTTGTGCTTTATCATAAACCCTCTCTCAGCCTATAATATCTTTGTCTCCATATTTTTCTCCATTCTGACAAAATTCAGGCCTTCTAAGTCTAATGATGTTGACATATTAAAATGGTAGAGGGAAGAATGTGAACTGAGCCCCTCCTTTTAGCTAAATGTTATCTGCTTAGACTAATATTGCAATTGCCACCCACTGACATAATTTGTTTCACAGTCACAGCCTGGCAGCATGAATCAAATGTTGACATTCTAATTTCATGCACACATGGGTGTTTGGCTGAGCAGGCCTCAGCCTCTGAGGCAGTCACGCCATACCTGTGTAAATCAGGGAGACAAGGCCTTTTCACAGCTGCCCAAAGGGAAGTTCCCACCTTCCAGCAAAGTCTGGGGCTGGATAAAGCTGCACAGCCCTCTGCCCAGGAGCTCACACTGCTGTCACTGCACTAGGAGCTGGACAGGCATGTTTACAGGAAAAGTAGTAATTTAAAAAAATATTTTTAAAATTCAGCTTGTTTAACAGATTTTTCTTATAATTCCCATATGGAATAGATGAGTTTGTTCTCAAAACTGTTTAACTGTTTCTCTCTAACTGGCTTAAATTTAAAAGATGTTACAATTTTGCTCCTGGACACTGATGTCCATTAATGATTGTTGCAAAGATATTTCACTGAAGTTCTCATTCCAAGCAGCCACCACTGGAGCTAAAATGAAACTCGACTTATATTTGCACCTAATATTTGAGCACACTGGCCAGAGAGAAAACTACAGCCAGATTCAGACACCCACCTGCCAGACACTGGTCAGAGGCCATAAGCCTTAAATATTTTTATCCTTTTAGTCTCATAAATCTGTCCCTGGGAGCAGTCCAAGGCTGTCATCGTGAAGAGGGAGAGAGGACCTGACGTGGCTGGGGTTGGGTTGCCTTTGCCACAGGAAGGGAGAGATGTGCCCCTGGTACAGGGTGCGAGGTGAGCTGTGGAGATGGCCAGGGAAGGGCTGTTCCTGGCTGGAACTGCTGCCTCCCGTGGCCTCTTTCCTCTGCCCCAGCAAAGAGCCTGGCTTCCTGTGGCTCTTGTGTTGCCAGAGTGAGCTGCCTCAGGGACAGCCCTGGCTGTCTGCTGTGCCATGGAATGGCCAACTTTGCCAGTTGCTCTCTGAAGAGAGCTGCTTCCCACTTTGGTTAGTGTCAAGTGCAGTCCTGAGGCTTCTTGACATAATTATGGCAAAGTCAGCCTCAGAAATCTGGCTTTTCACTACAAAAAGCTTGTAAGTATCAAAACTATGGAGTTTTCTGTCTCTGTTTTGTAGTTTTGCTTCGGTCCCATGCAACATACAGTTATTTGTAGTGAAAGAGCAGATTTATTTTGCTTTGAAGAAACTCTTTTGTTTTTCTTGAAAGGCACCCAAAAGTCACGGCAAAGCCAAAAGAATGGCTCTGAATAGTTATTCACAGATCTAGAGGCACTGTCCAATGGCACATGGCAGAAACATTCCCAGAGCTCCACGGTGGAATTGCTGAGAAGGATGCCAAGGAGTTGCTGGGGGGTTTGGTGGCACCTGATTGCTGAACACAGCAAATGTCAAACATAAAAATACCTGCCTGCTGCTTTCCCAGTATTGTGTGTGTTTGGGAGCTCTGAAAGATCTGGGTTGTTTTCAAGTACTGATAAGAATAATAGATAATTATGAGCCATGTGACATTCCTGTTTCTGTTCATTGTGGTCCAGAACTGGCTGTGGCTGGGATCCAGTGCTTCAGCTTTGGCATCCCTGGATGTGACAGGAGTGCCATGACTGAACTGTGTGAGGACAGTAACATACACAGCTCTCTTGTCCTCTGGAAGGATTCCAGGCTGTGCATGCACAGCCCGTTGATGGGCTGTCTGCACTGAGCTGGAAGGCAGGACCCAGCTGGCATGGGCAGTACTGCAGCAGTGCAAAGGGAAGAGATTTCAGCTAAGACACTTGGACAAGTCCTTGTGTCTGAGATGTGCCAGGTCTTTAAAGTTCATTCAGCGTAAAAAGAAACTCGGGTTTTTTTAGTCCAGAAGAATGACACTCAGTAAACTGTGCAGAAGCAAATTTATTTCCCTCAGAAGAATGGAGAGCTGAGGAAACCCTGCCAGTATCGATGTGCTGTTTCAGGGACGTGTGAACATTTCAGACTGGAAGCCTGCTGAAGCAATATTAAAACAAGTCTATTAAAGCTAGCAAAACCAATTATCAAGTAGAGACTGATATTACTCACCCACAGCAAAAACCCTGGGCAAATCTTCCCTCATTGTCAAAGAAAAACCTTGAGGGGCATCCCCGCACAAGGGAGGAATCTCCACACACACTCCAAGAAGGGAAGACGCTGCCATAAAAAGTGGGACTGGGCTTTGATAGTATAAAGTGACCGACTGCCAGTCTGCAGGCTGGCCGTGTCAGCTCAGCATCTTTACACAAGTTACCAGCAGTGTCACTGGTTGGTTCCTTTTTTCAGGTACTTTGTTTTTCCTCGAAATGTTTAACTTTGGGGTTGATGAGTCAGGCTGGTTTCTGCATTCTTCAACACCAAAAGCAGCACAACACCCCCGGCTTCATTCACCACTGAGAGCTTTGCTAATCAGGTGTTGTTCAAGTTCTCTTACCCCGCTCTAGGCAGAGCATCCTGCTACAAGTTTCAACAGTCTGGCAAGATTTACTATTAGCAGTTAGAGGAAAATAATCATTTGATAGGAAAAGGAGACAAACTGGATGTTGATTGCACAGTGGGTCTGGTTGATAAATTATTATATTCTTTATCAGCTTTCTGTCATTATATTTCAGACTCTGGGCATACTGGATTTTTTTATGACAACCTATAATTTCCCAATGTCCCTGCATTTAACGTAACCAAAAAACCCCACAGGTTAATAACGTTGATGCTCTGCAAGACAATGTGTCAGCATTTGTATTTCTCCCAGGAGGCATTAATGAGGTGTTTTGGACTCCCTGTGGTCTCCCCTATGAAAGAAAGAGCCCCCTAGCTTGCCCTCATCTTTTCCTTTTCCCAACTAATGAAACAAGATATGGAAGAGACCCACTCCTCTTCCCTACATGCTCTCCATGCCAGCAGGCAGGACTGGAGCAGAGACTCATTTCTGACAAGCTGCTCTTTTCCCGCCCGTTCAAGGCTGGCAGGTGCCAAATGTGGTCTATGCCAGGATCTGCCCACTTGACCTTGGCCTTGCAGGAGATTTTATCAACTGACTACTAAGCAAAAAAAAATTAAAAAAAAAAAAATTGATTTGGTTTTGTTTTTCTTTCTCAGTGTTTTATTTATTTGTTTGTTTGTTTTCAGCCATCTGGTTAGTCCAGAAGGAGAGAGCTGGAAGGGAGAATTTTTTTGGTTTGGATATTTTTATATAATGAGAACCTGGCAGTGGAGCTGTATGAGCATCTCACAGAGAAGCAGCCTGATCAGCTGGCACTTGGCTGTGTAGCTCCTGATGCTGGCTGGTGTCTTACCAAATTGCAACCAAAATAATGAGCAGGGAGTTTTAGCTTGAACTTTAAAATTCCTTGAGGAAACCAAATTGTAACTTCTTACAGCTTTTCTGCCTGCTTAGGTAGGGTAAACAGAGGGAAAGGAGGGTTAAATAATGTGCTGTGTAGTGATATTGCTGTGCAGACACAAGCAGAGAGCTCAGCAGGAACACTCGGTGTGGAGGAGCCTGCAGGGGTCTGGGGCTGGCTCTGGGTGTCACCGTGTCCCTCGTGAGGATGCCCAGGGCCAGAGGGGTGCAGGCACAGACACCAAGAGTAGGGTTGGAGCTAACGAAGCCTGAGACTTGATTAAAGCATTTCAAATCTCTCCAAAGGTTTCTTTATTCCATCAGGTCAAACATACAGTGTCTGGATTAGAGAACATTATCAGCTGGGCCAGCCTCCTAAATCAATTAGGACTTGAAGGGCTTAGTAGTACATTTAGAGGGGCTTAGTGATAAATTCTGTCTTGTTATTTCCACTGAAGTGGCAGTAGCTAATGTGAGAGTAACTAAGGTAGTGTCTGTGAGAGAAGGAAAAAGCAGCAGAAAGCAGTGATAAAGAAGGTAGAGAAAATAATAAAAACATGTCTGAGAATAAAAACACACTATTTGCCCATCTCATTCATGAAAGTTTATCACTGGAAGCAATTTGAATATCATCTATTTGCCTTAATTTCTTTAGAATTTGGGTAAAAATGTAATCACCTCCCTCCATGGAATGCTGCGTGTGACTGTTTTATTGTGTGAGAAGGTTTGTGCTGTGCCTGAAATGAAAAATCCTTGCTATTGCTACAGAAATCTCTGTGTAACTGTGCCTCTCCCGTCAGGAGTAGAAGCCAGGCCTTGCTGGCAGGTCATGTTTGCTAAGTTGTGAGCTGCTAAGGGCAGGTTTGCAGCAATGGGAAGTGATAAATGCCCTTGGCAGGCTCCTTGGCTCAGCCAACACCCACACTGTAGCTCTAATTTTGGACTTTAGCTGAGTCATGGAGAGCCAGCTCGAGTGCATCTGGACTGATCCCCCAAACCTTTGGGTGCCAAGGTTAGCACTGGCAGAACCATCCCCAGTGTCTATAGCCTAAGCCCAGCAAGCTGGTTATCTCCTAAAGCTGATAGATCTCTTTTAGAAATGGAGACTCTCAGCCTGGCAAGGGTGTACAGAGGAACTGCTACAAAAATTAAGATGTCACAAGGTTTTAAAAAGTAGTGTCTGGATCTCAGCATAAATAGCGTGGAGATTATAGCAGGGGAAAGTGAGTGTATGACAGAGGGTTATGTTTGGCACTCTCCTTTATGCCAGCACAGTTGCATATTTTATTAACCATGTCCACCCTGAGGGTGGTTTGTGCAAGGATTTGTATTCTCAGATACCTGGGGGTGAACTTTCTGCATCCTTTCTAATCCTTTTTTCTTAGGAGTGTAAGACTCCTCAAGACCTTCCTGTGCATTAAAATAGGCTGAGTCGCTGGTTCCTTTCCAAGTAGCGTGAAGCCAAAAATCCCCAAATATTCAGATGGAATTGTGGTTCTGGTGTAGTTAAGAGTATGAGTGCAAGCGTTTCTGGAAGGAGTTTCCTGAGATTTGAGCAAGGTCACATGCCTTTGGTAGTGGCAAAGTATGTCCTTGGAGAGGCACCTCACTGTGACTTCTGACCTTGTGTTTCGTAACTGGAACTTCGTTCTTCTTATAAAGGTAACTTGTGGCAATTTCACAAGTGATTACTACCTAATGAGTAACTGACCTCTTCCCCCTCCTTCCAACTCTAGCCAAAGAAATCTTTAGGTAAAAATAACTCCATCTCTCCTTTTGTGTAGTTTCCTGTCAGGAGAATATCTTTAATTTTCATGTGTGCTTCGAGTGTAGTACTTACATTTAAAATAGCAAACAAAAATTTCAAGCAGGGCATTAAAAAAACCCCTCATTCTGTGTTATATCCATTTGTCTTCCCTTTGTCCTTAATCTTGATTTGCCCTGTAGGTTAGTCTTATCATAAAGACAGTATGAATGACTGTCTCAGCGCCTTTCCTCATTAATGCTGCAGGAAATTGATGAGTAGATCTCTGGAACTGTGGATTTTTTGGCAAGAGTTATAGCCCCTATTTATTTTGGAGGGACCCATGTGGCTTTCTAAGTAAATATATGTTGAAATTTTCCCCAAAAATAAACAGTACAAGTAATTGCTTGATATATGAAGTTGACATTTTGGCTTTGTGATTTGCTATGATATGTAAAAATCTAATTTCCTCCTTGGAAAGATGCTATTGCAAAATTGTAGGTAAATTAAAATCAGTGGTTTATTCAGAAGGTGAGTAATAGACTCTGTTTTAATATATCAATATTTATTCTGCAGCTTCTCAGGTCTGCCCAGATATGTGCCATCTAATGCTAAATGTGTGCTGGCTGTGATATTACCTTTGTTGGTAATTGAAATGGATAAAGATTGATGTAACTGTCTCGCACACTCACTCCAGCCAGGATTTGTAAATAGCATTGCTCCAGATACTGAGAGAGCATTACAGGAGTTTCACTCTGAGTATGATATTCCTGTGCTCTGTTTACTGACCTCCTGATAGGCACTCCAATAAGTGTACTTGAATTCTAAAAAATCAGAGGATGAAGTGTAATTTCACAAAATTTAATGAAACTGTGTCTGCTGTTAAATCTCTGCCTTGAAGGAATCTGTTGGATAAGTACTATATGCATAGCTGCTTCTATTTGTGCATCCTTTTCTAATTAAACTTAAAAACAGAGTCCAAGAAAGAGAAGTTAATGGCTTCATGCACTGAGCACCTTTTGACTTGCTGAGGTGCCCAGCGAACTGACGCTGATAAAGCTTTGGACATGTGCCACGTTATTAACAGTAATGGCACCGAGCTGGGTGGCAGAGCTGTGGTGAGGAGGAGGGGTGGCCAGTTCTTTAAAAGAGTCTTATGCTCTTTTAGAGGCATAAGGCACCACAGAAAAACAAACATTCCAACAAAAATAAGTTGAAAACTACTAAGTTAATGGAATTACTGTGATTTTTCAGGAGTAAATCTGTCTGCAAAGCTAAAGACAATTCAAAAACCCTTAATAATAAAATTAATAAAATCTGTCATGATTTTATGTCTTGCAATTCGTAATAAGGTTCAACAGTATAATTATATCCATGCTGATGAATTACAGAAAACCTATTCCTCTGCTTTTGTTCTTTAATTGAGGATTTGCCTGACTGAAACTGGTTAGTTGCTTCCCCAGAATGCGAATGTCTGAGCAGTTTGTTTTGGATCATAGTCTGAGTTTGGTAATTGCTGAGTAATATCCAATTCAAATGGTCTTCTTTTATTATATGGAAATAGGAGAAAGTTTATTAAGATTTGTCTTTAGTTTTAATCGTATTTTACGAAACTGGAACATCTGCAGTTTGAATCTCAGCTCCAGTGAAATGAATTTCTCTCTTTGCTTAGTTTGATGGATTGAGCAGGACTCCAGTCTAACAGCAGCAAACTAGGCTCTTCTTTATAAAATGTGCTTGCTCTCTGACCTTTTTTTTTCCCCCCTCAAGATCAACTTTTACAAATGTACGTCCTTGGAAGTACACTTGAGAATTTTCACATTTTGGAAAAAAAAAAGTGGGATAATTATTCTAAAATATGTTTGTATCTCTTGCTCACTACTTAGTCTTAGAAATGTGAGTTTTGTTAGGTAATGGTTATTGGTTTTAGAAGCTGGACTCTTCTGTGTTTTGGTTTCTTTTTTCTGTGGCAAGAATTCATGCAATTGAATTTATGCAAGTATGTGCATATGTGACTGAGAATTATTTTCTTTCACCATTTTGTCCTCATTAAAATTTAGATAGTCTGAGTTTTCTGAATGTTGACAGAAAGGAGGATAAAAGGTCAGAAATGTGTAGCACAAATAATACATTAATTTGCAATAATTCTCTAGCTGCGTTTTTCTATTACTACATATTCCAGAAGACTTGAATAACAAATTTTATATACACAGATTTCTACAAACTGTTTTTACAGTGATTATGGGACCAAGCCCTGGCTGAGAGATACTGGCAGAAGCTAAAGGATTCCCATGTGAACGAGGTATTCTGATGCAAAGGAAAGTAGATTTTTGTTGGCTCTAAGAGTTCGTTTCAATCAGCATAGATTCAATTTTCTTAAGAGCAAATTATAGGCTGTCTTTTGCCAGCACTTGCAGTAAGATTGAGACCTGGCCTCCCATACTGTTGTACAGGACAACTCTTATTAATTCCTCTTCATACTGGGAGCATGGGAGTGGGAGATGTTTAAGCCAGAGTTTGGGTTGTTGTCTAAAGCCATGGAGTAGGATCCCTAAATAATAGCTGCTCCCCAAAGAATAACTAATCCTGTACAGGAAGTTTGCATATGGCCATTGATACAAATAAGAGAGGAAGCAAATAGGGATCGTTTGGTGATACAAACTCCAACATAAACTTTCCATTTAGCATCATACCTGCATTGCAGAGCAAAAATCCTACTGCAGACAATATTTCAGAACTGTTCAAGAATGCAACTAAAAAAAAAAAGCATCTGGAGGTTATTGCATGGTCTTCTATTCTTGAGTGCTACCAAGGCTCCCCCTTGTCTGTCCAAGAAAGCAGCTGGCACAAGGACAGGACAGCGCACAAAGACCTGGATTCACTTCCAGCTGCAGAGTTCCTGTGTTACCTCGGGCTCATGCCTTTAGCTTTTGTGCTGTTTTTGTGCTGTAACAGGCAGCAAAAATCAAATGCAAGTTCAAAGAAACACCCATTCAGCATTAGGCCTAATCCAAACCCCATGTACTTCAAGGACTTTCCCCACTCAGGCAACAGAAGACCAAATCAAGCACAGATTTTTTTTCAAAGGCTGGAAATATGAAGATTTCTTAGTGTGGGGAGAGACTAAGGAGAAATGTGAGAGCAAACAAGTCAAACATGTTGACAAGACAAAGGCAGTTGGGGAAATTAATCTACCTGTGTAACAACTAATGAGTTTCTGATTAAGGGAACTCTGAATCAAAGTGAAATTTGTATTTCAGGCACATTGATTCAACTGGCCTTCGACAAGGATGAACATTTCTGATGCTTTCCAGTGATGAATAGATCACAGCCAACCCTTCTGCACCTGGAAAATAATGATCAGGGAAGAAAAAGTAGCACACAGTTTTTTTCAGGCATCTTGATTTCAAATCTTGCAGAACCCTGCAGCTTTACTTCTGCCTCCTGTCACCCCACAAGGTCTTTCCACTCCACCAACCCACATGGCCTCACCCCTGTGCCTTAAAGCTGAACTCGTGCTGCAAGTCAGTGCAGATGTGAAAGTGATTCCTGTGGTGCCCCTATCCTACCTTAAGCCATAGATAAATATCCATCTGCCTGTGTCCTACAGCTTGTCCTGAGTAAGCTGAACTGGCTGTTGACTGAAAGAGGATCTGGAGCTGAAAAGGTCTTTGGTCAAACTTGTTTCCTTGCTCTTACCAGAAGACTTTGGGGCCTTCTTTTCCAGCACTAAACTTTATAATTCCCCTGCTGGAGTGACAAATCTGGCATCTGACTGGCTTGGCAGCCTCATACCTCTTCCCTCAAACACTGAGATCCTGTTACCACAAATCTGCCTGACACCTCTGGCTTTGCATACGAAGCAGAACTCTGTGACAGGAGCTCACTGAGCTCAGGACTTGAACTGCAGGGCCCTGGGGCTCAGCAGGGATGTCACACATGAATAGCAGTACAGCTCCAACACAGCAGTTTGTATGGAGAGGGGCAGATTCACTTTGCTCTGTGGAAGAGACACTTCCAGCTGCCTGATGCTCAGTGGGTTGTAGCAAGGTTAGTGAAGTCTTCAGTAGCAAGAGCAGCTCAAGGCACCGTGGATCCACTTGTGGGCACCTCAGTGATGACAGCAGGTGAGGGCTCACTGTGAGCTGAATCCTACTGAGAAGAGGTCAGGATAGGGTGGATGGTGTTGGTTTGGGGTTTTTGGTCACATCGTATTCCTGATTTGGTTTGCAGTGAGGCTGTGAAGCTGAGAGGGAGGCAGGAGCTTGAATAAGTAGGCAGTGGAAAGGCAGTAGGTCAGGGTGCCATGGAAGCCACTGACTTTGGATTGTGAACTTACACTTTGAGGGTTGCTGCTTTGGAAACTTTTGCTACGTTTGCTCCTTGGTGAAAATTTTCAGCGGAACCTTCCTGCAAACCGTGTCCTTGCTGCAGACTGCACATACGTGATCACATACTCAGTGTTCTGGTAACTGATGTGGACAAGAGACATTTACTTAATTCCTTCCTTAAGAAAAGAAAAAAAACTCTTTCATCCTACTGGGTAGGCAACATTTTATGAAGAAAATTTAAGAAATTAATTAACTATAACAAAATTTCACCTCTTTAACCTTAGCTCTTGAGCAAACCTGAGCTAAATAAACATCTGACCATTCAATCTCTTCCACTTAAGGTTAACTTGAGTTTATTATTCAGACTACTGCCCTTGTGTATTAGGCAAAGCATAAATTATGCATACTAATTACCTTGGATGGGGCATGACTTTAATGAATTCTTTTAATTAAACTGCAACACAGTGGTTTTGTAGAGGATGGTCTATATTTCATCCTTAAACTATGTAACCTTCATCTTTGTCTGGAGAGATCACACATTTGAGTTGGTTTAATTCACTTAAGTAGTAAATACAAAGAGCAACCTACCCTCGCTATCACTGGGAAATTTGAAAAATGTTCATGTTCTGTTGCAGTGCTAAGAAATGAGATTCTTCAATGAAAAGCTGTGATTCTGTCAGGAAGGCAAGGGCCAACACTCAGGAAAAGGACAGACATTCTAGAAGGAATGAAGCTAAAGAGTGGTGTAGTATTGGTAATTTCCAAAGCAAACACAAGTAAATCATTTCCCAGGACTTCTCATTTACTTGGCATTTTACATTAGTGGTAAACCAGCAGAATTATCTGAGTCCCTGGTATGTTCTTTCCAAGTGCCTTTGGCTTCTCAAAAATGATCAGGACACAACAATTCAGTTACACTGGTACCTGCAAAGGATTTATCCACAGTGGCAGCACCAATAGCTTACTAGCAGGAATATGAGTAGAGACTACACGATTCTACAAACCATTCTAGAATTCCATGGCTATAGGAATAATTATGCTCCTATGATGTATTCAGTGCATCCAGACTATCTTAGGTGTTTGCACACTATTTGCTCTAAGGTATGATATGAAGAGAAATGAACAATGTATTGTATATGTGGCATCAATCTAACTTCTAAGATTTGTTTAAATATTTGGTGCTTGACTCTGTTCTTAGTTTTTTTCTGAGGTCTTCTGTGGCAATTCCACATTTCCCCTGATTTTCACATTTTATAATGGAAAGCAAAATCTTCAGTTACAGTGAAAAAGAGTTTAAAGGCTTGTGCTTATAGTATGTGACCAGTTTGTTCCATGTAGAAAGAGCCAGATTTTAGAAAATTGAAAATTTGCTGGCATGCAAATGTCGTATCTCTCTCTATATCCTGTTTAGGGAATGAATTTTAATATGCACTTTGGAACAGATTTAATCTCATCTGCACTTCCTTCGGTGAATCTGCAGTTTAGGCTTTGCTCTTCACTGCAGTGATTCCTGTGTGATTTCAGTCATTCCTTGATGCCATAGTTTGCCATGGGCTTGTCTTCCTCTCGGTGCCTGCAGGCTGTGCTCTTATATAGCATATGTTTTGTCAAGCCATCTGCTTTCAGTAGCTTTCCCAAGTGCCTGCCTTCTCACAAGCCTTTTTGGCAGCCACCAGTGCCTACAGACCCTCTGCCTGTCTTTCTCCATGGGTCAGAGATTCTGATTTTAGCATGGAAGTGTTAACACGTGGGGTAGAGAAAGAAGCATCTTAGAGAACCGATGGGACTTTACTGGTGTGGGGAAAGGGATTGAAACCAGAGAATTCAGCACAGCTCCCATGGATGCCCGTCTGACACACAGGGCTGAGTGAAATGGGTTCAGCTGCCTTCTGGCTGGGCACAGTGCCACTCTAACAGAAGGTTCTCAGCACCAGCAACCAAAAGCACATGCACAGCATGTGTATCAAAGGTATTTGAAGACAGCATTGCTCCAAGGGGTGAATTCAACAGCTGTGTATCTTACACTTGCACATCTAATCATCAGAGAACTTGCTCACCACTTCTGCAGCTTTTTTAACCCCCACAGAAGAACAGAATTAGCAGAATCAAGAAAACAGCAACCCAACTGTTTACCTTCCCTCAAATTGTCATGGGGAATCAGCTGAAAGGTTGTACTGCTAGGTGACAAAATGGGTACTGAGCAATTCTAAAGATCAGAATCTATAAGCAGAAATAAAAAAGCTTTGTTACATACTAAGTTATTTAGAGATAATAAAAGACTGACTTCAGCCATTATTGCATATCTTCAGCAGTTTGTATGGGAAAATAAATAATCCTGGGGGAATCTTCCTCTGCTTTCTCTATTGCAGCATGGTGAAATTACATTAATTACTGGTGTTTATGTGAGTTGAAAGGATAGAAATGCTACTCACACCTGCCTGTTGTAACATATCCTAAAACAGTGCTGTAGTTTGGATCATCCCACACGTTGGATATACACTTGGGCATATCATCTGGATGAAAGAGATGCATTTGCATTCTTCTTCTTTAAACTTTTAAATTTCTAACCCTCTTCTGAGCATAAATTAGTTGGCCTATTCTTTGACTTGCACTGATACATTAAGAACATTCATGTAAAGATGAGATGAGTTGTTGTATCAAACAGTTTCTGCTTTGCCAGTAGTGAGAAATAAAACTAAATCTTAAAACACCTTCTCTCCACCTCTCCCTTCTTTGCAGGGAGGAGAACTTCACTCCTGGTTTCACTAAGGATAGTGAATATCTACAGCTAGATTATTTACAAGCAACTCTACTTGAGATTAATTTGGGGTAAACAGAAGCAGTAGATGGTAATAACCCCATCAATCACTGGCTGTTTCACAAGCAGTTTCAAGCAATGCCATTAGATTCTTTTTTAAGACATAGAACAAGTTTTCCAGAGCTCCTGGCTGCCAAACTAAGTAACCCCCCCAAGGCAAGCGCATCCTTTCTTGACTGATCACTTCTATTGAAGAGCATCAGGAACAAATACGAGAGCTGTGAATTAGCTTGGAAGGACTGGCTTTTAAATGTTACATTTCAGTGATTGTTGTTTGCTCACTACAGCCAAAACTAGTTTATGGAAATGAAAAGCCCTTTGGTATTTTATTGCAATCTAAAGAAAATGAAGATTTAATAAAAATGCATGCTTGGCAGACAGAAGTGTGTGTGCAGTGGGTGATGTGAACTGAGACTGGGGTACTCTGACATTGCATGCTTTGTTTAGGTTGTACCAGTATGCCAAATCTGTCAGCAGGTTTTCCAGCAGAAAGCAACATATGAAGCAAGTCTCATTTTAAAAAGTAAACTGAAGGTCCTGTGAATTATTTGCTGTGTTTAAATGCCTGCAGCAACACAGAGTTTCATTTCAATGGGAATCTGAAAAGCATAGGGGTCATTTCATTTTGTAATACTTGAAGGTGCAGGGAGTAAGTACATAATGTTCACTATTATTTTATTCAGGTTCTAAGTTCTACACTAATTAATTTGCAAAAGAAAGCAGTACATAGAAAATAGAATTGCTTTTGCTCTGAATATATACCCAGGAAAAATCTGAATTACATTGGAATAGGTTAGTATTTGCACTATTCCTTGAAACTCTTCCATGTCTCCTTCTCAAATTTCCATTCTTCTGTAGGTATATGGCAATTCCAAGTCAGCTGTCACAATAAAGCCTGGTTTGTGGATGTGAAATGACAATCACCTTAACTGTATGCACATAGCTAGGGGAACTACTCATGGAGTTTTATTGTTTTCTTTCAGGCCTGCCCCACTGCAGGGAAAAGATTCTTTATGGCAAGGGGGCTAAAACCACTGCTTGTGACAGCAATTTCCCACCTAACTCTGATTTAGTCTGCCTGGTCTTCCTGAGTCATACATTTCGTGTATGTGACTGGAGAAAAACCTGCTGTACCCTTAAAATCAGGCTTTATTCATTTTCAGAAGATAGAATCCTGTTCTGATATCATTAGTACATGGTTTATGAAGCTGCAGTGACACGGTGGCAGCTCAAATGCTTTCACAAGCTCAGGCTGCAAAAATCACTTTCTTACTGCTGCAATTGCAGATGCTGAATTTGGTGACAGGACTGAAGTGCTTCCCAGCAGCTGTGTTTTCTTGTGGATTGAACTCCCTGGTTTGGGGCTGTGGCCCTTTTAAAGATAATCTGTAACCGTGCTGGAGATTTCAATAGGACCGGTCAGGTGCTTGGAGTGAGACAAGCACTGCGTTCAGTGTTCCACTAAACTAAGGAGCAAAATGTTTGAGTAATGCTCCTGCAGCCAAGATGTGACCTACACATAGAGAGGTGCAGGCCTGATGATGTGTTTCAGCAGACCCACTGATGTACTTGGAAAAACCGGGGAAGTTTGAAGGTTTTTCAGGTTGGGTCATAGTTTCCATAGATTCATTAGTCATAGAGATGCGTATCGATTGCTTTTTATTATTGTTGTTGTTAGTCAAGGTTTTTTCCACATTGGAGCATGAAAATTTAGCTTGCAGTGGACTTTGTTATTGTATTCTCTTTAAATCTTTATTCTTAGTTGAAGTAAATAAACCAACACGGTAAAGAGAGCTGATAGCTACTCCATCTGTATTATGGCACACAATGATGGCTGGAAGTTAAAGGTTTGATATATAGATCTATTTTTTTATTGCCAGCCCCTGCCCCTGAAGAAAGTATTAAAATTTCCAGATGAGTAACCAAACAATAAATAGATGAGACAGTTGCTGTGAATATCTGATTTTTTGCATAATAATGAGATATTGCTGGATAATACGCTTTGCACTCCACAGTTTGTCTATATTATCATTTTGATTGGACAAATGCATAAGAAAGATATACAAGTAAAGCCGTGCCAGGTCTTCTATTTTAAATTGATTCCATGCGAGAGTTCAGTAAAATTTCTTGGACACTTTAAAAGCAAAACAAATTCAAGGAATATCCCTACACACACACAGACACGTTCACTTGCACACATCGTCATACACAAAATATACAGCCAATACCTGGCCTGACAATTTCTTATGCACAGCAGAAACATTCTGTGCAAACTGCAGGCTCTTTCTCAGGCCAGTTAGGTTACAATTAGAGGCATTTTCAGTGAGCATCTTCTGTCCTGCCTTGCTTTGCAAAAGGCTCATGGAAACATATGTAAGGGGCCTTTCAGCTCACAGCAGGACCTTGTTCCATCCCAGAGCAGGCCAAAGCAAAGGAGACTTTGGGCTCTGTCCCAAATGGTGGATAGATAAATTTCTCATTGGTTTCACTGTGGAAAGAAACCTGAAGTCGAGACATGCTGATCTTCATGAAGGGCTCAAGAGAGTCTGACATCTGGTACCATCTGGGTGCAGTTTTGATGGGGGGAAAATACTGTGCCAGTTGAACTCCCTGACAAGTTTCTTACAGCTGAATATAAGGGCTCTGCTGACAGCACTGAAGCAACATCTCAGTCACTGCTCTCATTGCTAGGAGATGCCCACAAATACTGCCAATACCAGTGTCTAAGTCAAAGCTGCTTCTCAGTTAGGAAGCTGATTGGCAAAGTTGAAAAAAGGCTAAGCCATTTTTAAAATTTATTCCAGAATTTTACTTTTAAATTTTTGTTGATAAAGATGGAATCAGAGTTTAGTTTTCATTCTAGAAAAAAACCCCAAACAAACAACAAAGCAAACAAAAAAGCTATATAGTTTATTTGAACATAGGTATCTGTTTTCTGCTCTTGACCTTGCCATCTGGACAGGAAGATGTGCAAGCCCAAGCTTCAAGATGAGTTTCTTCTGGTATACAGATCACCAGCTCCTGTTGGTCTGGTTAAATCTGAGCCCTCTAAATCCTGCAGGGGTATCACACTGTTCTTCCTTTTTTCTATAGTCTTCTTAGATGTCCCAGTCTTCTCCAAGTCTTCCCACAGACGTTTGCTTCCTCCAGGTTTTGAGAGGGCAGGGTCCTGTTTTCCTTGCACCTGGTGACTGCAGTGAGAGTCCTTGCTGTGCAAATAGAGGCAAACCTGGCTGGCACAGGGCTGGTTTCAGACCAGTGAAACACTGGCAATTCAACTGCAAACATCTGCTGCGTCAACAGAGGAGCTGACTGGGCTCTGTCTATTTTTTCCTCTGTTTGTGTCTGCATGTGTGTACCAGATAAGAAATCCATCCATGTAAAAAGCAATAGTAAATAGATAAGCAGGCCGAGCAAATATGACTTAGATGTGTCCTAAGAGCACTTACAGCATCAGCTTTCCCCAGCAACAGAGATGAAAACCGCTGCTAGATTAAAGGGACTCACACAGCTACTGCACTGCAGCTCTTCTAGGACGTGTATGGCTCAGCTTACAAAAGGACTTTTCTGATTTCCTGATGGTTCCTCCACACCAGATTGATGTAGTGGTAGTTTCTGACCCTGTTTCTTCACCAGAGCATACTCACTGTATTGAGAAATAATGCAGGATTTTCCACGAGTTTAGAGTATCTAGCAGCATTTCTGTCATGGTGGGTAACCTAAGAAGAGCTGAACAGCCATCAGTGTTGTACCCAGAAGCCATTCAACCACAAAAAAGAAGTGGGACCGGGTTTTGGCCTCGTTACTCATCTGCTGGTGAAATGTCCCACACTGAGAGTGATACCTGGCTTGCGTCCCAGTTCACTTTCTCATGGTCCCTCATACTGTAACCAACAAACAGGAATTCTGTGGGCTCTTTTTCCTCAGTCGTGCAGGTCCAACCCATAGCTACAAAACACAGAGTCAAATTCAAGCCTTAAAGCACAGACTATTTTCATCTACACCGTGACATTCCCTGTACTGGCAAAATTCCAGCTTACTGTATTTGACCTCAGAAATGAGATGTATCTTGCTCCTACTATGCTGTTGGAATTATGCAACTGACCAATTAATTATATTTTAAAGATTATAATATGATTAATGGGCAGCAAAGTTGGTGAAGTCATCAGACTAAGTGTACTGCAGGTGCAACATCTTTTTTTACTGGAATTTGATTCATTCACAAAATGCTTTTTCTATTCAAAGCAACTGTCATGCTTCCTTTGTCCATAGATAATTAAGTAAGCTTTCCAATTTATTCATGTATTCTAATTTACATAGGGTACCGACCCAAAAAAACCTTTCTGCTTACCCAGAGAGAAGACATAAAATACACAGATAAATCTAAGTGGCAGCCAGGGCACAGTAAGAGCAATTCTGGCTGGTGAGGGCACTGTTGCCGAAGCTCAGAGCCTGGCCCTGGCTGGCTCAGCAGTGGAAGTCAGGGCTGGAACAAACTGAGCACTGCCACAGAGCTTTCTGTCTTCTTTTCTGAGGTCACAGTAGGAAAGTGCAGGTCTGAGGTATTGAACTGTCCAGTGCAGGCTTTTATAGTCTCTTTACTCGCATCTTCTTTAGCTCAGCTTTCTAGGGTACAGGCAGGTACTCAGAGCAAGTTTCTCCCCTTTTATTTCACTTCTTTCAGGTGCTGATCTTTGTACAGACCCTCTCTGATAAGAGAATTCCATCCAAAGCTCATCAGCTCTGTGCTGTTTTCTGAGCCTGAGACTTTCTGCAGCTGAGGTTTGCATTTCCCAGAGGTTCCTTGTTTTCAAAGTTTTAGATACTCCTGTGATTCCTCCTACCATAGGAGTGAAATTCTTCACAAACATTTGTGCACACAATTGCACAACATCATTGTGAGTTTGGCAAATGGCACTGGTTTCTTTATGGGGAACAGGCACAACGGGGCCCAACATACAATATTTGCAGCAAAGAATGTATAGGTCATGTCTCGGAAATACCAGCTGCAAAGATATTTACATACTGGAGCATCGTAGGGTCTTGTAAAACCCTTTTCAAGAAGAGAGTATACAAGCAATTTCAAGGCAGTCTAGGCCTGTTTCAGGCTGTCTGGGTGCAGGAAAATGCTTGTATGGACAGGCTGGATCAATGGGCTGAGGCCAACTGTGTGAGGTTCAGCAAGGCCCAGTGCTGGGTCCTGCCCTTGGCTCCCACCAACCCCTGCAGTGCCACAGACTGGGGCAGAGGGGCTGCAAAAGGACCCTGGGGGTGCTGGTCAGCAGCAGCTGAACATGAGCCAGGTGTGTCCAGGTGGCCAAGAAGGCCAATGGCACCTGGCCTGTACCAGCCATGGTGTGTCCAGCAGGACCAGGGCAGTGACCGTCCCCCTGTGCTGGGCACTGGTGAGGCCACACCTCAGTGCTGTGTCCAGTTCTGGGCCTCTCATGAAAATAAGGACACTGAGGTGTTGGAACATGTCCGGAGAAGGGCTGGACTCCCTGGAGTCCAGGGGAAGGTCTGCAGCACAAGTGCTATGAGGAGAAGCTGAGGGAGTTGGGGTGTTTGGAGAAAAAGGAGGCTCAAGGGGGACTTGAATGTCCTCTACAACTCCGTGACAGGAGGTTGTAGCCAGGTGGGGGTTGGCCTCATCTCTCAGGTAATAGGTGACAGGATGAAAGGAAATGGACTCAAGTTGTGCAAGGAGAGGTTTAGGTTGACTATTGGGAAAGATTTCTTCATGGAGAGCATTGTCAAGCACTGGAATAGGCTCCTCAGGGGAAGTGGTGGAGTCAAAATTCCTGGAGACATTGAAAGATACATAGATGTGACACTGAGGGACATGGTTTAGAAGTGGGCTTGGCAGTGCTCTTGGACTCCATCTTGGACTTCCAGCCTAAATTATTCTGCAGTATCCTGAGATCCCATCCGCTCTAATATTTTTTTTTTCCATGCAAGACCTTATGGGTGCTTTGGGAGTCCATGAATGAGTTGGAGTATTAACCTACTTTTCCTAAGCTGTAGGAAGTGCATTTCTGTTTTGATTGTCCTGTCTCTGAACCACAGAAGCCAGAGATGTGGTAGCTGTGAGCAGACACATTTTAGCCAGCACCGCTGGGCCTGGGGCTCCCCAGCAGCCAGTCCTGCTCAGGCCCTGGGATCACACCTGCTACAATATCCAGGACTGTATCCACAGCTGGGGCAATGCTCCACTTGGTGACTTCAGGGATTGTGTGTGTGGACTGATTTATGATCCTCAAGTGTGTTGTGTAGTAGCTCTTTTTTTCCCCAGACAAGGCAATTCAGCTTCAAACATATCTGTCTTATTTATAAGCAGTTTAAACTTTACACTCAAGTTATTTTCTTCTCTTTCCCCAAGCTCATAATTTAAGGGGAAAACCATCAAAAATAAGTACATAACATAGCAGAATACAAACCCTTAAAAACTAGCAGAACCTTCAGTCTCTGCTTGTTTTCCTTTATGGTATTTTGTTTTATTAATAAGGCTGCCTCTGTATTCATGACAAAATAAGAAAGCTATTTCCAATGAAACAGACAAGTCTTTGTTAGACATCAAATATAACTAATATTTGACGTCATAAATATTAATGACTTTCATGTCTTCAGATACTTTAGAATCAATTCCAAACATTTTTGTTTTGATTCACTCTTATTTATTTTTTCACATTGAACTGGTAGAAGGAATTTTCCCCTGTTTTTCTGTGAAAAATGTATCAAGTTCTGCAGCCTTCTTTTCTGTTTGAATTAAGATGTTGTTCAGTGTGTCTCACATGGCTGTGTGTGTACAGGACGGCAGAATTAGCAGTCAGTGTCACGTCACAGAAATGTAGATATGATGGCCACGAGTCCAGCTGCCAGTTAGAACTGATCCTGGGATTTTCTGGCAAAAGAGAAGGGATTGGAAGTGGCAGGTCTGTACCTGGAAACATTTAAGAGACCACATTTCCTGTGGGCATAGCACACAGCACAACCTGTCATTTGACGTCTGCTTTCTTTGCCAATTCTCCACAGGTACTGAACAATAATTGGGATCTCAGCAACAATAAATTAGTATTTGTTGTTCCTTAAAAGCAGGAGATTCCTCTTTCTGAGTGGAGTAGTTCTGTCTCTAATCACAAATGTACAGGCTCAGGTTTAGGCCACAAATTCAAGTTTTCTTGTCCTATAAATAAATAATGAATAATGTTATCAGTTGAATGAGTGTTGATGCAGAGAGCAGAGTCTCCCAGAGATTAGATATCTGAACCTGATATATCTATAACAATTTATAGCCAAGTTAAAATATCCATCCACATGTGGAGAAGAGGGCATTCTTTGCTTGTGGAGGGTTGGTCTATACACAGATCAAAGGAAAAAAAAAGATGCAAGCCTGTGATAGGAAATATAGGAAAACAGTAAGTTTAAAAAATAAAAATCATACCTTAAAAAAAATCTGAATGCGTTCAGAGCATGAAGGAAAGAAATCCCATGTTCTTTCCAAGCTTGTGGAACATCATAGCTGTTGTAAATAGGCCAGTCCCAAAGAGAGCACACATGTTCCAAATGGGAAGAGGTTATTTGCTGCACCATTTTAGCATGCTTGATTTATCAGTAATTATTGGAAAGTTGACAGGGATTTTGAGCAAAATAATTCAGTGTTTCATAAGCCCAAGATCTGGCATAAAAAATGTTTTACTTATGGTATATTCATATGGTGAGAACATAGCCAAGTTGTTAGCATTAATGAAATCCATCCTAATTCCTCTTTGTAAGATGCATTATTAATCTGCTGTTATTAAACAAGGAGTTCAAAGCAGTTAAGACAAAGAATAGGACAAGGAGAAAATACGTTTGAAAATTGCATCATTCGGAGCAAGAACTAGAGGCTGGACAGCATCCCTTCAGTTTAGTGAGGAGATTGATGTGTTGCTTGGGTTTTTTTACATGGCTTTTGAGGTAGAGAATATTGCCTAGGCAATCCCAGTGACTACATGGGATTTGGTGGGATTAACTAAATTTGGAAGTTTTATCCTGGTTTGCTGAGGAAGTGAGGATTATGAGACCCTGTATTATGCCTGTCCTCTCCTCTCAATCAACCCAAGCAATGTTGAATGTTTTGGCCAGCTTCAGTCAGAACTTGACAGAGGGAAAGTCCTGTTTCTACTAATTGAGTTCCTTAGTTTCTTTAAGTGTTCTCTGAAATGGTTTCTTAAAATATTGACTAGATAGAAAAGACAGGCTCAAATTAGGCCTTGAGGGAAAGCCAGTCTGGACTCAAGCACTGTTCATTGTGTGTGGCAGTGACAAGCCAGTCACCAGTGGGTGCCTCCTCTGCCAAGTCAGCAGGCAGCTCTGTCCCCTCTGCTCTTGTTGGGTAGGTTATCACACAGAAATAGGAGGGGAGGGCTCTTCAGGCAGGTGTAGTTTAGGGCACAAAGGCCATTATCTGTAGGAAATCAGGTAAATTTATTCCAGTGCTTACACTACACTGTGCTTTTCAGTGCTGCTGTCTGTCAGCCATCCCCACTGAGATCAATGGGAGGTGCATTGTGGACCGAAAGGATAACAGCTTAAAGAATGGGGATGTACAGTCTTGAAAAGCCTCTGTGTCCAGAGGAAGATCCCTGAGAGCCAGTACTAATATATCCTTACAGAATTTCCAGAGTTAAATCCTAGTGTTGTTCCCACCAAGGTCATAGAGAAGGCTGTAAGAACAATTTAAGTTTTCATTGTGTCATGGTCTGGTTGCTGCCACTAGTTGAGAAATCACTTAACAGCAATATTTTAGCAGATCTTTTTCAGACTGTTGATTTTCCCAGTGATATTGTGTTAATTACACAATGTCAGCAAGTGAAAGGTGAAATGGAAACATCCAAGAACAGTCTGAATCCTTTGGTTTGCACTATTGTATATGCTGCTTTGCATTGCTGGCTGCCTTGCAAGGAACAAGTGAATAGATGGCACCTTATTGCCCAGAGTTTTGAATTGTTCACAGGGATTGAGAAATGTGATTTTATTTTGAAAAGAAATTAAATTGGTGATGTTTTCACAGCCATTTGCTCGAGCCTAATGGGCTTGATGCTTTCTGTGCACATAGCAGGTACTTGCATACATGCCTTGGCAGCACAGGAGCTGTGTACATAAATTGGTGTTTGACAGTCTTGCTCTGCACCACTGAAGTGACACCAGCTCTGCTGGGCTGAAGTGAGGAGCACACAAAGCAGACTTTGGTAGTTTGCTACAGAGATTAGTGTTTGTTCAGTCCATTTACTCTAGTTAAAGCACAATATTAGGGGGTTTCTCTCAGTACAGACAACATGAGTCAATCATAATTCCATCAGAGTAAAGAGAAGTTTTAAGCAGAATAAAAAAATATTTGTAACAAAGGAGTTTTCTGTTTTCAAATTCACAGTTACAATTTACTAATGCAAAGAGAGAAAGGTTACAGTGTATGGTGCAGTATGCTTGGAAGAGTGGAACATTTTCTAAGGCCCAGTGAGAGGCCATAGTTTGGAGCTTCTGAGAGATAAATTAACCTCTCTGAAGTCTCATGCTGCTACTGGTACGTGAATCAGCTGAGCTTACACAAAACAAATGACCAAAAGCACTGCCTCAAGGTCTGCAGTGCAAGGGACAGGCTTTCCTCTTGTCTGGCACTGTGAAGAAATGGCCGGGCATGATTTGATCCCCCACTCCATGGAGAAAGGCTTTTACCATTGCTGTTCTGAGAGAGACAAGGAATTGCACCTTATGCCAGGATACTCTGAGGATCCAGGCTTGTATAATGATGCTTGCTGTTTTTCTGCAAGATCCGTTCCCAGCTTTCCTAAGAGGTATTTCCAGAGCTCAAGTGGATGAATACTGACAGCTTCTGCTTTGTATCCTCAAAAGGATGAAGGAGAAGACAATGCTGAAAATAGTACTTAACTCTGTGCTGTTGACCTCCTACCCAACTGTGCCACATCCACATTCACAGAACCATAACCTCCCTGACTTGCATTGAGAACTAAGGAACGCATTGTTACTGACCCAAATTCATCCCATTGAGTCTCTTTGCAGTGGCATTTGACCCCAAAACTGTCCTTTTAAGCAGTATATCTTTACTTGGAAAGAAAAAAATCGGAGCTTGATCATGGAGAAACAGTTTGGGCTTTGGCTTGTTTTATTTAGTTGTAGGAACTGACAAAGGGGGATGCTCAGGAAAAGAGAATAATCTCGAGAGACTTTCGATATTCTGAACAAAAGAAAAAGCAGCACTTAGATATACACAGTGCTTACTGCAAAGGGAGGGCTAATGAGGGGTTGAGAGTGCTAGATGTCTCATGTGCTTTCTTCTTTTCTAATGTTCTGGGTGGCTGTGTGATCTGATGGCTGTCAGACACTCCGTGGTCTGACAAGGCTTTACTTCTCTTTAGAAATGTATTTTGTTTTATAATTTATGCCTGTGACCAGTTAGGAGGAAAACGCTGTTCTCCGAAATACAACTCGGACACATCAATGCAGATAGAGAAAGAGGAGCACTTTGATAGACTTTCAGTGCTACAGGCAGAACTGGGTTTATTTTCCAATGGAGAGCCTTCATCTGAACATGCAATAGGTGCCCCTGGTGATTCCTGTGCAATGACTTCAAAAGAGCCTGATCTTGAGCTTATGGAAAAATCTCAGAGTAATGCCAAGCTGATAAAAAGACATATCTTTGTATATCTTCCGACAGGGAAAAGGAAAAAAAAAGGAAATAAACCCCTAACCCAAATTCCTCAAAAGCAAGATGAGCCAGTGCTTTCAAAAGACTTATCCCAAACCATCTTACAGTAAAGGCATTTATAATATATAACTATATATAGGCAGTGTGAGAAATTGTCATGTCTAACTATGTACAGACAATGGAATTTGCTGTTAATTGTCCCTCCTTTTGTTCACTGAAGGAGTGAGGAAGAGAACGAGGTAATTTCAGAGTAGTCACCACCTGCCTGATTCCAGCTGGTGGTGTCCATTCTCCAGGCTGTGCTGAGCAGTGCTGGCTGCGTGGGGGCAGAGCAGGGGTTTCACCCCTCTTGTGCTCCTGCTGCTCCTCTCTGGCCCTGCTGTCTCCCCGGGGTGGACATAACCTGTCCTGTGGCTCTGGTTTAGCTAAACCCTCTCTGGATTCCTCACAGGAATTAATCTACTAACTCTTTTAGTCATGCTTTCAGAAGAAAATCCAGTATTAGTAAGACTTTATCTAAGGCTTTACAGTGCCTGATGCTTTGTTTTACAATCCTGGAGAACCTGAATGCTGGAGAATTTCCAGCGATCAATTTGTTGTTAGAAAAGAAGGGAGGAAATCTGTTTGAGGTGTTACTGATGAGAAGTGGATAATGTAGTTTTGATGCTAAAGGATTTGAAAAATTCCTCACCATTGAGTAAGTGGAGTCAAAGCACAGAAAAAAAGAATTGCTTAAAACTTTTTAGAGTTTTATCAAAATTATTTAGGACTGTGATTTTATTAATGTTCTGATAGATTAGTCCACATCTTGAAAAGTACCCTAGCAGCATCCTAAAAATGGATTATAAGCTGTCCTTTCTTCCTCCAACAATTGAAAAACAAACAAAACAAACTAACCAACCAACTTTAAAAAAACCCAAAACAAAGCAGCAAAAACCCCCAAACCTTTTTATAGGCAGAGAGGAACACAGAACCCCATGGTTTGGTCTGGGTTTGGTCCTTCCTTGGCAAGTTCTTTTGCATCTAAGGCAAAAGAAAGGTTTCTGGCTTATGGTCTGAAAGCACTGGACTAACAGTTGAAGAAAAAATGACAAAGAATGTAGATATTTTGCAAAGCTTTCAGAGTTGCCCATGACCATGCAGCATTAGGGCACCTGTGTGCAGCTGCTTGTGACCTTCCATATCCACTGACTGTGACCCCAGACTGAGAGAAAGATAAATTACTTATCTAATTAGAAAATCACCTGAATGCTCTGAAAAACCTTGATAGCAAAACTCTTATTCTATTTAATTCACTGGGAATTTTCTGTGTGTTTTATGCAATTAAATTTTTACCCTGAACCCCACCCTTAGTGTATGAGGCATTTGCAGGCATGACTGGGGTGAGCTGTGCTGTACCTGCAGGACTCTGTGCCTGGGAGATGAGAAAACCCAGTGGTGACAGGGCAAGCAAGAAGGGACGAGCCTCCCCTCCTGGGGAATTGGCTGTTGTGGGACTCGTGCCATACACAGTTCTTGTCATTGTTCAGGAGAAACCACTGGTGCCAGTCTTGCAAATCATGAATGGCTGAAGATAAGGTGCTTTAAAAACACATCCTTTGGCTACTGAGGAGAGTAGCTCAGGCTGGTGCTGCTTCTCCCTGTCTGCATTCAGGAGAGTGTCTGCTTCCCTGAGCCTCTGGACGTCCCCAACCCTTCTAGGTCTAGCAAAGATGAGGAAGCTCTAGCTCAATAAAGGAATGACTGTTAACAACTTTCTGCAGGTGTAGAAATCATTAAAATCTGCTTTCATGTCTGTTAGAATTCCCCTCTCTCTCTGTTAAGGTTCTCACAGACACAAACAAAACAGCAGTTTGGAGCCAAATTATGTGTAACAAGGATCAACCCTCTCTTGATCCTCTTCCCTGTTCTCCAGAGAACTTCCTTAACCTGAAAATTATATGGGTTAATTATGAAATTATATTCAACAAGGGCTCAAGTGCATTCAGCACAAATTGAGAAGAAACACAAACTGTTTGTGGTCTCCTTGAGCAGGCATGCAGGGCTGTTCCCATCCTTCTCTGTGTGAGTGGGCTCATCACTGGTCTGAACAGGAACAGCCCAGCCCTGTAAGCTAAGGAGAGGTAGGAGCACAGGGAGACAGGACACAAGCTGTGTTTCCATGGGAAAGACCCGGGGGAACTCTCCATGCCCCATCAGCCTTCAGGGAGGGATGTCTCCAATGCACAAGGCAAAAACCTGGGATGCTGATGGCACCTTTCAGCTTCTCAGTACCCTACTGCCAGGAACACACATCAGTAAGCTGAGGTGAACATTTGGTAGTCAGAGCCACAGAGAGAATGCCCGTGCAGGAGAGAAATACAGGAAGAGGTGGGAAAGAATCCCATGGTGACATTGCTCGAGTTGGTAAAAAATTGCCCTTCTGTGGTATGGAAGAGGTGGGCTTGCAATTGTGTGAAGAAATGGTTGCCTTCTGTGGCTAGCAGTGGAAAACTGTCTTCCCTACTCTGAAATGGGTGCTTTGTCCACCTTGATATTCTGCAGCAGAGCTTCCTGTCAGACCCAGCCTTTAAAGCAGCTCTTTTTGGCCAGAGCTGGATGACTCAGTACGCTTTCATGTTCGGGTATTCCAAAAGACAGGCTCTGGTAACTTTTTGCTTTCATTTGAGTTTGTATTTGTTTCATGTTTAATTTGTAGTGTGGTGGCACTGCTGATAGTAGGAATCAATGTGCCCCCCAATTAGTGGCTTTTACTGTTAAAACATGGAACTGACATGTGGGCCTGCTCAGGAGAACAGCCTTGGGAGGAAGAGTTCCCAGATCTCTGGCAGGAAACAGTTGTTCTAGAGGTTTTTAAAGTCTGAGAAGGCACCTTAAGCCGTCAAGGCCGTGGTTGGTGAGCACACCTAGGACTAGAACCAGGTCTGGGTTTTGGACTCAATCCCTAATTATTTATTGTCTATCTAGTAGCCATTAAAGCAAGCAAGAAGGATGGAAGGTGCCACCCTCAAAGTGCCTTGATGTCATCCCTGGGAAAAATGTCTACAGGTTAGTGCTTGCAAACAAGCCCAGTACATGCAGGTGGTCTGTGCTGTCTGTGGGAGTCGGGGGCAGTGGAAATGCTGAGCGTTTTCCTGTGGTATCAGATTAGTCTTGGCTGTAATGTCTCTCTAAGGAGCAGCTCTAATTAATGCAAAATACTCTACTTACCACTTAATTAATACTGAGGCCCTACGAAACAGTGCAAAATCAAGAGCCCTAATTTAGTAGTGCCTCCAGTTGTGGTGTGGGTGAACCTTTCGGGCACGTTGGTGTGGCCGTGTCAGGGATATGTAAGGGAGCAGAAGGCGAGGCCCTCCCTTGGATGCCGAGGTGCTCTGCCCTGCTCCGGCTGCCTCATGCTGAGGGCCCCAGCAGAGGAAGGATGGCAGACAAGGTACCTTCACCTATAAACCTGCAGAAGGACGGGCAAGGTCACCTAGTCCCGATACAGCAGTTGGCACCCTCTGGTCTACCCCTGTGAAAAGAGTGGCCGTGTCTCTGCTGTCCATTGCTGCTCCCTGGCCAGGCACCGGCACAGATGAACACGGCTGTGCTGTCATGCCCTGCGATGTGCGGCACGGGTACAGTGCCCGCTCCAGCCTGCGGGCGCAGCCAGGGCAAGGCCAGCACTGAGGAAAGGCAGGGTCTCCCCGCACTCCCCTGGCCGCAGCGCGCCAGCCCCGGTGTGCCCCGAGTGTGGCACCCCCGGTGTGTCCCGAGTGTGGCAGCCCCGGTGTGCCCGAGTGTGGCGCTACCGGTGTGCCCCGAGTGTGGCAACCCCAGTGTGTCCCGAGTGTGGCAGCCCCGGTGTGCCCGAGTGTGGCAGCCCCTCTTGTGCCCCGAGTGTGGCACTCCCGGTGTGCCCGAGTGTGGCAGCCCCGCTGTGCCCGAATGTGGCACTCCCGGTGTGCCCGAGTGTGGCACTCCCGGTGTGCCCAAGTGTGGCAGCCCCGGTGTGCCCGAGTGCGGCAGCCCCGGTGTGGCGGTGCCCCGAGCCCGCAGCCCCGCAGAGCAGCCGGGCAGGAGGAACTCTCTGCCCAGGCGTTTCAGGAGCGGTTGCAATCCTTAGGGCAAAGGGCAGCTCTTCCTTCTTTTCTCTTTGCAAATATAAATGTCACCTTCCAAACTGTATTGTGGCTCTGCTTGATAAATCTGGAAGTTTTGGGGTTTTTTTGTTGGGACTTTTTTTGTGTGTTTTTTTCTTTTTTATTTATTTTTGGGTTGTTGTTGTTTTTGTTGTTGTATTGTATTTTTTTTTCCAAGCAAGGGTGCCAGTGCAACTCGCCCTGTAGCGCAAAGGGACCCAGAAAAAGAGAGGAAGATAAAATGAATTTAAATTCCAAAGGGGTTTCAGTGCTGGTTTCCTAGTCCCCGAGTCAGCAATGTGTTTGTGAAAATTCAGCCTTTTTGTCTCTCAGAAAAAAAGGGCTAAATCTACATCGGTGGCCCAGTCTAGGTTTGCTATTCTTTGCATTTTCTATTCAAGTGAATGAGAGTGAATGAAGTGGCCTGGGACCCTTTATTTGATCTACTCAATTGCATAAAGTGACAGAATTCTAATATATTTGTTTAATGCTCTTCAATGGGGCTTTCACTTTCTAGCTTGCAAATGAAGCCTCGATCTGCAAAGTTTTGTCCTTTTTTTCTTTCTACCTTTTTTTTTTTCCTGGCAGAGAGACCATATTTCATAACTTGGGCCACGGTTTGAAGTGATTTCAAGAGGAGTTTTAGACTCGAAAAGTGGGAAATAAAGAAACAGATGTGAAGTTATTGTAAATTCTTATAGTGGGCTCTGGGGCTATTGTAAACCCACTGCAGGCGGTCCAAAGCCTCTCTTTTTCATGCTGTAATTGAAACATATTAATTAGATAATTTGTTGTTAGTTTAAAAGAAACAAATACAGCCCCTCCAAGGCTTCACAGCCTCGGTTTCTTTTTGTTAACAGAAACAAAACAAAAAAACCCAACCAACCCACAAAGTGACATTTATATTAAGATTCCGAGATAATTCGGCACTGAAGTTGATGAAGCTGCTAAGTTTTTTCTGCCTTTCCCAAGGACCACTTTTGAAAAAAGGCTGGCTCATAAAACTCCCTCTCAGGGGTCGCCGGGGAGTTCTTTTCTCCCTACCTGGCACAGACCGCCCTTCCCTGCAAGGCGCGGTTCGAGAGAAAATAAATATTCTGAGTGAGAAAGAGCTGGCTGTCTTCAATAGAGGATTCAGTCCTGTGGGGTGGTGTCTTGTCACATGTCGAGGGGAGAGAAAACAAAACAAAACAAAACCACCACAAAAAAAAAAAAAAAAAAAGAGGGGGGGGGGGAA
>VZTJ01002936.1:259842-372846 GCA_013397795.1 Orthonyx spaldingii | reverse complement strand
GCTTCTTTTGCTTCACGGGGGCCGAGAAGGAGAAGGAAGCCGAGACATTTGGGGTCTCCTGGTTTTCTGTGTGCTTGAATTCCCGGTGCGATTTCCCGAAGAGCTCCGGCCGCTCTGGGAACGGCGGGGCTTTGTCCCACCCCACATTCTTCACCAAATCTGCCACTTTGGCGTGAAACTACTTAGCGCCCTTTCAAAAGGATTTTGTTCCTTTCCCAATGCGCACTAAACAAACTCCCCCTGCCTGTCAAGGCCGGACTGAGAACTGTTCCCCAAACCTGTATTGCTGATAGCTTGGGATGTGCAGTGTGCTTTGTGCCCGGGGGGGCCGGGCCGGGCTGCGCCGCTCGGGACCGGGGCTCCGGGCTCGGCAGCGCCCTCGGCCACCCCTGCCCTGCCCTGCCCTGCCACCACCGCCACTCGCTCCTCGCTGCAGTCACCCACCCTGCTTAGAGCCGGCTGCCTGTAAGCGCTGTCCTCGGCTGCCCCGTCGGGGATTCCCAGCGCCGCCCGCCCGAGCCGCCACTCGGCCCCGGGAGCCAGGCAGCCGTTCCGCCCCGGGACCACCCGAATTCCTCAATCCCGACAGGAGGCTGTCGTTCCCGCTCGTGGCTCCTGGGGCTGTCCCGGAGCCTATTTCCCGGGAGAGCTCTTTTCCCTGGGCCGCCGGCGGTCAATCCACGCGCGGGTGAGCGCAGCACCTCAGCCTGCCCTCCCTCCGCACGGCCGAGACCTCCCCGGGACGGCTCCGAGGAGTGCCAGAGTCACCCCGGCTGCGTGAGCCCGGGCTGGACGCGCAGCCCCTCGCCGCCAGCAACTGCCCCCGCTCGGGCTGCGGGCCCGGCCCCCCTCCGCGGGCCTCCGCAGGTGCGCGCAGGGGCCGCGGGCTCGGGCAGCGCAGCAGCCGCGTCTCCCCAGCGTTTTGTTAAGTACTGCGCTGTTAGCGCGGATCCCAGCTCGAGTCTCGGCGTTACTGCCCCGAGAGCCCGTCTTTGTGGTAAACTTCCCCTGCCTTCCCCGAGGTGCCGGAGTATTTATCTACACGTTTGGGATTTGTTGGTTTGTTTATTTATTTATTTGGAGAAGTATCAGGGGAGGCCTGGCAAACTTTTTCTTTTTAATCTTCCCTTTTAAACAAATGTCGCATTTCAAGCTGCCCTCTCTTCTCCTTTTCACATTGTAGGAAATATTGAAAATGCCACCTTAGTATTGAAGGGATTAACTTGCTTTTCTCCCAGCCGCTAACTCTGGTGTAAAGGGAGCAGTAGATCAACTGTATAATGTGTGCACTGTTTGGTCATTTGTACAAGCAGAACAAAGGTTGAGCTAAGCCAAATTGCATTGCACTTGTGAACCGAGTCCCAATTTGAAGTATCTTTTACAGCAGGGGGAATGAGAACAATTTCGTGTATGTCTAAAAGGGAATAACAAAGCCACTTTCTAGAGCATCTCAAAGTGAAGTAGTGAGGCGTGACATTCCCAGGGTGAGGAGGGACAAAGGCAGGGTCAGGGGGATGAAAAAGGGAATCAAACAGCCACTTTCACATGTCTGCCCTCAACTGCTGCACCTCTCCATAATAGGAAACAACTGTTGTAAAAAGGAGGATTGCTCCCATTCATTCAAAATAGCAAATGATAGCTAAACAACATTGTCAAAACTGAATCAACTTCTGTGCAGTACCACCCAGAAAAAGGTATTGTGTTTTGGTTAATAGCTGGGTGGAGCAAACTTGATTTTCCTTTTTCTTTCTTTCTTTTCTTTCTCTCTCTCTTTTTTTTCCAAGGACTCTTCTTTCCAGATTCCCCCGTTTCATAAACTTTATTTTTTATCATGAGCCTTTTTAACAAGACGTGCTCATCCTATTCACGCTTTCTCCCACAGTCTGCTCTTGTCTCGGTGTTCCGTGCAAAACCAGAAAGAAAGAAAAATTAGCCTGAGTCCCGTTCTCGCTGCAGTCAGAACGGCGGTTCAAAATCCGTAAGCAATGTAAATCTTTCTTGAACTGCATGTGCGTGCCGCCCGGCAAAACCACCTTTAAATGACGAGGTTATTACTTAGCCAAACATTGTGAAATGGTTTTTATGACAATTGACGATGATTTTAAATAGCATATCCACAAGAATAATGGCTCGCACGTTACGGTTATTTCCCCTCTTTATAAGCAAAGGTAATAACCGCTTGCGGAATTCAGGCTCGGGCAAACTTTTTCCTGCATTGTGCGAAGTCTTTAACGAGCCGGGCTTTAATTAGGGTCAGAACTTTGAATGCTTGTGTTTTTCTCTCTGTTGGCGGGGGGCATGTTTGCAAACAGACCCGTGAGCTGCCGCCGCGAAGCCGCAGCGCGGTGGGGGGGTGCGGTGTGACTGTGTGGGCGCCGGGGCTCTGCGCTTTCCCTTCCTGCCGCAGCGCCCCCCGCCCGGCCGCCACCCACCGAGCTGCCCAGGGACCGGGAGCACAATTCCCTGCCCAGGGACCGGGAACACAATTCCCGAGCGCGGGCCCCCGCCCCCGCGGCCCCTCGGCGGGACGGGACAGGGCAGCCCCGCCCGCCGCAGCCCCCCCGGCGCTCGCACCTGCGAGGTTCGGGCCCGTCCCGCGGGGAAGGGGCAGCGCTGCCTCGGCCGCGCCGCGGGTCCGCAAAAGCAGAGGGGCTGCTCGGCCCTCCCCGCGGCCAGGGGGGTCCGCAGGGCGCTCGGGAGGCGGCTCGGCGGTGCAGTCCCCGCACGCTCGGGGGCCGGGCGGCCGGGTGGGACGGGGACAGGGCAGCCTCGTGGCTGCAGGCGAAGCGCTGGTTCCGTTTCCCGACACCAGCGGCTTCCTTACATCTGTTGACATCCTCCGCCCGCCTCAGCTCCCGGCCGCTACACTCACGACGCGAGCAAAGCTCCCGTCTTCCCATCAACCCTCAGCTCTGCAGCAAAAACCATATTAACCTTCTTTAATATTTCCTCCCTGGAAGAGTTTCTTCGGATATAACTTTAGAAAATATTTCCCCGCAGCGATTTCTTCCCATATATTTTTTCCCTGCATTTATTATCGAGACATATGGTAGTCATACAGCATTCAACCAGCTAAAGAGAAGAGAGTTTGATAGAGGATTTTTTCCTCTTTTGGCGAGGAAAGATTTTACATGGGAATAAAAGGCACTGAGAACGGCAGAGTTTTTGGGCTCTGAGAACGAGACGTCTGCGCTGTCATTCAGAGGAGAGCCCTTTCATATTTCTTCTACTAGGAAGTATTTCCGTCTAAGTTGGCTTTCTCTTGAGCCGCGACGTGTAAAACCCCCGCTCGGTATTTTGGGTGACGGCAGTTTCAGCCGGCACGGCTGTTTTCTCGTCAAGGTAGAACTCCACTTGTAAGAAACGCCCCCGGGTAGCGGAAGGGACCCGGGGCCGGCGCGGAGCCCCGCGGACCTGTTGGCAGCCCCGCGCGGAGCTGCGCGGAGCCGGGCGGAGCTGCCTGGGTAAACTGCTTGTGTATTTCACATTATCATCCCGCTATCTGCAGGCAATGTAGATTTTCTAAAGATCTAATGAATAAACAACCAGCAAGTGCTGGCGGTGTAATTTACATTGTTAATGCCTACATGTGTATAATAAATATGCATTTGTATGTCTTCAAATAAACTCTTTTTAGTTTCTAACCTGTGGTGATTTTTTTAAAAGCTGTCTTTTCCAAGAAACCAATTTTCCGTTTCGTTTCCTGAGCTGGTAGGGAAGGAAAAGACCTAGCAAAGAGCTTCACATCTGCTTTTCGGTGACAGCGGGGGCTGCGCGGGCCCNCGGGCGCAGCCACCGCCCGCTCCCCCGGCGCGGGATGGAGGCCGCGGCCAGGCAGCGGCAGGCGCTCGTTCCTCAGCGCAATTTGCCACGCTTATAACAGCAGAACAATTTAAATGTACAATATTAGCTCACAGTATTAGTCTGGAGGTGCAAAGAACAATCCATTCAGAGACTGAGCTTCAAAGGCACCGGATTCCCCTCAAGGAAAAGTTTACAAATGTGGCTGCTCCCTCCCTCCTTCCCTGCCTCCCCCTCCTCCCTCCCTCGCCGGAGACAAACGGTTTTCCCCGAACGCTTCTGTAGAGGGCATCCCTGACCAGATTTCTCCCACCTCGCCGTGCGCAGCGCGCTCCCCCCGCTTCGACCCGCGGAGCGCGGTGACTCCGTGCGCGGCCCCGCCGCCCGCGATCGGGCTCCGCGCCGCCCTCGCGGGTCGCGCACCGGCAGCGGTGCTTGAAGGCGAAGCTCGCACTTTCAGATCTTCGGGCTGAAAAGCCTAGCGCTTCTAAGCCCCTGCTGACTTCACCTTGGGAGGGATAAAGATTTTCTACTCATTTTTCGCTACAAACCAGGTGCCACTTTCTTACACCGCTTGATGGCAAATGTCTCGTCTTCAGCGAGCTGGATCTGGCATACATTATTTTAATTAAGTCTATGGCGATTTACTTTCCTCTGAGATCCATTCCACGGTGCAATTAGGAACGTATTGGTGCTAGCACATATGAATATTCAGGAGAGTGTCAATTAATTAGCAGACAGAGGAATCTCATTATGGTGCTCAAAACCCTTTTAGTGCTAAGCAGAATTAAGGGGGCATTTGCCAATGTGCTGGATTAGTGAATATTTTACTGCGCGCTCATTTAACTTCATTATCATAGCACTTACGCTACTCTCTGATTTTATTAATTAAATTGCTCATTAATTTATCCAGAAAGGGGGATAAAAAGTTTTATGACGCCACAGCAGTGGCGTAGACGCCCCAAAGAGAGGAGTGCCGCCCTGCCGCTCCGCAGGAAAGCTTCACCCGGGGCCGGAGGGAGGCCGGGCAGCGGCCGCGCACCCGCCCCACGCGCGGAGCCCCGCGCCCCTCAGCCAGGTGCATTTTTATCTCCCCTCACCCCAGAGATAAGTGTAATGCGGCAATTAGTGCTGCTGCAGCGAAGGGGAAAAGGGGATCGCTGGGAATTTGAAGCGTAGACTACGGGTTTCATCTCTTTTTCTGCTTAAATCTTTTCTCAGCATCTGGGGAGCGGGAAAGCCCACGATGCGATTAACCCCTTAATCTCTGCGCAGAAAAAAACGGCAGAAAGAAGAGACATAATCTCATCTTTCCTAGTATTATGGACAAAACCTAACGCGATCACTTTCCTGCAGAGACAGAAGCGTAACCTGAACGCTTTGCTGGGGAGGAGCGCGAGTGCTTCCCGAGGCCAGCAGCAGCCAAGCGCTGGCAGCGGGCTCGCAGCTCCTCAGCGCAATCAGAACTGCGAACATCAGAAGCCAGCGATCAGGATTACGCTCATTTTCTAATTAGGCAATACTTCAATTCTCATAATTTTTCCAAGGAGCATTGTATTAAGAGCAGCTATTAAAAAAAAATGTCCGTGGGATATTGTGCTTTGCAAAAAACAAACAAAAATTCCCTCAGAAATGTTTAATATTAAATATTAATCGGATTTAAATTCAATAGCCGTATCTTGCGACAGTTATAGATGTGCGGGAAGCTATAGATAATCAGCCCTTGTGCATCTTCACACAGGAGAGATCGACCCGGTGTCAGCAGAGGCTCCGCAGAGGAAAGGGAGACCGATGGAAACGTGTTTTAAAAGTCACCTCCATTTCAACACCGAGCGCGAAATTTGCCCAAAAAGGTTAGAAAGACAAATATTAAATCTGCCTTCACAAAGGGAGCCGCTAAATAGATCCGAAATTAATATGCATGTAAAATTAATTAGCTGCATTTCATGACATCAAAATAAGTACCTGGGAAACAAGAACACCTTCTGGGCATTTGGCACCATATGCTAGAATTACAGTTAATTGACTAATTACATAAATTAGGCATTAATTTTACAACACATCAAGTACAAAAGATATCTCAATTAATTGTGGAGGGAGAAGGATGGGGTTAAAGGGGAGGCTGGCGGTCCGGCCGGGCCGGGCGCTGCGGACGGGGAGCGCGGCCGGAGCCGCCGCCGACTCGGGGCGGTCGTTAGCGCACGGAGCCAGCCGGCCGCGCTCATTAGAATTAATTACACCGCGGAGATTGATTAGCGCGTGTCAGGGCGCGGGGGCCCCGCCGAGAGCAGCCGGGAGCCGCCCAGAGCACGGTACGGCCCGGACCGGGACGCGCTCCTTCTCTGCACTGACCGCTCCGTTCGGTGGAGCCTCGTGCCCTCCCCCGCATCCCTGAGTGTTTTATTGTGGGAAGAAAACTCAGTTCTGTGGAGAAAAGGCACGGGGTTGGGGTGTTTTCCAGTGAAGTTAGTCAGATTTTCCTATTACTTTGCTACAGTGGGATCAAGTTTCAAATAATATTAACTATGTTAGCTAGCCAAAGCCATGGCACACAGTGTTGGTGCCTCAGAGGTATGAGGGGGTGTGCTCCATAGGCCCAGCACCCTGGGGCCTCCTCACCTCTTACAGAGGCCACCTGACAAGATTCCTTTCTCCCCTCAGAAGAGAAGGGGTGTGCAGTTTGTACCTGACTGTACCCAAAGAGGTGCCAGTCTGTCTGCATTTACTTTGTAGCGTTCCGTTGAAGCACGAGGGAGGCTGTGTTAAAATGCAGGAAGGATTTTTAGCTAATGGGAATAATTATATCTTTCAAGCTTAAAATGGCAAAATTCAAACCAGTACGGGAGCCCCAGGGACCGAAACAAGCCCAGGTCGTGTAGCAGGTAGTGCAAAGATTATGACACTGAAAGTGTTTGGGAAGGCACTGGTAAGGGGTCTGCATTGACACTGGGATTTGCTGAACACCACAAAATAAACAAGTTCTACTCTGCAGCTTTTGGCAAGGTGACTGGAGAAGCTGGGACTGGACCTGCCCCAGCAGAACAGGAGGCCCATGGCAGGCACCAGGCAGACTGCAGGGAGGGCTGGCTTCTGCTTCTGTGGGGAGGTGTGGGGACTCTTGTTTCTTTGTGACTGCCTTACTAATACAAACAAAATTTGGCTTCCCTCTCCCTTTGTAAGTAAATATTCCACAGGAATAGACCACTGTCTGGTTGCATCAGTGACAATACAGCCTGACTGTTGATGGGCTAGAAAACAGATGAAACCCTGCCACACGTCTATCTTTTTATTGAGACAAAATGTTCATTTTGATGTAGCAGTTTTGTGCTGCTGCCAGATGCTGAAGGTACTTGAGGGAGATGTTGACAAGTGGATAATTGTCAACAGAACTAAAACAGACACTTTGTTTACAGTTGAGCATGATTAATTGAGAGTAAATAAAACAACAGCTCTGTTCATAAAGTCTCTCAGCATCTCAAGTTCAAAAGCAGGCAGCACACTCCAGAAAGGAAGGCACTGAACCTGCTCATACACGGGGGTCAGTAACTGAGCTCGATAATGAGAACAGCCTGTGCAGCGTGGGGCATCACCCTCTAGGTTTCAAGCCAAGTAGTTTCCTGCTTACTTTTTCTCCCTGTTGGTTTCTTTTATTTTTTGTTTTCCTTTTAATTTTGGCTTACATGGCTGGCTCCACAAAGGGTTATGGATCACACACTAATCCAAAAGAATAAGTTATGCATCTGAATGCTGGATATAGTTGACTTAAGTAAAATGATGGGACAGAAGTGGTCTAGAATTCTTCATCAACAGTAAAATAGGAAGTGATGCAGCAGTCTTTCTTCCCACATTGTAACTTAAAGGTTGTTATAGAATATTTCATGCTTTAAACCAGTAGTGAGGGGCACAAATTAGTGGTGATGGTCAGTAAAATCCTGGAGTACTCTGTGTTTTTGTGGTTTTTCGGTTTTGGGGTGTTTTATTGGTAAATTAAGATGTGTTTCTGTTTGTATCTCATGTAGCAGTGTATATTTACCCAGAGCTGTACAGAAGGTGGCACAGTTAGTATCTCAGTGGTATTTATGCTGCTCAGACTAGGCAGATGCTGCAGCTCAGTTGGAGGGTGGAGGGGAAATAGAGTTTACCAATCCACCGTCACCCAAATGTGGGTTTTGTGCATATCTTTTTCAAAATTATAATTTCCCCTCTCTCCGTTGTGCTTTGATCCACTCTGAATCCACTACCTGTGAATTATTCTGTCTGTAATGCACAGGAGCCCTACTAAGAGACTCTTGTAGCAGCTGGTTTAGCCTCCCCCCATGTGCAGCACACTTACAAGCAAAGTTAATCTATATTCAACCTTCCTACCTTGGTGCTGCCCTCGGGTGAGTGGTGGTTTCAGATCCACTGTCTGTGTCTGTACCTGTTGTTGGTGGGCATTCAAACCGCTGGGAGGGGGCTGCAGCTGCTCAGAGCCTGGGAAGGAGACATGCTCACTCCATCATTGCTGAAGGAGGGGCAAGCTCTCTTACTGATGACTGTTGTGTATTTCTTCTCAAGTCAGTTTACTGCAGCTTGCAGGTCTGGGATTTTTTGTGTTTTGTACTAACTCTGTCCTACCGTCATTGACTTCGACAGTGCCAGCTTTCAAGGCATGTCCATATGAGAACCTCCCTCAGTCTAATGCCCACGGGTCAAAGAAGGGATTCCTGGTGGCTGTGTTCCAAACAGTCCTTGGGCAGTGGTTGGGTGCTGCTCATCTATTACAGCTGTATCTGCTTGGAGGGAGAAGAAGACTGTCAGGAATTGGTAAGAGTTTGCATAGCAATACACACTGATCTGTCTTTTCAACGTACAGGTAAGGTTAGGTTATTGTTGTGCACTCTGAAGGCCAGTCATGCCACCAGCCTCCTGCCCAGAGGTGTCAGAGCCCCGGGGTTGCTGCCAGTGCAGTGTGTGTTGTGATGTGGCTCCACCAGCCATGCTCAATGCATGGAGTCTTCCTGGCACTGCACTGGCTGCTCGCTGGCTGCTGGGCTCCTGCCCATGTGGGAGCGTGGGTCTTGGAGCCATGCCCAAGGGTATTTATTCTGATTGTCAATAGCTTGTCAGTTGGATTATTAATTAGTTTCTACTTAGACTATCACAGCCAAGATGATTGCACTTTTTTTGCTTTGAAGCCTCCTGTATCCTTAGTATTTCTCCAGTTCCTTCAGAAACCTTTCTCCTTTATCTGTGATCAAAACTTTGCTCATCCCTCATCTAGAATGTGCCTCTTCCTCTGGAGCATATGCTTGTCTAAGCTGCAGCAGTTGTTGCTTGCCTGTGCAGCTCAGAAGTGCCCCAGGATGCTCCCCCAAAGGCTGCTGCACTTCAAAGGAGAAGCTGCAGGCTCATGGCAGCCAGAAAACAGGCGCTCGCGGGGCTCACAGCCCCAAAGGTGGCTGTTGGCATGGATGTAAGAGGAAAAGCTCCTTTCAAGGAGCAGCTTTGGAGTTTCCTTCTGTAGGGGATCACTGGGCACTTCAGGGACAAGGCAGCAAGCCAGGATCCTCTATGCAGATTGTGAAGTTCTTCCCAGAAGCTAGAGCAGCTGTGTGAGGAACTCCTGTGTGAGTCAAAGCACCAAGGGGGAGTGTGGTGGGTAGAAGAATTGTTCCCCTGGTAGAGAGGTGAGAGCATGGTCTGTTCAGCTGCTGGTAAGCTCTCAGACCCTAAGTAAGGGCTGTCTTGTACCAGCCTGAAGTCCACTGTGTTACTTGTTTGGATGGTGGCAGGTGTCAGCTCTCCAAAACAGAAGGCCCTAATTATTTGCAAGACAGAAGGAGAAAGATTATTTCCGTACTTATGTCAACTTTGTGTTTTCATTTGAATGACTGTCAGCTGGTAAAGGCTGCTGAGATAACATCCCTTTGAGCCTAACTTACCTAGCACCTTTAAAGGAGAAGTTTTCTAATGGAGTTATATAACTTTAAAAATAGGTCCAAAGACAGGAGGTTCTGCTTAATTTGACATCAGTGGAATTGGTGTATTTTACAAATGGTAACGATCACATGAATTGTACGTGACTTCTGAATGAGGATATGCTGAGGTTTTTTATGATCCAGACACCAGAGCTATGATGCATGGACCTACAGAATGTCTGTCAAAAATCACCATAAATTCTGTAGTCTAACGCAAATCCCGAGAATGTTTCTGTCTAACAGGCCCAGGGAGATGTGCCTAGATTTCTTGATGCCCTGTCAATATAATGCCCTGGGGCATTAAGGGCATAGGCTGCAGATGGATGTAGGATATACTTTTCTCATGGTCAAAAGTTACTAGTGGATCCTGAAGGAAGTTCTGCTCTGGGCACAATCCTCAAGGCAGCCAATCACTTGCTGCTTCATTACCTTGAAAGACCTTGAGTTGGAGTCAAATTTGAAGTAATGAGCCAGACTGATGAAGGTGAATGGGTTTGCAGCTGACAAGAGTGGACACATGCTGGTAACCATCTGGGATTCCTTGTAGGTAGCTGTCAAAGTGCACTTTCATGTTTAGGCTGTGAACGCCATGTGTGTGATCTACTTTATGTGCAGATGCTGTCCACCAGATAGTTCCATGGGTATTAAAGCCTATTTAAAGTGATGCTTGTTTTATTATGTACTCTTTGGGAAGAGACTGTCTGATTATCCATTAGATATTTTCTTCTGAAAAAAATAATGCCTCTTTTGGTGGGTGTTTGTGCATGAAAATCCTGAGATGCAGCAGTTCTGCTGTACTCTGTGTATGTACAGTTTGTATGCATTTGCAAAGTAGAACTTTGTTTAACTTGGTTGTCATTAATGATCAGAGATGCCATGGCACTAGTACTTCATAAGTCAATTAAACATAAACCATTGTAACAGGATTATTAAAAAGTACTGAATGCTGGAGAATAGACGTGGTACAGGAAGGGGCACAAAATTGCTGTGTACTTAGCGTGTATAATGCAGCTTGCTCAATTTGTTCCTGGCTATTCATAGGAGAGTACATTTTCTCTTTTTAATTGCACAAGATGACAAGACCTTTTAATTAAGGTGGCATCTATAGTATTCATATACTGCAAAACCCACAAATGACTAAAACTTAATAGCATCGTAAAAACTATGGTTAAAGCTTTTACCAACACTGCCATCACAGCAAAGGCTCTTAAATCAATTACATCAGCGGTGAACTTATGCCTACACTGAGCCTACTGACTCAGAGAGCAGGAACTGATTTCTTTTCATGCAGAAATAGTGTCTTTGTGGGGTTTTTATGGCTGTAGTAAACTGGTAAATGGCCCTTTTGTCTCTTCACGTGTACCTGCCCTCCCATGTCTAATTTCTGCAACCTCTGAAATATTCTGTGTCCAGTTAGAAGATACTTTTGGGGGAAGAAGATAAAACTTCTTCACCCAGAAGTTTCCTGCAGGCTTCAGTGTGACAGAAGGTCAGGGAATGAGAACATTGCATATGGGGGATGTGGGGAAGCAGGCAGACAGCGCTGGGTGCCGCAGGAACAGAGCAGGGGAGCCTTGGTGCTGCTCAGCTTGGATACTGACTCGAGGTCTCACTTGGAGAACCACATCCTCCAGCTCAGGGATCACAGGATTGCAGCAGGGTCACTGCTGCAACATGGGATGTTAATAATTTATGAGCAAAGTCTTGGCAAGGGTTTATGCACAGGCAGATTATGTTCTGTCTTCCCCTTTTCCTTATAACGATGGTCTTGCATTGGTTGGGCTGGTGTTTTTGGGGGGGATGTTCCTTCACCATCCATTCCATAGGATGCTGTCCTGTGCAGGAACCACAGGAGGTGCATCCCACTCCAGGGGTGAGTGAGGTACGTGGCAGCTGAACAGTGGCAGTTTCTGCCTTGGTAACACTGGTAGAAATGGGAATGGTTCTTGGTCACTTTTGTAGGGGATTAGGCTTTTTGTTTTCTTTATCTGCAGAATGTAAAGGAATATTATGCAGATGCTTAAGGTACAGTCTTATTTTTGGCAAGAGCTTTCTGTGTTTCTCATCACCTTTCTGTGTGTGTAACAGTTACTGCAGGGGGCTTTTGCAGGCATTTCTTTTTTCATAGAATTAGAAATTTAACAGTTTGGTTTTAATCATAATGTCCTGATGCTCACAGTTCCTTGAGCACACCTTCTATTGATTAAGAAATAACCAGTTTGTATAATCCAACATTTCCCTTGGGATTAGTTCAGAAAGCAACATGATTTTTACTTTATTGCTAAAAATACTGTGTTGTTTACCAGATGAGCATTTAAATAATTTAAGGATGCTATTCTAAAGAGAGACCTTGTTAGAGTGAAAAGTGCTTTATCATGAGAACCTCTAGCAAAAGAGAGGAGGACAGAGTAAACAGGCAAAGAAGAAAGGACCTTGGGATGTATTAACATTTAGCAACACTAAAATTAATTGTCTTAATCATGTCTGGTCTGATATTATGGAATTATGTTAATCAAGTGTATTTTCTCTGTGGTCAGGTTTAGCGTGAGGATTATTAATTTGTGGGTGTGGAATCAGTCGTTTGGGGATTGTTCTTCACAAAGCTCTGAGACTACTGGGGTTGTTCAGTGGCCAGAATCCTTGATTCTTCAACGCTCTCTATGTCCCCAGTTCAATCCCAAGGGCCCTGAACAGCAGGAGTCAATCAGCTGGGTGGGCTGAAGAGCCTGCAGTCTTTCCAGTGCTGTTTTCTAGACTGGCATGTTTGGTGTGGGTGTCATGGCACAGGAAAAGCTGTGTATCCTTCTCTTCCAACCCTTCACCCCAACCATCCACCTCCCATTCTGCTTCCTGTTACCTGGGAAGCCCCAAGGCCTTTCTTCAGCATGTGACTGGTTCATCCAGCAAAGGGGCTGCAGTTGGGACCACCATCATATTCTGACAGAAGTTAACAGAGCTCTAAAACAGTCAAGGGATCGAAAGTAATGTAAAGCTGTTAAAGCCTCTCTTACTTGAGTCCCAAGTCACTAAAGGAACTTGAATTGGGCTTATCCAGTTCATCTGTTCAATAACTGGTGAACATATGCTTAAATTTAATCCTGGAGATGACAACATTTGGTAAGTACCATCCTAAGCAGAGTTAAGTTTTTTAAAATGTTCTTTGTGAATTTTCACATTGCTTAGGAGTTTCCTTTTTTCTGCAGTAAGAGAAAAATATTAAAAATACAGTCAGAAACAGAAGTTTGGCTGTAACTGTGAAGATCTGAGAACTATGGTAGGACAAGACTTGTAGGTGGGGGTTGGAACTTAATTGGACTCTGTGGTATCAATGGAAAATGTAGCGAAGTTTTCAGTCCCACAAGGATTCCCCTGTAAATGATGTGTTCTTTTTATATTTCTGTACTCAGCACATCAGTGTGTCAACACTTGGAGAATAATATTGCTCACAGTATACGAGCTTTGGAAAGTTGTCATGTTGAGGAAGAGTCAGTTCCTCTAAACCAGTCCAAAGAGTCTGAAAAGGTGAGAAAAGTCATATTGTTTTCTAATTCAAGCTGATCCTGTGTGCTTTAAGCAATGAAACTTTTCACCCTAATGCTGCTTTTAGGCCCATCAATATTTGTAGGTGTGGTCAGGCTTGGTGTTGGTCTGGTCCTGTTGAGGATCCAGCGACGCTCCCGTGTGTGGCTGGGTTTGTGGCTGGGTCTGTGTGGAGGTTTTGCACTGGCAGGACAAGGTTGGGTTGTGCTCAATGCTCCCAAACACTGTGGTGGCAGAGAGCTCTGCTGACTGTCAGCCCTTTATTGAAAGGAGGCTGGGGACAAGGCAGCTGCAGTGAGGAAAAAGATTGTTGGCTCTGGCATTGATTCCCTGACTATTTGTGTTGTGGAGCTTGGAGTTCAACTCCAGGGTGTATTTCAAGGGGACATTTATGCTCGGGGCCAGGTCTGCCAGCACTGCTACGTGCAGCACCACTGACTCCAACGAGAGCCCCTCGCACAAACGGCCTGGAGTTTGTGGCACACAGTGTGGCTCAGAGCGTGCCTGGAGGACATGTGTGTGTTTTGTGCTCTGGGTGTGTTTCCATGAATGTGCTGCTGATCTAGAGCCTGATCCTGCTGTGCAGATTCCACAGGAACATGCATGCTCTTGAATACAGCACGTTGAACATTCATTTATGGGAATTTTGCAAGCAAACTTTATGTATGTAGCAGCTGCAATAAGCATGTTTTTACAGAAAAAAAAGCATATTTAGAGATGTGCTGATTTGTTTTAGGCTTTTTTTTTAAATAGTTACTGCAGATGTTACTGTTTTGAAACACTTGCTTATTTGAAAGAGAAGAAAGAATGAAACAGGAGTGTTCAGTCGTGTCAGCACCCTCTGAAGCTGAAAGCATTACCAGTACGCAAGTCCTTAAGTGTCAACACTGTTTAAAGGAGGGGAAAAAAGTTCTATTTGTATTTCCCCTTCCCAAAGAGCAGATATGGATCCAAATAGAAGGCTAATTTCCAGGTATTTCCTGTGGAGTTCTAATGATGCAAAGAATGAGATCAAAGGAAAAGTGAAAATATAGGCAACTTCTGATTCTTGGTCCCTATCTCTAGATGCAGATGATCAGACATAACCTGTCAAAAGATTCAGTTTCAGTTATCTGCTTCTGATCATGGGCTGTGGAAACAAGGAATTGAAAGGATGTGTAGCGTGACCCTGTACATTGGTGTTCATATTCTTAACCTCTGTGACCATGGATATTTCTTTTTTCTGTCGTGATGTCTGCTGCTCTGTCCCTCTCACTGCCTGTTAGAGGCAGCATGAGGGACACCAGAGCAGGAGCAGAGTGAACAACCAGCTCTGCACATGGCACAGGGAGCGAGCCAGGGTGTAGGAAAAACACCCAAAGGAAATCTGATCTCAGCGTTGGGCCTTGAGGTATCTGTGATATCCGAGAGCAAGTGAAGTCACGGCGGGTGTTCAGCACTGGGGAAAGAGCCCAAAAGCTCCAGAGAGGCTGCTCTGCTCTGCCTGAAAACCAGACAGTTGTGCCACAAATGGGCTTCTTTGAGCTGCTTTGCTGTGGGGAAACTTTTTGCATTCCAGGACTCAGGGTTGCCTCCCACCTGCAGCAGAATCCCAATGATGATGAAACTGGCAGCACTGAAAAATATCTCTTATGTAACTCCTCTTCAGCTACTTTGTTCCAAAAATATGGGCTTTTTATGATTATTTTTTTATTTTAAAGGAAAGGTCACCTTAAACTTGACGAACTTTCACAGCCTGAACAGGCAGGGGGTCCATGTGGAGAGCAATGTCTCTGGGGATGTCCTTTTCAGTGAGTAAGTTCACTTGAGGCATGAGTCTTAGGTAGATTTGGTTGCATTTACTAACACAAAATCTGTCAACGGTAAAGACACCTTCACTGTTTAATCTTCTGCTAGAGGGGGAAAAAAAGAAAATCAAAATACTTTTTTCTTTCCCAGAATAGCTATCTGGCAGAAAACTTGAAAAAGGTGAATCCCCTTCTTGATACCAAGTCACTTTGTTGATGAACAGTGCTCCCAGCAAAAACTGGGAATGATACCAGACAAAGGATGCCCAACATCATTATCTGCATTATATATCAATAGTTGTGCTTCCTTGCTTATGAAGTGTATAACCTTGTGTGTCCTTAAAGTGTAAAAACAAAACACACGCCACCCTAAGGACACCTGGGACTGCACTTCTAAGAAGCCAAGAGAAAGAAAAAGATTTTATTAAAATATTATGAATTATTGTTAACATATATTTACATAATTTAGTTCATCCCAGGAAACATCTAAAAGCATGAAATTTTATATGTGTATGGTCATGAAGCCATCCTTTAATGTCATCATGTCATAGATCCATATTTGAGGGGATTTGCTTATTTTATCTAATAACAAGACAATTTATGGGGCTGCTATCCCTTAGATGGGATACTTGTCAGGCTCTCTTAGCCTAATCCTAAACTGGAAAGACAGTGTCTCTTAAAGATCCTCATGTTTTGAGTGAATAGTTTAAAATGCTCCAGCTTGTGGGCTAAGCAAACTGGGTCAATGGTGTTACTCAAAAATTATTGCTGTTAGTAAGTGACATTTAAGGATTTGATATTTCTATTACAAGCTTTTCTTCTTTTCTTGGGAGTGTTTAACTTGTAATTAATTTTGTTACATTGAATGTCATTAAGCAAAGAAAATTGAAGTATCTTTAGATTTCTTATATATAGAAGCAATTTTTGTTAAAGGCTTTGTCTTTTGAATCTGTTACTTTTTTACTCTGAGACAATTTTGTAGTATTTTTGCAATTAACAGTTATCAATCCAAGAAAGACTCCTGACATTCTTGGTCAATTGTTTACACAATCACTATTTTAAATAGAAAACTGCTAAGAATCTGATTATGCTAGTGGAAGTGAAGAGGAAGACAAGGCTGAGGAAAGCAATGTGGTGTTAACAGTGTCTTCTAGAAAAATGAACTTATTGCAGGATACATTATTAGGGTAAAATCTTAGTGAATGCTGAGGTAAATCAGAAGGCAGGGAGAACTCGAGCCTTGTGTGTGCTGTATGTGAGTGATGAGGCTTCTGGTGAAATGTCTGCATTTAACCACAGAGTAATCTTACTTGCAAAACCATGTGTATAAACAAAATCTTCTGTTTCAGAGCAAAGACAGGGCTAATTGTGTGGCTGCCGAACAAATCTGCCTGACAGCATGTCCATTAAAAGGGCAGTATGTTAGTGAGGAGATGCTCTGAGGGATCCTGGAAATTGTTTGTCAGGAAGCTGAGCACTGTTGGGGTGATCAGATGCCTGTGAACCACAGGTGCATTGTTTCCACTTCTTGTGGTTTTCATCCCTGAGTTTTGAGACCCAGGAACACCAGCATTTCCTGCCCATAGCTGCTGCTTTGCCATCTCTATTCCCCCCTCTGTCAGCAGTTGGCTACCAGACAAGCTTTAGATGAATGGCATTCACCTTACTTCAGAGTTGTTTTATGATGCTGGTTAGATGAAATAGTTCCAGCAGATACTCTCAATAAGCAAAGGCCTGTACTCTCTGCAGTTCATTGAACCCATATGGATGAGAACAGCTGCAAAGATGGGTTTGCTACCTGAGGCCAATGTTTGTGTTGCCAACCGCGACTCCAGCTTGCTGACCCTTGTATAATTCATTGCAGTTGAGGAAATGTTGCTCACACTATTCCATTTTGTGATGAATGGCATTACTTAAAACTGATAGTCTTGTAAAGCAGTGGTGACTTCCCATGTCTGACAGATGTGAACAAAGAATACAGTCAATAAATATTGCCATGTTCTAAAGGAAGATTCACTGCTCGCAGTTGAGGGAGAGGAATTTCAGTGCAAAGAGAAAAGAGGTGGAAAAGAGGCTGGTATAAAATTACAATTTAGAGGTTATGCTTAAGGATGGATCTTTGTGGGGATTCATGCATTGCAGGTTTCTGAATTATCCAGGTGTGGTGTTACAGGCACATATTTCAATCTAGCATCGTGCAACAGTTACTCCTTCACTGACCCTCTTACAGCAGCCAGGCAAATCATTTCAGTGACCTTGCTGAGCTTAGACTTCCATGGAATTTGCCCAGAAAGGGAAGGATGCCTCAGGAAGGCCATATCTGGATAATAACATTTTCTACTTAGTACGATTGCTTTGGAGAATGTTTTTCATCCAGACCTTTCCTGGTGCATTTTTATTGACCTTTTTTTTCCCCCAAACTGAGGTTGAGGGTTTTCTTGTTCATGTGAAAGAGCATCTGACCTCCTAACTGGTGTCTCTGAACTCCGTGAGAAGTCCTTGTAGGCTTTGCTGGTGGCCTCTGCAGGCAGCAGCCCCAGGTTCTGCTGAGTCAGAGATTAGAGCCAGCTGATTGTGTCGATCAGTGAGAAGAACAAAAAGGCAGATTCCTTGAAAGGTCAGGAATATCCATGAGTAACCATTAAGAAAAGAGAAAGAGGAACTAAGACTAAAGACATAGAAGTGTTTTAGCAGGTTTCTGTAAGAGACCTGGGCAGAAATTATTATGGTCTGAGGGATGAGGATGCCTGGGCAGGTGGAGTTATTCAGCAGACCTCTGAGTGGATTGGATGAGTTTCAATGAGGAACAAATTGAGGTGAGTGGTGGAAGCATGGTGAGAAGGGAACAGATTCCTCTTTAATGTGAACCCTTCTTTGACAGAGCTGGTGTCCCTATGCTTTAAAGGTATATGAGCAAAAATAACGTAATTGATGATATTTTTATATGAATATACAGGGCACAAAATCACCTGGTATTTGTCCATATTCACTCTGTGATAGGTGTGCAGTTGTTTCAGAGTCTTCCACTTAATTTCTTGCCACTTCATGAAGTATGAAGACAAATGAGTGTTTCTACAGAATGTTATGGACAACTGCCCCATTCAAAGCCCTTTGGAAGCTGAAGTATGGGTTAATATTTGTTTCCTAGTCTTTTGTGGTGTTAACAGTGCACTAGCTGCAATACTGTGGCTATTTCCCTGGAAATGTTTCATATCATTAAATGGCAACTTTTATTCATGAGGGAAAATAATTTTTTTCTCCAAGGCCCCCATTCAAAACCCACAAAAATCGTTGCTAAAAGCTTGTTAAGAAGGTGCCTGAATTAAGTCCATGGAGTCAAATAAGAAGAGAAGTTTATGTATCTGTATAGGCAGTGGCTAAAATGAGAAGAAACCCAGTTAATCATCTAGAGTTTTTCACCCTCAGTAGCTAAAGCTTGCTACAGTGCAGAAATCAGACCATAAAAGTGTGTGCAATAACCTTATAGTTGAGTGATGCTCATCTTGCTTGTGATAGAAGGAAAGGCAGAGGCCTCTCACCCACGGGCTGAGCAGCACAGCAGTGACCCTCTGCACCAGGTTCTGAGGACGAGCTGTTCCTCAGCCCTGACTCTGCCCCAGGTAGGCCAGCAGGGAAGCTCCTGAAGTTGCAGGTCTAATTGAAGCAGCTCTGACAAAGTAGATCAGATGTTTGTGGGCACGAAGGTGTGTTTGCAGTTAGGCTGAGAAAAGGATTTTTGCTTTGCTTTGTTGTCACTAATGTTACATCTACTGAAATCAAAGCTTCAGCACTGAAATGCAGTTACAGTGATTTCTGCAGTTCTCTCTTGTTTCTTTACGTTGTAGTGTATAGCCACAAGGGGCCAAATTAGAGATGTCAAGGTAGCTTTTCTAGGCTTAACTTTGCAATTAAGCTGCTTTAAAAGATTTCCCAATTAAAATGCAAGTAAATAACCCACAGTAAAAAGTAAAATCATGTGAAACTAAATCGATATTCATTTGGACAGCAGCAATTCTTTTAAATTTATTGTATAGATCTGCACACCTTGAGTTTTCAGACTTGTGAAACAATGGTTGTCTTTTATATTCTGTGTGAACTGGCCAACATAGTAGAAGGAGAAACTTCATTATTATTACTGTCTTGGGGTTTCACGGTTGTTTGTGGCAAAGGAACAAGGAACTGAGGACTCCTGACCCGACCTGCAGGTGCTGTGCAGAGGTGTTTTCCAAGGATGCCCAGCTAGCAGTGGTGTGCCTCTGGATTTTCTTGTCTATGTCACCACTTTCTGTTCGACTTCCCCAAGGTGGCCTTTTTTTTTTTTTTTTTTTTTTTTTTTTTTTTGGAACTGCGNTTTTTTTTTTTTTTGCTTTCTGGAACTGGCAACCTCACTGGAATTCCTGCACAATAAATCTGGAAGCAATCTGGAAATCTTGGTCATTTTCCAGAGAGTGCAATAGGCATGGGGCTGAACAAAACTTCACCTGCCTTTGGTGCCCTCACTATCAGCCTGTAACTGAGAGACAGCAAACCCTTCCTCCTGTGGGCAGCTGAGCCCAGAGAAGGCAGAAGAGAGAATGAAGAGGTGGCAAAGAGGAGTGAACGGAAGTCGAGAAGTGAGGACACTTAGGGAGATGAATTGGTGAGACCAGGAGTTTCCCTGCTTATCTCCCTCCTTCTCCCCAAACAAGCTGAGGATCCTGCTGCCCTTATCTGCTGCCTCGAGTGAGGGAGTGGTAGGTGCCAGAAGTCCCTGTGTTCAGTAGGGAGTGGTGTTTTCTCCCTGCTTGGTGGGTCAGGGGTACATTCAGTTGCAGCATCAGCTGCTGCAGCTCCTTTGGTGGTGATAGGAAGCCCGTGTTGGGAGGTTCAGGAAGCTGCCAAACTGCCTTTGCAGAGGCAGCGAGAAAGGGGAACTGTGATGCTCCACTTCATATCTCTGCCAAAACTGAATGGGATTTCGTGAGACAAAGAAAGGGCACTTCACCACCTGCAGGGCTGCTTATCAAAGGCCTTCTACACACAATGGAGGTGTGAGAACTTTCCAAAAGTGAGGGCACGAACATTCTCTAAAATTTGAAGTATTGAGCAATCTAGATAGAAAAGTAATTTACCAGGTTGTCTGGTAATATCATTATATGCACTTGTGTGTATATAACTGTGTACATAGGTCTGTACAAGTATCTCTCTAGTTAAATATAATGTCCACAATTCGACTGATGTAACATCAAAGGTCCCAGCTCCTCACCACACTTATCTGGACAGAGGCAACAGCAGAAATGGATGTGAAAACCAGACCAATATAATGCCTTTAAGACAACTCAAAATCTTGTATTTATGTCTTGCATTTTGCACTTCACTTCCTCTGTCTGTTTTGTCTTTTGTTATTTTGTCATGTCTCTGTTCAGATGCCAAAGTCCTTAGGGAAGGCTGCATTTTCTTGGCAGTGTGACACAGTGCACTTTTGAAAGTTAACGACTACAATGTGAAATAAATATTCGGTGAAATGGCATTTTCATGATTGAAGCTTCTGTTACCAGTGATACCCATCAGCAAACAGAAGGAAGCCTTAGGATTCTGGATGTGCTCTCACAAGCCTTAGAAATGCACCCACAGAACATGTGGGGAGGACCTTACTCTGCGAGGGATTCAGTCCCTTAGAAAATAAAAAGAGGGAACTCTTCAGGGACACACCTCTGTTGTTGGTGTGTACAGACCTGATGCCTCAACTGAGTCTCTGGCCCTCACCAATATTTTACAAAGGTCTCCGTATTTGACTTGTGTCATGTATTTAAGTGCCTTTAAAGTGTAATATTCCTAATCTGGGAACTGTATTCAGTAACATGTTTCCAGTGGTTATTCCTGGTATCTGGTGCTGAAACATAGGAGATCAAGTGCAGACACTGAATTTACTACGTAATAACAGATATAGACTAATTGATTTATTTGTTGCAGAGCAATACATTAGCACAGTTCTGTGGAACAAAACAAGACCTGGGACAGTGGATCTGGTAGCACTGTGTCTAACACCAAGTAAACACAGGAATCTGTTAGTAGTCATAAGAAACAATTTTCATTTGGAAACACAAAATTGTACCTGACATCTAGCAGAGGTTCACTGCAGCTGGAGCTGAGCAAAGGAATACGCTTTAATATAAAATAATAAACTTCTAATGCATTTGAAGTGCACTCTTTTTGAGCAGACCTATAAAATGACTTATAATCTTGCTGTCAATGCTGATAGAATATCTGTGTAAATGGCCATGGGTCACTGAGTGTCATTTATAACCATTCTTAGATCACTATTCAGTTGCTTTTAGGGTTTATTTTTTGGTTGGACTTAAAAACAGCAGGAAGATAAGAGAAACAGTCCTTATAGACAATTACTAGATCATCTGGTATTCCTGAGATTGAAACAACTTTCAATGTCATGCACTGATAGTTTCTGGACTTGATTATTTGTTGAATTGGTTGAAAAGGCAATTTTTGTCATAACCTTTCTAATATTTTGGCATTTTCCATGGACAAGAGAAAAACATTTTCATTTTTTCCAGCAGTGGGGTGTCAGATCTCATCTGTAAGTGCCTAGGGTAATAACTACTGACTTGGTGTGGCGGTGGTGCTGTGACTGTGACCCCACCACTCCCAGTGCTTCATTGGATGTGACTTTCTCCCACAATGTGTAGCAGAGTCTCTGTTTTGTCTGGCTCATAACAGAGCTCTGAGAAATGAGGACCCCCAGTTAGTGGGGGGTGACTGACACCAGACTGCTCAGAAAGCAGCCTGTGGTTGCACCAGGAGATGGCTGAACTGTAACTCCCATGAAATTCCAAGATGTTGTTTGGTGTCAGATGGGAGAAAGGTCAAGGAAAGGACTGCAAAAGGGAACTTGGAATACAAGGTGAACAAAGAAAAAAATCCCCGACTTCTCTGAGAAGCAGAGAAGAAACATAGAAAAGGGATATTTTAATGTGAAGGGTGAAAAAGTAGATGAACAGTGTGAATAAATTTCCAAAGCAGATTAATAATGATGACCATGAAAATGACAAGGAATCAATACAGTACATAGAAGTAAAAAAAGAAAATGAGGAGGGAGCGAATGGAAGGGCAAAACTGAAAAGTGTGAAGATACAACATGCAGGAGGGTTACAAAGAAGAAAGGATACATTCTGCTTGTGGGTTAGAGGATTTGTGGTTGGGTTTGGTTTTTTTTATCTACTGAAGCTTTTTCATAAATTTATGAAAAATTGATGGTGCACTAATGGTGATGGACTGTCATGGATTTGCACAAAAGTTGCTGTGACATACAGACTCCTTAAGAGGTCTCAGATCTGCAGTCTGTAGACAAACTGCTTCTGAGCAAAGTGTCCCTTAGTGTTTTTCCCCAAGTGTTGCAACAAAAACCTCACTCCAGCTCTGACTTGGGTTACTGGAACTCACAGATGCTCCAAAGTCCAAGGTTAATCATCTTGATCCTCCCTCAAGATGTAGGACATGGTCTGTACTTTGAAATCTATTCATATATTTTGGACTATTACTTTTTGAGATCTGCCTACTGTGCACAGAACACCTGCAAACAAATGAGAGTTGACAATAACAACAGAAATCAGGACTACAAGTGTGACACAACTTTGCTAGTATTCAGAGAAATCATTAAGTAAATAATAACTTTTCAGGGGAGAAGTGGAACTGGTAAAAAATGATCCTCAGTGCAGATGTTTCCAAGAGTCAGAAATGTGGGCGTATCTCCCCCATGCCAAATATTGTTCAGGTTTGCTTGGCTTCTCATTCCCCTCTGCCCAGCCTTCACCAGGAGATGAAGTGCAGTGTTCCAAGAGCAGCTGTGTATATATCTGAAAGTATGAATTTGGGTAATTCCATTCATACCAGAGTTGTGAGGGCAGCTTTTGATTTCACATGTTAAGTCTCCAGAGCCAGGTACTGACTCAAGGTGGTTTCAGTGCTAATCTCAGTGTCTTCCTGTTTTTGACATCAAATCAATGTTGTCAGTTTTCTGTCTGATAGGAACTGAAAGGATTTGAGAAAGAAGCAGCTTCAACTTATTTTTAAAATATCAGTGAAAATCTTCCTGAGTATTTAGAGCCTCTGAAGACTTCAAAATGACACATCTCAAGGAAAGTACAGTTAATCCCACAAGAGCAGAACTAGATTTGAAATACCCTGCATTTGGTTATTGGACATTTAAATGTAGTGATTTGCTGAGCCTATGTTAAGCTTACTTGGACATCCTTATTCTTCCCAGGCCATTGGTTAGTCAACAGCATGAGGTAATGAATTACTTACTAAAGCCAGTATTGCCATTTCCTTGGTTATCTGGGCTTGTGCTAGAAATGTGCAGCCATAATTCAGTGTGTAGTTACTGTTTCTCATGATATAAATGGTTGCTATACATTGGATAATCGTTGGCATAGACATGGTGCCTGAGTTTTTCTTATTTCAGTAGGAAGCCCAAGCCTTTCAGCTTCAGGAAGGCTGATATGCATCCTGTAGTATTTGGGGAAAATAACAGTAGGTGAGCATCCCAAGGATGTGCCCCAGTCCGTGGTGCTCTGGGTTCCCACTTGAGAGCTGTCAGTCACTGCTTGTGTTTCTGTGAGGCTGACAGCTGTTTGAGATGGGCTGTTCTCTTCTGGAATAGGGGAGTTGTGGTCCCAAAGAGCCATAGGAAACAGTTCCAGGAAACAGACAACTGGGAGAGATGACAGCAACAGAGGAGCTCAGAAATAAATGGTAAAATGAAGTCTGCCCTCAGTGAGAACTGCCCTCACCTTCAGCAGCCCTTAACCTGGGAGCTCAGTGTGTACCACTGCATAAATCTTAGTCTAGGGTTAGAGCTGAGATGGGGGTCAGGCTTTCCAGAAGGAGTAAACTGAGAAATGAGTAAGAGTGACACTGAGAGGAGCTGCCAAAATAGCCTGAAAACAGCTGGTGGGATGTTGCCCTTGGCATTTAGGGAATCTAGGCACGTGGCCACATTCCCGATGTAGCCTGCAGTCAGGAGTCAAGGACAAGATTCAGGTGGAAGCTCTGAGAATGAAATGTCCTAATCATCAGTAATGCTCAGAAGGAGCTACCAAAGAAAAATGAACAACCTGTGTTCTGTTTCATGTGTTGAGAAGGCTGTGCCCAGTGTAGGAAAGGGGAGTTCCCAATACGTGTCTATTTGTCATTAAAATGTAGGGATGGTGTGCAAAGGATTGGAATCACTGTGGTTTAAACAGCAGCTAATAGCTGAGAATAATCTAAGAAAGTGAGGTCAGGGGAAAGGTATTGATTTTGTGTCACACAAATGTAGGTAGAACATCTAAGCATTAAATAATGTTCCCAGGGCACTTTTCAGTGTGACTGGCTGAAAGAGGAGAGCACAACATATTTAATGACCTGGAGAACACAGCGTCCTTGAGGTCAATAATGTGTACTTAACCTTTCGGTTTTCCATGTTGTCTGCTTGTCCAGCTGGTTTATGAAGTGTGTGTTAACATGACCGGGGATTTAAGGCAGTGATAACTTGATCTCTCAAACATTCCCTGCTGTTGCACGTGGATGTTGGACAAATGCATTGTGAATTCCACTGAGCTTTCCCTGGCACAGCCTGCAGCGACTGCTGCTGCTCAGGCACAGCCTTGTGCTCTGAATGCAAGTCAGTGGAATTTATAATGCGAACACTACTTTGCCTCCAAAACTTAAAACGAGAATAACGTCTTCCAGCCTTCAGCTTTTGTCAAGGGACTTGTGCTTATTTGGTGGCACAAATAATGATTAATTTATTTTGAAGAAAAAGTAAAATAAGAAATAAAGGCAGAGTTTCAGTTAGCAGCAAGCATACCTCAGTTAAGAGGAGACTAAAGATTTTTACAAGATCCTTATTAGACACTAAAGTCTAAATTAAATCATTTTAATTGGCAAATGAAATTAGCCTTTCTTATATGAAAGCTAAGATCAGATCTTTATTCAGCCTCAGTGTGCAAATGAGAACCTTGTGTCCCATCTCAAAGAATTACTGTCCCTCTGAAACAGACTGAAAAAAGTTTAACCTGATTTTATGGAGCAAGATTATGCCTGTCACTGTGGAATGGTCATTAAATGAGGTATCCCAGTATACGAGCAGTTCCCATGTAAATTAATTTAGGGTATGCTTTGACTTTTAGTAAGTTCCTGAAATTCTAATATGGGTGGTTCTTACCTGTCTTTTGAGGATAAATAAAGTGCAAAACCTTTGTTTTGTAGAACTGACTTCAGTTTAGATTTTGCTTCAGGAGACTCATCAGACACTTATTGTCACTCTTACTGTCTCTTGAAATTGCAGGAGATGGGGTGTGGTAGTATTTAGAGCTCTCACAAGCCAGCAAACTGTGAGTGTCCCTCACACTTCTTCCTCTCCCTCCCCATGAACAGATGTGTGGAACAACTGCTTTGGCACTCAGAGCCACAGCAGAGTTACTGCAGCTTCAAAAGCAGCTGTTCAGCTGCTAAGACAAGGTAAGAACATTTTCTGCTCTTTTTATCTGTTACTAATGCAAGGCAAAAAACTTGCTGTTCAGTATTAATTTATACTCCCATGGCAGATCTTTCCTGCCTGTCACCACAAGCTAAGAATGTAAACATGCACAAATACCCAAAGTCTGTAAACTGCATTACACTGATACACAGCTGCAGCCTTTCCTCAAGCACTGCAACTCCTGAGGACTCCTCTTGCAATCCTTCAGCTTCCTCCAGAACTTCCTGAGAGCTGATGCCCCACCCTTGCCAGTCTTGGCTGGAAATAGCAGGACAGAAAGAAGTGCAGCCCAACAGCTGCAGTAGGTGTGTGCAAGCTGAGTGCTGCCTCTCTTGCTCTGTACATGCACATGTATATATAAATATATTATATATGTGTGTGCAGAGCTCTCATGACCCAGACTGACTTGTGTGCTTTCCACTGGGTGCAGATTTTATGCTGATATAAGAATATTTTTGCTCGAGGTTTCTATAGGAGTATAATGAACGTTGCCATTGAAATATGGTGAAATTCTAAAGTAGTATCAGGCCTTTCTGTATGAGGTGCCCAACGCAGTCAGAATGAGAGAGATCTCTTGAAGAGTCAAACTAGACAATAAACAGAAGTTGCACAATAGAGCAGAGGAAGGAAAAGGTGGATGGAAGCATATTATGAGATTATTTGGTGATTGAACCAGAAAGGCAAAAATAAGGTACTGATTGACAAACGTATTTAAGGAAAATCACAGACAGAGGCATTCAGACACCTCTGTGAGTCTGGCCCTAAGTAAATGGAGCGATAATCCATCCCTCAGATGTGCCCTCTCTGGCTGGGATGGGGGACATGTTCTGCAGTCCTGTGCTCTTCTTCCTGATCAGCAAACCTTGCAAAACCGGCAGGAATTCTACTGCTGTGCTGAGCCCCAGTGATGCATCCTGCTCTGAACATTGTGTCTGTCCTGCTGCAGCAGCCAAGTGCCCCATGCTGCTCACAGTGAAGAGTAAATGCCACAATTCCGTAGAGTTTTACTTCTCTGGGAAAGCTTTAGATCATTCTTACAGGAGAGCCACAGTTAAAATATGGAGCTGGCAGTCAAAAAACTGTGAGCTCTGCAAGAAGGGTCTGTGTGTGTGGCAGAAACTCATCTGTGACTCAGCAGAGCACTGAAGGATGTGCCTTCACATAAGCAGCTGACAGTCACCTCTATTGCATAGAATTACTGTATTGTTTGGGAAATGCCAGAGTTCTTAGCTGGCTAAGGGCTCATCAGTGGCATGGAACTACACATTTCCCATGTACATTTGCTTCTGAAGTAAACTAAAGAGGATAATTTTGTATTTCCAGCAAAATGTCTTATTTTCCCAACTTCAAATGGTGGAGCACAACAGGAAGTAATGACAATGTTATCAAAATTCATCCTGACATCTAAAATATTCTATGCAAGCATTGTATAGAATATATACTATTCTATATCCCCTCATTTCTTCATCAGAGCATTGTCCCCCTAGATTTGCCTTCTGAAAGGTTTGGATCAAAGTAATTCAAATTTTAAGGATATTTCAGAACACATATCAGATTAGTATGATCTCATTTTTCTATTAATTTTCCTTTATTTTCTTTATATTTGTGAGCCATCTATTATTTATATTTATTAGTAACAGACTATTAGATTTTTTTTTTTTCCCCAAACAAAATTTGCAGTGTAATTTGAGTGTTTGATAACTTGTTGGAAATGAGGTTATGATCCTATGAAAACTTTTACCTGGAGCAATGGCTGTTTCTATATGACTAGTTCTATCGATTTATTCTTGTATACAAACATTTGAAGGATAGATCTGCAAAGTTATATTGTATGTACATGATGCTGAGTCTTTCGGGGGGATTTCTCTCACAGGAAGACAATACTTTCCCTCGGTGACCTTTCCCCTACAAGTAATCTGTCACTGTATAATTAAATGAGAAAGTAAATAACGTTATTATTTCTGAGCATGGACACAGTGCACACAGTAACAAATCAGATTCAAAGAATAGCTGATGAGGGGATTTGTGGAGATCCTTGATGCAAAGTTTTAAGTGCAGTACAACCAGATACCTACTCTAAATTGGCTGCCACTGTAATTAAAAGTATAAATGTTTCAAGCTGAATACATCTTATTAGTAAGATTTTAGGAAACAAAAATTTAATTTATTCACATTCGATATGGTCTGTAAATGCCACCATTATATGCTTTCCTCTGGCCTTTGATTAGCTATGGATTAATAAAACTTTTATACCTTCTTTGTCAGCCTCATTTTGAACTCTGTTTTTGCATACTGCTACTATTAAATAAATGAATTAGTGTCCAGAAATGTGTCATGCATATTACCTAGCAGCAGGAAGCATAATACAGTGGTCAGCTCCCCAGGAGCATTATAAATCCTAACACGCTCGGTAACCTGCTCATGTGGACCTATTAAAAGCTTGATGATTTAGTGAAGCAGTATTTGTGCTTAACAATGGAATTTTAGTTAATTCAAAACAAAGTAAATCATTTCCAATTACAGTATTTGAATATTCACAGTAGCTACACAAGGATGTGCAGTGCTGCCAAGAAAAAAAAGAAAAGGCTTTATAAAGGTTGACTGGAGTTTAGCGTTTCGAGTGGTTGCGGTACCTCAGCATTAAATGAACACCACTCTTTGTAAAACATATTTATTTGACATAGCTGCTTCACTAGAGAGATTAAAAAGCTATGGCTTAGAAAGGGCAAAACTTTCCAGAGGTTGTGAAGACTTCAGAGACCAGAAAGGCTCCTGAAGGTGAGGCAGCACCAGGAACAGGAGAGCCACTCAGCCAAGGGAGTATTCGAATGGAGCAGGGTTGTCAGCAGAGATTTGGGATCATTTCAATAGCACTTTTTGTGTGTGGGTTCAGATACACTTTCATATCTGTGCCTACACACACCTCAGCAGGGCTTGCAGGGGTCTAAAGCTGCACTTGGGGGAAGCGAGTGAGAGCATTTGCCAAATTATCCTGGGACTCTGTTGTGGGAAGGTGAGGGATTGGTGGGGAGGGTAAAGTTCCATGAAGTGTCTTAGCAGCTTCTGTCAGGTGTAGCCAATGTGCTGTGTGTGTGTTCACACAGAGATGCACACAATTTTAATTGTAGTGTGTGGAAGATCAGTTCCTTCTGAAAACAGGTCAGTGTTTTCCAAATCTGTGTTTTCAACCCAGACTTAGAGGTGTGGCTCCTTAAAATGCGGATATGCTTCAAGAAAGGCACTGGGTTCCTAAGTGCACTAAAACCCCTGCAATGTCACTAGGCATTAGCATCTCAATTGCTTTCCTCAAATCCCACTTTGGCTTTTATTTACAGCCGCGAACTATTCTGTCTTCGTATCAATCAGTTTGGCACCTGCAGCCTCATTCGAAGTCATGCAGTTTAGGCTTTGAGGTACTTTCTAACACAGGACTTGTAGGTTCTGTAGAGCAGTTTAAACCAAAGGTGACAATCAAGCTGTTGTGAAGCTCTGAAACCCTAAGCATGTGCCACTGTTGTGCACTGAAATTAGAGTGAAGTTGACAACTCTCCAAGTATGACAATTGCTTTATATCTGCAGCATTGTTTTAAAAATGCTATAGAGTCCCAATGTATAGAGTGTAATGGAGTTTGTTACAGTGTTTCCTGTGGATTAATTCCTTAATTCTGGTTACAACTCCTGAGTAATGCTGTATGCATTTTAGCTCTCTTGTGATCAGCTGGTCACATGAAGTGGTTAGAGTTTACTATTCTTATAAGGAGAATAAGGGAATTTATAAGTGTGTGGGGGGGGCCTTATGAAAACATAATTTTTTAAGGCCTGTAGAATATTGCCAAATAAACATCACATGAAAGCACAGGACTGCATGAATAGGTCTTATTAACTCTGTGTCTGCTCAGCTGACTTGCACTGTGTGGTGCAGACAGAAGGTGGGGGAATAGGTGAAGTGCCAACCTCCAGGTGGCTTTTATATCTTAATTTATTTGCATTACTTTAAAAAAAAAAAATTCTGACAATGTTTTCCTTCATGAGTGACATTTGCTATCTTCAGATATATAAACCTGTTGCTGTTAATTGGGATTACATTATTCCTGCAAGTGTCTGATTCTTGTAATTTTCAGGCCTCAATTCCATTAATAATCTTAAAAATATCAGTATTTGCTCCTTGTGGCTTATTGGTCTCACCATAATGACTTTCATTTGAAGATGATGACAGTCATGTGATATTACCTATGTATTAAAAAGTCCTGAGGGGAGAGGCTCGGGAATAGATTCACCATTAAAACCGACGTGTTCCTGCTGAAGTGTGAAACACAAAGTATCGCCCAGTACCTTCAGAAGCGTTTCTTTGTTCATTTTGGCTGTTACAGCACCTGATACAGCCACCTGCTGCAGGGCAAGTTAACAACCCTAGAGCTGCAGAAATAGGTCCATGGAAGATGATGTATGACTTTGAGGAATAAATCAGGACAATAAGGCATGACTATTGGGATGCTATCGATTACAAAAACTGAGGTAATGTTCACTCGTTTAAAAACCTGTTAATATGCCATGGAAAAGTTCTGTGCAGATCCTGCTGTGTTGTTGGTGGCTCAAAGATAAGGACTGGCACCTGATGCTCAGGGTACTCAAGGGGCTGCTGATTGCATTTGCAAGTAATTGTCAGCATTTGTGAAAATTGCTGTGGGGGTGTGACCTCACAGGCCTTCAGAAGAGTAAGGTGGTCTTAATTAGCATTCAAAACAAATTCCAGGCGGTTTACAAAAGTCTTTTCCCTCTATTCTTCCCACCCATTTTAGTTATTTTTTAAACTTTTCTCTACCCTGAAGCCAAGCACTTAAGCAGCGCAATGACTTGGAACAGTCCCTGTTCAGAGGTGGTGCTGAGGGGAAAGAAAGGCGTTGGTACTAACGTGCAGTCACTTTTATGGGATACACCTGGTGGGAGACTCCTGGGTTTGCGTGGCAGGCGTGGGTCCGGAGGCGGCCTGGAGTCAAGGGCTGCGTGACAGGAGCTTGGTCAGCGTCTGTCTGACACGGAGCAACGGTGTGGGCCGGCAGGAAAATGTACTCGGTTCAGAGGGAAGCATTAACAACGAGAAGGGAATGTTTGTATGGATACAGTCCTCGTGGCCAAGGAGAGGTTTCTTTTGTGAGAACTTTGAGGCCTTGATCTGAGGCACAGGGTGAGTAACTTCGTTTTGGAATTAAGACTGAAACTCGGGTGTGAATCTGAGACTGAGCCTATGCCTGGGTGGCCATTCAGCAATTGTGTGGGACCACGTTGTGCCCCAAGTCATCTCAAATCTGCTGGCACTGCCAGAAACTCTGAGAGCTCCCAGAATGTTTATGAAGTAACTGTCTTTTATTCCTTTATACATGTGGCCTGTAATGCTGTATGCTTTCTGCACTGTGTTCTCATTTCCTCTGATTGCAAGCCACAGACTACAAGGAAAGGGAGGAAAAGGGCAACAAATATTGGAGTGGTGAGCAGAAATCTTTGTTGTGACTGTAACAAGAATTACTTGCTGCGTGTGGCTCTATTTTTCCTTTTAAAGTGTTATATTTACAGATCAGTCTTAATCAGTTCTCAGCATTCATGATCAGTAATATAAGTTGAACTGAATGTTATAATTCAAGTAAGTTTTAAAGCTTCTGTTGAGGCTTGTTTGCTCCTTCAAAACAGGAAATTAGCTGGCCTGAAAGCTGCTGAAGGATATGCAGGATGCTTTGCAGGAATATGTATGACCCTTTTTCATTTTAATGAAACTTTACTAACATATGGTTGAAGAAAACAAACACAAATAGGTTCACCCTGGCCAAATGCATTAAATCAAATACAGCAAGTGTGCTCATTATCCATTCATTGTTGTTTCAGAGTTACTCTTGATTGCCTAAGAAATCTTACAAATTAGAAAATCCATCAGTTGCTGCAAAACATGAATAACACATATAAGAATACAGAGAATGTATTTCAATCCCTTAACTTCTTCCTCTTGTGAGAGCAAAGCTAAAAAGGGTTGCTATACAAATAAAATCAAGGAAATTGCAGTTTAGTTAAAATATGGTCAATGTGGTCAGGATATATAGGGTTTTGGGGCCCAAGTTCAGTGATAAAGTTTAATGACAAAGGCTTTTAGAGTTTCTAACTACTAAAGCAACAACTTTGTCTCTGCATAATACCTGTTATTAAGCCAGTATTAAGTTTGTTCTACTGAACTGAATTTTAAAAGAATATTAATAACAGGGCTTTGCACTAGCAATGTTTATTCTGGACTACATATCATACGTCCATACCACTCCAGGCATAGGTAGGATCTTTCCATAAGAAGTATAAAACTAAGAGCAGGAATCTGGTCTAAGCATCTTCTCATGTATTCTGGCAACTTTGACAGAACTGTGGACGTGGAGATCCTCCCAAAATGTCAAAGCAGAGATCCATCCCTGGTGATTGTGGAGATGGGGTTCTGACATTAAATAGATTCCCATCCTTTAACTTTCAGAAGTGTTCTTTTCATAGGTATGTAAAAGCTAAAACATTTTTGAAAGTCTCATAAGCTAATAAGCTGTCCTACCTGCAGGCTCTTTGATGTCACATCATTTGTGCACTCTGAAGTTCTCATCCAGCTCATTCATCAAACAGGTCTTTCCATAGCTGAACAATCTGGGGCCACCTGTCACTTCTCAAAAAAAGGAAATGTACTGTATCTTATGCAGGAATTGGCTTCAGAAACTCTGGAAATTGCCCAGTGTTCACAGTCATATGACAGATCTGTCAACAGGATGCAAAGGAACAAATTGCAGTTTATTTGTTAATAAGTTGCTTATATATGCCAACAAAACTAATTCTGCTTTATATTTGGTTGAAGTGATGCATATTTCTACACCCACCTGTGAAATTTGTGTGGTTTTTATCTCTGACTTCTGTTTAAGAAAGTGGAAAGTGTCCACACTTACTCCTCTCCAAACTAAGTTTGTTTAGACCCATTTTGCACTGAATATAGACATGAATTTTTTTTCTTCAGAGTGCCTTATGTCTATCCAGGTATGTCTTTGTGCATGTGGATGAGCAATTTGTTCCCAATAGTATAAGAAACATCTGTAAAGAGGACATATTTCACTGAGAGTGGCACTGTGCCAGGAATATGCCCCAACTCCTGCTCTCAAGGACATGAGTTTGTGCCTCAGCTCAGACATGGTGTGCAGGGAAGGAAAACGTAACCCCAGTTTAATGCATATTTATAAGATCCGTGCTCTCTCCAGTGTGGTGTAATGAGTACCCAATGTGCAGTTTGTATCATTGTTAAAGGAGCTCTGGTGGAAACACCAAATAAAACGAACATGCTAAAATATTGTCATCTATCCCACAGGGTGCTGTTCTTCAAGGGCTTGGTGATTAGAGGTTTTGTTTTCATGCAGCAAACGTTACTTATTCACACAAAAGTCCTGCAGAGAGACTGAGGGACTTACACAGGCTGTGTTTGCTCAGGAGATGGGGCTGGGGCAGGGTTGTGTCTTCCAGGAAGAGACCCATGACTGAAGAGCATTGGGAACCTCTTCAGGCCTTGTACCATGGCTCTGCTTTTGATCATGTGCATAAATAGGTGTTCTGCAGAGTGGTTGACTTAATTCAGTCAATTTGATTGATAATTAGAACTGACAAATAAGAGATCAATGCAAATCATGAGGATAAAACCATCTGGGACGTGGTTTATGTGAATCCCCCAAATCCTCCTCAGCGGTAACCACACCACATGTACAGAACAGAATTCCCAGCTGGTTTTGCAAATGCACAAGTTAACACATCATAAAAGATGGAAAAAAAAGGCTTTAAAATTATTTATAGAAAAGAAACGGTGCAGATGTTGCAGTTCCTTCTTAGTGCAGACCTTGTGGGTGTTCAGTGCCTTTCCCTGGTGGAATGTGGGCTGAGCAGTGATGCAGTGGGTGCAATGAAGCTTGGCACTGAGCATGGGCAGGGGGCTGGGGGCAAGCCCTGCAGGTTTCTTGGCTGGCTTCTGCTCCTGTCCACAACTGCATAAATACTTTTCTAAAGTTTGAAGGGTTCCAGTGAGTTGCTTTTTGTTTTGTTGTTGCTGGTTTTTTTTCCCCCTGAGTGGCTAATCAAAGAAACAAAAAAATACTTTGAAGAAAATATTTGATGTGAAGTTGGAGGCATTTTGTGACAGAGAAATTAAAATCACAATGAACAGGCACTTGTTTTCACTATTGAATTTTTTTTTCCTTGAGTGTATCTCTTCTCAGGTGTGTTCCATTTCATACAGTGAAGAAACTGAAAAAAATGGTAGTTGGATATTTTTGTAGGTTTTTTCCTTTCTTCCCTCTTTCCTTTTTCTTCTTTGAAAGAGAAATGTCTCTGCAGTTAAGAAAATGGACTGCTGTCAGGAGATAATTTATCAGACAGTGAAGAAAATTCTGAAGTGTTTGATGATAGAGGTTAAATTTCTTCAATTTCAAAATATTTTTAATGTTTTAGCTGGGAAAAGGTGGTGGGGGAAATGGGACGAAAAGAAACTATACCTAATTTATGTTTAGGGACAAGATTGAGATGAGAGATGTGGTAAAGCTTGGTACAAAAAGAGAAAATATTTAAATAAACTAAAATAAGATAGAAAATTAATTTAAAACAAACTGAAATATAAATACATTTTAATAGGGAAAAGTAATCTGAGAACTTTTTGATGTTTTGTCAATAGAGTCTGGTTTTTCAATAGAAGGAGTTTTCATTTTCCCCTTTTTGGTAATGGATTGATGCAATCTCTTTTTGAGTTAGGAATGAATACTATTTACATTTACTGTCTGACTTGAGATTCAGGAAATCTAAATGACTTGACTGTGATGTCAAAGGCAGCCCAACAGAGCTAAGAACAGATCCCTTATCTGCATCCTGGGTTTGTGCTACTCCTAGCATGTATTCCTTGGAAAGAAATCTTTGATGGTCACAGCTGGTAAATCCCAGTCAGTCCCTGTCCCTGCCTGGCCTCGGGGAGAGGCTGGGCTGTGTGTGACAGGGCCACACCATGCCGTGTGCGTGACAGGCACACACCGTGCCATGTGCGTGACAAGGACACACCGTGCCATGTGCGTGACAAGGACACACCATGCCGCGTGCGTGACAGGGCCACACCGTGCCGCGTGCGTGACAGGGCCACACCGTGCCGCGTGCGTGACAGGGCCACACCGTGCCGCGTGCGTGACAAGGACACACCGTGCCGCGTGTGTGACAGGGCCACACCGTGCCGCGTGTGTGACAGGGCCACACCGTGCTGCGTGTGACAAGGACACACCGTGCCGTGTGCGTGACAGGCACACACCGTGCTGTGCATGACAGGGCCACACCATGCTGTGTGACAGCGTTTGTCACCTCCTAGGGCTGTGCCAGCCTGCCTGTCCTCAGCACCTTCCCCTGCTTTGGGCAAATGCTCTGCACCTGCTGGGGTGACTTTAACGAACTCGATGTGTACGTGGTGAATCCGGGCATGTCAGGAAATACACAGCATTTTTCAGAGGATCAACTGTACTTCTAGGATGGTCAGAATCAGCAACTGATGTAGCTGTACTAGAATGCCAAATCCTTGATTTCAGAGCTGTTTAAAATTTTGTTCAACTTCTAATTTCAGGACATTATTTTCATTTAGACATTTCCTCTCCCTGACAAGTTACTGTCCAAGGTTGCAGCTTGGCTTGCTTCTTTTACTCTTGTTCCTTCTTAAATGTTTGGAAGTAATATTGGTTTAGGAGTAACTGCAGTTCTCCTTATATACAATCATTCCTTTGGTTTAGCTTATTATTAAATGCCTTTTATCCCCTTTTGAAACCAAAATCGAAGTTAAAAAGGAAAAGTTTTTCTCTTAACCTAGAGAAAGTAAGAAGACTGTTCTAGTGTCATTTGTCAGGGTGTAAAAATCATTAGTCAGGAATAAAATTCTGAGACACAATGTCCTCAGTTTTGTCACTAATATAAAATCACATTATCTATTAAAAGTGTACATTTGTGTCTTGCAGACTTAAAACTGCTGGATACTGCAACAAAAATCATGTGTGTGTTGGTTTTTATTATTAACTCTAGCTTTGAATTAGAATTCCCTATATTACAGCTTGGAGCTAAACTCTGTTTACAAAACAGTATTTACACTTGACTAATTTTGCAGATCAAACTAATTAAATCAATTAAACTGGTGATTAACCAAATGAAGGCTGATTGCAAAAATTAGTGGGTTTATTTTGGAGGACTAGAAGTAAGCTAATTACTGCAGTGATTACTTGAACCTGGAGTACTCTAAATGTGGTATAAATTGAAACCTCATAGTGAATTAGACTGGGAATTCATTACAGTTTAAAGCACTGTTAATACTATTCAGGCTGCTACTCCTGTGGGAAAATTCCACTCAGTATTTTGTATACTGATAAACAATCATTTAGTCTGTGTCCTTTTAAATAACACCAAGCAATTTCACACAGTATTTTTTCCTTGTAGCCGAGTCACAAGTCTGTTTTTATGAAAATGAAGTTACTAAAACTGTCAATCATGTTCCTACACTGTGCATGATGGGAAATGTAGTCCAACCAGGTCTCCCTCCGTCATGATGAAACCAAGTGTTCTATTCTGGCTTCATGTGGTTGCCACAGCATTTTTGGGGTTGATGTCTCAACCTCATGTTTGCCATCTCCAGCTGTTGGCTTGGTGCACAGAAAAAATGGGGGTTTGGTTCACTTGCCCTGCTCATCACTTAACTGTTGGCACAGCACAAAATGGTTTGTGCTAATTCTAATTTGTTGCATTTCATGCTTATACTAGGAAACGTGGTGCTGTAGAAGGATTTTAGAAAATGAAACAGATCTGCGAGATTACTCGCTCATTTTGTTTGCCAATGCGAGCTATTCCCTGTAGGATACTTCCCAGGCTATTTCATTCCTCCTTGCTTCGCCAATTAACAACAGAATATAAATGTCTACTAAAAATGACCTATATTATAGAGTTCCTTCAAGCACATCTCCTTGCAAGGGGGTTAATGAAATTGCACAGAATTAAGATAGAAAGACCTCAAAGAGCTGGAATATTATGTAGTTTGTGGTTATTGCCTATTACACTTATGACTATTGTAAACACGCTTTGTTTTAAGCTTGTTTTGTAAGATCTTTCATTACATCCCTCATCCAGGGAGGGACTCGGTTTCAGTCCTCATTGCTCCGGTGAATCCAGACACTTGAGCGAGTTATGTTGCATTAACAGGCTTTTATTCTGTATGGTTTTGCAGGTTTGGATTATTTTCTCATGCACATGAACACAGGTCCCACTTGTTTAAAAACAAATTTCTGTAGACCCAAATGTGGAACCCACTCCTTCATTTTGTTGTCCTCTAAGCTATGTCTCACTCTGAGCAAAGCCATATATAGGTCTTTTGCAGCATTCCCTTCTAAAACTGTTTGCTGGGGATAAGGAAGTAGCTACTTCAAAAAAATAATTAAAAGTATAACCATTTTCCCCTGTAGTTGCTTAATTAGGAATTGTTCATTTTACTGCTTACATTGCCAGGTGCATTTTATCAAGGGGAACTTCAGACATAAAAGAAAAATATCTAAATCTAAAGGTGTTAGAAGAGGTAGAAGGTGCCAAGGAAGCAATTTTGCTGGGCAAGTAATCTGAACAGAGGTTACTTATGGAAATGGCTCGGGAAAAGGTGATGATCAGCCACGGGATGGGATAGGAAACATGGTGGGCCATTGCAAAGGCTCAGCATGAGCCAGTAGTGGTGGAAGGCAGCAGTGGGAAGGATTTCAGCTATTTTGGAGTAGATCTGGAGTGTGAAAGCTGCAGATGTTGCTCTCGGTGTGCACAGAGCTCCAGAGGAGGTTTCCACAAGGAGTGCAGTGCTTGGCACTTGGTTATCAGACACTGGTGAGAAATGAGAGAGCAGTGAAGGGACACCAACCCCACAGGGAGAGAACCGCGACCTGCCAGGAAAGGGGTGAGGTGTGTGAGCTCTGACAAAGGGCCGGGGATCTGTGGAGACTGAAGCTGAGATGTGCTCACAAATATTTACAGCTCTTAGCAGGTGGAAAGAACAACCCGTGTTCAGGGTTGTGCTTGAGCAGAGAGCGAGAGCCGAGCACGCCAAAGCAAAGGAAAGGGAACATCCAGGGAGGCTCTCTCAGCCTCAGCCCGGTGCCTGGTGGGCCGGCAGCTCCCAGCCTCCCTGCTGGGGGCAGAGGGAATCCAGGGCCTTTGATGCTGCCCGAGCTCTTCTCGAGGGTTGGAAAGCACCTTCCAGCAAAAGTACGGAAACGACACAGGAAGGTGGGGTTTTCACTGTGACATAGCGGTTTTTGGGCTTTATCTGAGTGTGTCCAAGTAAGCTTTCTAAAAGATATGTGGGAATACCAAAACGATCCATTATCACTACGTATAGACAGTTTAAAAAGAAAATTACGTTCTGTTGCAGGGTACTCGCTTCTTGAGCAGATTTCTACTCCCAGATTTTCTTCTCCAAAAACATAGTCAGATATTCAAGTTTGTATGTGAAAGTCACATGAAAAATAAGCCTGATTTTTTTTCTCATCTTTTTTAGCAAATATATCATCTTCCATAACTGTCTTTGCAAGCTACAAATTTTCTTTCTTATAAAGAGGAGTTTTGTTTGTAATGGAATTAAAAATACAGAAATGCAGATTACTAGCTGAATGTTTTAAGGGAGGAAGCCATGCATGTGAAGTACAAGGAAATGCCAGTGCTGGCTTGAACCCTGCACCAAAATAAAGCATTTTCTCATACTCTGTGCTGATTTAAAATTCCTTATAAAGCTCACTAAAGCAAAGCAATCTAAATGGTAGTTTGTTTTTATAAACTAAGTCAATGTAACTTGTCATTATTTAAATAGATACAAGTGACTATGAGATTTTTATTTTATGATGCAGTTTTTTGGAAGTTAAATCCCACAGTATAAATCTGAAGCAAGTTTGCCAGTCTTGGGTAGGTTAGACTGCAATAAGTTTGCCCCACAATGTCCATTTTCAACTATTCTCCATCATTTAATACTAGAGCAGAAAGAGAATCTCTTCCTGGCAGCCTGAAATGGTTATTATTCATTTATATTGTGTTACCACCTGGAGTGCTCATCTAGGCTGTATATATGTGGGATTTCCACAAGAGCTTAGCAGACAAGTATGTGAAAAGAGAGGAAGCTGGAGGAAAACATTAATTAACACGACAAAGGTCCATGAAGTAGCTCCAGTAACCCTGTCTAGAGTAAAATTGGTTAAGAAAGAGGTGTGTGCACTCTTAATAAATTCATCATGTAAAAAATGCATTATTTTTCTCAAGGAGATAGCAATATTATTCAAAACGTGCTAAAGTGGGCAGGATATCCCAGGAGTAATTGTGAATTATTAGGTCATAGGGACCTCATTGCAAACTATTTGCAAAACTTAATTGGTGTAATAAATAAAATATGCATGCAAATTAGACTACTTTCTGAATTAAAGGAATCTGTTATCCAGCATTGCAAAGATTCATCCTAATTTAATAGGTTTTATATACAGTTTGAGATAGCCATGTTTTATATTTGTCCTGAAAAAACCAGATGGTATTTAACTAAGTCTGAGCCAGCCAACTAGTGGCATCTGATAAATGTCAGTGTGTAATGCAGGGTATCACTGGCAGGGTGACACTGGACTCTAGTGGGAGTGTAACAGTATCTTATTTAATTTAGTACGCAGAACAAAGTGGCTAAGCAAGGTGACAAAATGTGCAGTCCTATTTGCTTTATTCTGTCTAAAAAAAACTCCTTAAGTACCAAGGCTAAAAATATTAGTAGCTTTGAAAGTTCTGTTTGAAGCCCTGTTTTTATTGATTTATTTTCTATTCATCTTAGAATTCTAGTGGTGGAAAGAGGAGCGCTAATGAGTGCAGCTGATTTCATTACCCTAGATATAAAATAGGGAGTATGTAGTCATGTAATGACTTTGTATCCTAAAGCAAAATCTGAAAGAATCAAAGTGAAGAATCTCTTAGAATAAATATAAATAGATGGATATGAAGAAGCAGTTAACATTCTCTGTCTAATATCATTGCTAGGCTCAATAACACTGTCTCGTCATCAACCCCAAATCAAGTATTGCATCTGCTTTTTTAAAGCAGTTGATTGAATGAATACAAATGTCTTGCTGTTGTCACTTGGGATAGCACTTCATATATCCCATTTTCTAGCCTCTAATTATTCCATTTGTAGACATGAATGCCATTTAGATGTAAGCTAATTCAGCATGGTAACTCAATTAGATTTGTACTGACTAGGATTTATGAAACATCAATGGATTCTTGGTGAGACCAATGGGACTACCAGTTATTTATCCCTAAGTCTTACTGATACTGCCTCTCAGGAGCTCAATTAAACACGCCAGTGATGAGAATATTTTGTAACAGTAGTCTTTCACAATTAGACTAAGATTTTTGTAAAGCATATCACATGTAAGGCAGGGCATCATGTATTATGCAATACAAAGTTCTCATCTGACTAGTTCATGATGTTGAAGGGTAAAAGAAATTCCCATCATTGCGTTGTTACTGTAATTATAAAAAACAAAACTCAAATTGAGTTCATAGAAAGTATGATGAAAATTCTGGTTTGCTGATTAAAAAGTAAAAATCAAACTATATTAAAAAATAGTATCTGCATCTTGCATGCTACAAACAGGTTTCTCTACTACTATAGTTCTCCTTGGAAACCATGAGTAACGTGTGTGGATTTAGAGTTTTCATTGCACTTGATCCTGGGATCATTTTTTGGTTCCAGTTTTGACAAACAAATTCAATGTCGGGAATGCTCACTGAAATTGTGTATTTTAAACAATAGGAAGACACTACGTGAGTAAACCTGTATTCATTGTCATTAGGTGCTTAAACTATTAGATCTTAACAATGAAGTACTGTGGAATTAGTCATTGATAGAAACTGAATTATCATTATCAGAGAGTATCAGAGTCTGCAGTGAGCAAAGAGGCTGTTGGAGAGTATTATTTTATTCTTGCTAAGGATCCAAATTCTGATAGAAGAGGTTTTTGGGACATGCTGTGCTTTGCACACTGTTCTGTAGGGTGAGAACTGCTGCAAGATTGGGATTTTATGTCAGTAAGTGGGAGGAATGGGCAGTAGCATCTGAAATTGGTATATTGGGGGTTAAAAGTCCTAGCAGTTTTGCATGGAGGGATGGACTGTAGTTCTTGTAAATGCAGACTGAAAAACTTGATCAGCCAGCTGTGCTGCACAGCTATGGACACCAGCAGGCTAAAGGTCGGCTCGTGCATGGCCAAAACACAGATTTGTGCTGATTGGTGCCATGGCTTAACCCCAGCAGGCAGCCAGGCACCCACAGCCACTGCACCCCCAGTAGGGTGAGGAGTCAATTGGAAGGACAAAAGTGAGAGAATTTGTGGGTTGAGGTAAAGACGATTTAATAGGTCAGGCAAAAGCTGCCCAGGCAAGCAACACAAAGTAAGGAATTCTTTCACTACTTCCTGTCAGCAGATACATGTTTAGCTGTTTCCAGGGAAGCAGGGTGCCCTCACATGCAGCTGTTACTGGGGAACACATGTGCCATCACTCTGAAAGTCCCCCCTGCCTCGTCCTTTGCCCCAGTTTTGCTGCTGAGCATGATGTTGTGGAGTAGGGAATACCCCTTCGGTCAGCTGGGGTCAGCTGTCCTGGCTGTGCCCCTCCCAGCCTCCTGCCCACCCCCAGGGGCTCAGTGAGAAATGGAGAAAGCCTGGACACAGATGTAAAACATCTGTGTGATATCAGCACTGTCTGGTGACAAATCCAGAACAGCACCATGTGGGCTGCTGTGAAGAGAATTCACTCTATTCCAGACAACACCAGTCCAGCTGGGATTTGGGGATATGGCTGGTGCTGTCTGGCATTGCTAGAGCCCCTGTGCACTGCCTCTCGTTTAAGCTGGGAAATGTGATGGAGGAAATGACTGTCAGTGTTGTGGCCCAGCTTACCTTAGAAATATTCTCTCACTTGACTTCCACCCAAAAGTAGAACAGTGTTAACTTCAAATCTCTATTAAACCTCTGTACCTCTACTTAATGCACTCAACTTTTGCTGGACAGTGCAAGAAAACCAGCACAAGGATTTTTGCCTAAACATTTTCTATTTAGTAGGTGAACTACATATTCTTCTTGCAGATTAGACATTGACTAATCAATGTGCATTGATATGGCCCAAGTATCTCCAAAATCACCTGTGTGCCTGAAAGCACTAACCCACCTGGCAGCATGCTCAGTGTGATGGACTGTAGGCTTTTGCAGGGGTAATGTCAAAGGTAATGAAGCAATATTTAGGCATTGCAGTGTACATCACATTAGGAATGGGTAGGTCATGTTGACCTATTAGCTATGAAATCATAGTGAATTCTATGTGCTAAAATGTCATCTCACTTCTTCAGACTATTTTGTCCATATGTTAAATTTGAGTCTCTATATTCCAGAAAGAATGTGTAAAAATTTTCAAGTATGGTTGTTCCCTAACATCCTCTTCTGCTTTTTATGGTACTATCCAAATGGACAAGTTGTAGAAGGGAGATGTATTAGGGGACACTGAGATTCCAGCTGATTTCCTGTGCCAGGCACTCTCAGGCTCCCTGACTTGAAGCCCTTGCTGCCACATTGGTCAGAAGCTGTAGCTGCTGATGCCTTGCAAGGTGGCTGAGGCCAGTTTCCTCTAGGAAATACTGACAGCCTGCAGGACTGAATGTTAATATGTCAGCTTAACTGACATGGTGGCTACTGAAAAATGAACATACAAAAAACTTCTTTTACGTGGAGTTACTTCATGGGAGGGTGGTGTTTGAAGGGGCTCATTGCTGAAGTGGCATTGTTTGGATGCTGATTTTCTGTACTGTGTGCCATTTCTTACATCAGATTTACAATAGTGTGGTTATCCTACTCTGTCACTCTGCAGTTCATACTGTTAACACTCCACTTGTGCTCCTCAGTGCTAGTAGGATTCTGTACTTTCTACTTTTTCTGAAAGTTATGCAGGTTTGTGCCTAAAACCAGGTGGTTTGAGACTATCTTTCAACTTTAAAACCATCCTACTACTCAAATATTTTCAGCTTATCATTCTTACTGAATTATTGTTTAAAAATAATATAATAAAATAATTACTCACTTGCCAAAGAGTTTTCAGAGGATCCTCTCTGCTATCTTAATTCTTGCTGTTGCTTTCATATAGGATCAGGCCAGTACCTTCTCACACTGGGAGAACTCATCATGGCTCCACATCTAAGAATTAATTCATTATGAAATAAATAATAGATTTCAGTTACAGTAATTTTTGTGCAAAATATAGTGTTACTAATCTTAGTACAGGGTACTAAAAATCTTCTAGTAAATGTTCAGTGTGTTGGAAGACATTTTTGTGGAAATGTTTTCTTCAAAAACTGTGTTCTTTTTAATGGAGGTATGCTTGGGAGAAGAGAGCTCTAATAAAAAAAAAAAAAAACAACACAAAAACCCCACAAAACCAAACAAAACAAACTTTGTCTCAATTGAATATTTGCCTTTTCTTATTTTAAAATATTTCCTTTCAGATAAATAAAATTAGCTGGAGAACAGAGTCAGTTGAAACATTCTTTTTTACACTTTAAGCCAAACCTGTTCCAAAAAAACCCCAAGAATATTTGAAGACATGTATTTTGAGTAGAGGAGGGAAGTGCTGGTGAGTCTCCACAAACTCACCTTAGTCACCTTTTTTGTTGGCAAACTCAGCCAAGAGGCTGGGCTGAGGTTTGGGCCCTGAGCTGCGGTGCGCAGGTCAGTTCTCGTGCCTGTGCAGTGATGCTTTCTGTCACTGAGCCACTGGAGCCCACAGCAATGCCAGGTGGGAGCTGCTTGGAATTTTTCTTTGTCTTCAACTCGAAAGGTGCACTTTCTGAGGTGAACAGCACAAAAAGAAGACAGAAGGAAGAGATACATCAAGCAATCCTTGGCCTTTGCTTCCTAGCCCTTCCTCAGTCCCTTCAATGCCTACTCACTCCTCCTTTTCACTTCCATGTCTAATGGGATTGATCTACATTCTTCTATTCAACACCTATAATTTTACCTGCTTAGGGAGCTGAAGGTCTCATTTAAACACTGTAATTCCTCTGAATCCCCAAAACTGACCTCAGGTTTCTGTTAGTAGTTATTTAGTCGTACTGATTCATTTGTAGGTGTAGTGCACAGGCACGCACACAACCACAGCTTTTGTACCAAACTGAACTCATTCTAGAATCAGGACTGGGCTACCCAAAGCAGACATGCAGTTTGTCTTCTCTCCTAAGTTTGGATTAGCCCCACAGAAGTCATTCCTGACTGATTTTTGTCTACACTGTTCTTAAACCTAGATAATTAAGATGCACAACATATTCCAGTGCTAATGCTAATATTTAATTTTCCTGCTGAAATACATGACTAGTTTTTGTTATTACCATCATCATGGATGTGGGGAAAAATAATTTCCTTAGTAGCAGGCTTTATTTCTCTCCTGTGAGAAACATCTTCTGTGGGACAAACAGAACTCCAGTTGTTTCAGTTTTCCCCGGTGGGATCTGCTTGCTATAATGTTATGTGACATCTGGTTGTCTTCCTCTGGGCTTACCTCCATTTCATCTACATGTTTCTTATGTGGCAAGAATACTTTGAATTCTGTTCCTTGAGAATATTCACAATCCTTCCCACCTTGCTGTAGGTTTATAGGCACACTCTCTTGTCCTCCAGTAGTAGTAGTGAAAGTATGGATTGATACTAATGCAGGATGGAAGCTTGGAGAGCCCAGCCTGACAGTGGGGTTTAACACTGGAACACCAGCTATTGCTCTCGAGGGTGATTTTCTACCCACTTTTGAGTTCACTCTTGTCCTGGTTTTGGCTCATATAGAATGAATTTTCTTCTCAGTAGCTGGTACAGTGCTGTGCTTTGGGTTCAGTGCAGGAGTAATGTTGAAAACACCCCGATGTTTCAGTTGTTGCTAAGTCACGTCTACACTACAGGAAGGGTTTTCCAGTGCCTCGTGCTCTGCCAGTGAGCAAGGACACACAATATTGTGCAGGGGGAGAGCTGGGAGAGCTGACCTGAACTGGCCAGAGGGATGCTCCAAGGTGTGGAATGTCACACACAGACTGGACAGTGCCAATTGCTGCTCAGAGACAGGCTGGGTGTCAGTCAGTGGGTGGTGAGCAATTGTTCTGTACATCAGCTGTTTCTCTTGGGTTTTATTTCTCTCTAGCCCTCCATTTTGTTATGATTATTACATTCTATTGTGTTTTAGTTAGTAAACCATTCTTATCTCAACCCATTAGGTTTGCCTTTTCTTTTTGATTCTCCCTCCCACGAGGTGGTTATCCTGTTGCAGAAGGATGTTAGATTTGTGAAAGCAAATCATGTCAAATTTTACACACAGCCTGTGTGTGTAAAACTGTAAAACTGTAAAACTGCTGGTGATGTTCAGAGAAGCACAGCTGCAGTTGTGCTTTCCAACTGCTACCATCAAATCCTAGTCCAGAATCCCAGGATTCCATTGAGATGGCTTAGTATGAGCCCTGTATCTTTGGCCCTTACACTGGGGCTGTGACCTGAGGACACTTCAGCTGCCTTTTGTCCTGTGTAGCAGAGATTGAGCTCTCGGGAGCACAGGCAGCAATGCAGCGGTGCTGCTTGTAGGGATGGGGAATGGGGAGAAAGACCCAGCAGGAATTCTCCTCACCTGCTGCATAAAGTGACACCAAGGCACCTGAAAAAGTTTATTCAATTGCTATTTCCCCCTCAAGCCGGGCCCACCCTCACATTGCAGCACTCCAGCAGTTTCAGGTGATTGTTGCTCCAATGAGGTGTTTCATGCCTGGAATTATTTCTTTGATGGAAGAAATAGAGAGCAGGACCAGGAACAGATGGTTGATAATGACATCTTAATTCTAGAGAGAATGAAAGTGCTATTTCATTATGGAGTGGTATATTTAAATTGCCTTCAGGTGTTAGTTTAAGAGAGTAGAGGAAAAAAGAAAAGTTAAAAAGATTTTTAAGATTTAGTAAAAGGGATAGAGTGGTACAAATCAGAGCTAGTAATAATGCCCTACAAACCTGTCAGATTGTAGTAATGTGACAAGTGCTTGCTAAAGGGAATCATTGCCCCATGTATGGTGATGGACTTGTTTCACTTTGATGAATCAACTGGTTTGAATTATTAGAAAAATGAAATGTTTGCCCTGGCTCAGAATTTCCAAATGTCCCTTCAGGATAAAAGGACATGCTTTATGGCTTTTTAATAATTTGAGAATCAATTTTATGCTATGCAAAATACTCTCTCTTTAAAGCACTAACATACACTTTAAAACAAATTCATAGTCCTACTCAGTTTGGTGACTAATAAGCTTCATTTAAGGAATTTCTTTCCTCCTGCTAAACTTTCCTACAAACTGGAGTTCTTTTAGTAAACATGTAATCCTAAAGGTTTGTTATGACACTTTCAGTAAGCAGAATCCTGGCTGATAGAAATGTTGACATAAATGAGGATTAGTCAGGCTAATTCCGATGTGAATTTATGGTATTTATGTATGAGAGATTGGAAAACTATCAATTCTAGACCTATGTGAATCAAAAGCCACACGCTGACATCTTCCTTTCTGTGAAAGCTGTCATTGAAAGGCTGTTATTCTGTTATATATGTCATTTAAAATGTGTGACAGATGAATAGAGATCCATACACAAACACTTTGGATCTGTTTGTATGCATTTGAGGAAATCTCTCATAGATTTCTTAAAAATACACAAATTAATATTGCTTACTTTTCAGCGGGGGTAAATTAGGGTCTTTGAGACCTTCTTAGAACAGTCTGGAGTTAAATAATATGCATGTTTTTCATTCTACTATGATGAATGCAAAGCTATTAGACAACCTTTTAAAGAGTTGGTGTAATTATCTGTAAACAGTAATGTTACAAAAAAAGGTCAAGTTGTCCTGCCATTAGAAGTTTATGGATATAAACTGGATTTATGTTGCCATAAAATGGGCACCGACTAACTAGATTAATTCTACACAACTAAACCAACTGTAGTAATATTTAGAAACAATAAAGTGATACCAATTAAAGCAATTTTATTTTTTGTGTCATATTGATTAATGGTGCACTAAAATTAACCAAAGACCTTAAAATCAGAATGGTTGCAGGAGGCATCCACATCTCAGCATTATTACCAACAAGAAGGAGCAGTTAAGGGAGATGGCCCTGCAATAGTATGAATATTTAATTAATAATTAGTCATGTAATTTCTCCTCAGGAATTATTATCCCTCAAACTGGTTTGTGAATTTAATTATTAGCAGCCTTTTTGTTTCCATGTCCCCTCATTACTGTCAGGATTGATGTAACATAAACTTCATTAAAAATTAAAGCAAGAGTCTTAATTACAAGGCTACCCTGACTGAAGTCAGAATTAGCCAAGTCAGTGATGTGCAAATGAGTGCATTATTTAAGAAACATGCTGGAAGTAGTTATGCTAATGTGGAAGGTTCACAGTAGCAGACCTTTTCACTTGCAGTTGCATATTCATTAAATGCACTATGCAAATTTAATGTAGCAGCCTTAGTAATGCGTTGTTAATTTATTCAGATTTATTGAGTAGGACTTAAAAAAAATGTACAAATTTAATTACTCTATCTGCTAGAATGATATTAGGAGAGATAGTGGAGGTTTAAAATGTGTTGATCTGGATTACTGCAGTTTGATGGAGGATGTAGTATCAAAGGACACAATTTTGATAACTAGGCTTGAAAGAATATTTGATTTACTTATAGAATGATCTAAGAAATCACTAAAATTGCACATGCTACTTCCCAATAGGAAAGTAAAAAAAAAGTCTCAGTTGTATTAACTTAAGAGCTAAAGCAGTGCTGAGTCCACAGTCTAATGGATGTAATGATCCTACTGAGACCAGTAAAGGTTATGTATGGAGATCTATGGGAAGCAAAGTGTCTTTGTGGAAAGTTCACTGGTTGTTACGTGTTCCTTGGCGATGCTGCTGCTCATCAAGTTTAACAACAGGAATCCTGTCACTTTGCAACATTACTGGCAGCACATGGTCATTTATTAGCAGTGGCTGATATGAAGTTTAAATTTCTGTTTTTCTTTTCACTTTACAGTCTGCAAAAAAACCCCAACACAAAGGCTGCAAATTTAACGTTATGGAATAATTCTTATCTGGTACATTTTTTCCCTATGAAAGCCATGCATATGGGAAAAAACCCTATATGATTGCATTGTAGTATTCACTTTGAAACCCATTCAAAATTATTTGGTCTCTTGTGGAAAGGCTCATGTCAGCAACTGTGACCCTGTTACCACTGAGGAACAGAAAAGCTGAGCTAGAATAATTTTTTTTCAAATGTCTTTGATTCTTCCCCATGTAACAGTTTCCATATTTTTATTTCCCACCTGATGTGTGGTTTCAGAAAAGTAATTGCTGCAAGTGTGTCTTGTGCTTTTTCAGTAATCGACTTCATAGCTGGGTACCTGTAAAAGTTCAGCCAATTTTCAGGCACTGGTAAGGGCTCAAGCCTGGGCTGCTTATCTGGGCAATAAGAGTACAAAGGACTCCCTCCTTCCAGGTGTGATCAATCCTGGCACGTTCTCCTCAGTGTGGGGCTGTCTGCTTTGCTCACTACTGGATTGTTGGGACATCCAGGCTGTGTCAGCCCACGGGCTTGATACTGCAAATAAGTGACTTCTGTTCCCTTGAAAAGGTCTGATCCTGCCTCCCCTTGAAGGAAACAGTGAACAGTCCCCATGTTTATCTCATTGTTAAAACTTAGAGCTTTCCTGGCTGCAAGTACTCGAGTCTTCAGGTCAAGGTGTTAGTGCTGAGTACAGGCAGGTCTGCACTCTGAAGGCTTTGGGCAAAGCTCATCTGAGAAGTTCTTTTCCTTCTGCTCTTGCCTCTTGTTCCTGCTGCGGGGAGGCTGCTGTCTCCTCTGTCCTCTGAGCAACACTGCCGAAATTAACTTGCCTGTTCACTTCTAAATCACTAAAAATTAGCTGCCATTTGAAATAATGATAACAATAAAAACAATGATGTACATTCTTAAGTCTGCATGGATTTGTCTTATGAAACTAAGAAATCAACTCAATCCCTAACACCTTCCTCATTTTTTCACTTTCCCCGTGCTTTACTGGTCTAGGACAGTGACTTTTATTTTCAGCCAAACCTGTTCCAGCTAACAAATGCTCTTTTGCTGGGATATCAGCTGGCACTAGAGGTTTGACATTGAAATCACTGGATAAGGAATACAAGGGGCTACTCTTTCTGTCACACTGCTACCTTCAGTGTATGCTTCAGTGGCCACTGTAGCCTGAGAAGACGGTAGCCACTGGCACAAGGGTTGGAAACAAGTGGTTGGACACAAAGTCAAGAGGCTCCTTTTGTGGTGACTCTCCTGTTGAACATGGAATGTACCTGCAGCTTTTCTGCCTATGTCTTAGCCTTCAGTGCTAAACATCATAATTCAGACTCTCTGTTCATGTTTTTTAATCCATTCTGGAATCCATCCTGTTTTTGCCAGCTGGCTTGAGGAATCTGGAGAAATCTGTCAATCTCTTTCCCTCTGCTCTCCTCATAAAAAATTGCATCTGTTAGGTTTGGGTTAAAACCTGACTGCCCAACCTATCAGTCTTGATTTTCCCTCCATGCTGCAAACTCCTTTCAGAGAAACTCTTTTGCTCCAGAAAGTAGCAATTTTTTGACTGCTACACAGAAAGGATCTATAGGAAAGTATCTCCCTCCTCTGATGTCAGGCCTCTCCCCTGCAACACACAAGGCAGAGTCTGTAGCACTGTAGGCTGGTTCCTCTCATAGATCAGCGAAGCATTGCCTGGATGTTGGTACACACAGCCCAGGCTTGCTGGAAGTGTTTTGAGGAAAACTCATCCTCTTTGCCCAAACAAGGATCTATGCAGCATCCTACACGGTGCAGGAGTGTTGTAAAGCCTTTCATAGTGTGGCCTCTGTATGTCAGAAAAATCAAGAGGTGTGGGTGTGCTGCAGGGCCATTTCCTGCTCCATAGAGAGATTCTTGTTTCACACACGCTTTACTGAAAATGGCTCTCAGTAAATTCACATTCACTCTTCTTTTATGTGCTTATCCAGTCATCGGAAATTTCTTTTTTCTGTTGAAAGCGTAGGCTGGCTTATTTGAAATAGTTTGATTGCAGTGAAATCTTAGAGCTGTGCCTTCATCCTTTGGGTGGGGAGATTAAATGACACGCAGTGTATGCTTGGGATAGTTGAATGATTAGGCACTTACATCTGTTTAATTAAACAATGAGCTTCAACCTCTGTTTAATTAAGGACTAGCTCATTTCAGTTGTGGTCGCATGCTGGGAGTTACAACACTTCTGTAATTCAAATCCAAGGATATAACAGAAATAGGCTGGTCTCCTTTCAATCCTTAATAGCCAGCGGTGCACAGCAAAGAGATGATCTGCAGGTGAACAATGTAAGAATTTAGGTATTATCTGGGAAAAACGTGTGTTTAAGAATTGTGTCAATGTGAAGAATGTGAAATCGTATCTGTTGGGTGATGGGGGAAGTGAAGGCGAACAAACATCATCCATCAACAGCAGTATGTTACAGTCTGGCTTTACCCCCTGGAAAGTCTTGTTTCCTTAACATTATTGCCTTAACTTTGTCTCTTAACAACTTTGCCCACATTGTTGAAGGCTGAGGACCTTGTATTTTTCAATGTAATCCTCTGAAAACAAACTTCACTATGAAAAAAATGCAAATGTTGTGATTTTTTAAAAGAAAAGTTAGGGTTTGAGACACAGACGCTGGAGCTTAGATTTGAGAACCTTGCTGTATCCCATTTAGCAGAATTCATTAAAGAATCTGGGACTGATCTGGTTTCCTGTGCTCTGGGATTGCCTGCCAGGCAGTGGACTTTCCTTTCTCTGTCTTAATTATGAATTTGAGACACACAAACCTTGTTGTGTAGGGAAGCTCACACCAGTGTTAACCAACAGGGAAAGAAGCAGCAGCTAAAGAGAGGGCTGTGTAATGTTCTTTCAGTGCTGAGCCATGAAAAGGAAAGAAGAAGTTTGTAAGGAAAGATAAGAAACATAGGAGTGTTATAAATCTGTTGAAAGGGATTCAGAAAAGCAGTTCCTGTGATCAGCCTTAGTATTCGATTCAGGTTGGTTGAGAATTCCAGCTTCCTTGTCACTTGTTACCTTGACTGTCCCTAAGGAAGAAGGGCAAAGAGATGATGTTGCAGTGAGTAAATGCGACTGTTTCCACTTTAATTAGCATGCATCTATACTGGAATATTTGGGGAAACTAGATAAACCTTCAAACAAACATGGAATTTGCTCATCCTGTGTTTGCCTTGCACACGTCTGAAGTCCTGGTGAGCCCAAAACCTCATCATCCTCCCCAAGCACCGTGTGAGTAGCACCACAATTGCATCATGCTTAAGATTTACTCTATTCCATGACTGGTGAGATGGGAGGAACCCCATAACAAGTAAAGTAAGTCCCAACTTGGACACTCAGGGTTTTCAGGGGCTGCTGAGTTTCCAAGCTAAGCTATGAGGCATTGAGACCATTGGGAGCCTGCTCGTGCCTCTCTCCCAGCAGCCACACACACCTTGTAAAATGCCAGTGCATTCCCCGTCTGGCACGGGGAGTCCTGTGGCACTGCTGCCCTCAGGAAAAGACAGGATTTTGGTGGATGCTTCTTCACAAATGTGGCAAGGTTTGGGCTTACTGAACTTGAATTCTGAAATAAGCAGTTAGTTTGCAAGTAGCCAGTTTTGTACGATGTCGCTGTTGAGCCAATGTCGAAACAAGAGGCACATGAGAGCGATTGCCGAGAAAAGGGAATTATTTATTTAAATGCAGCTTTTATATACAAAATGAACACTGACTGGGATTGGCCACAGCCCTCCGCCCCCTGGGGCTGATTGGCCACAGGCATTCCCGCCTGTTCCAAAGGAGCTCTGAACACCTTATCTTCTGTTTACCATAAACAGATAGATTTTCTTATGAGAAAAGAGGTTCTGTGCTGTCACAGTACTAAGATGAAGTACCTTTTTTTTTAAAAAAAGGCATTTTCATAATAAGCAATTTAATATGCATGTTTAATTTTGGTAAGTTGGTTTGTGTACGTATATAAAGTCAAAACAATACCTTTGGTAGGAGAATGACAATCATATTCATCTCAAAATGAGAGAGTTATAAGGACTAAAAACAGCAAGAATTTTGGCAGAGATGGTCTCATGCTCTGATACACATGGTTACTGTAACTAACACAGAAGCTGAAGTGCTGCTCTCTGAATGGGTTTCTTCTGTATCTACCTGCAGTTTCTCCAGTCTCTGTTCAGGTGTGGCACCTGCTAACAGAGACAAGGTATAAGGTTATGTTGCTTTTTGCAGTGACACACTGTGCGTTTTGTGTGCTGCAGCTGTAGGAGCAGCAGTTCAGGTGGTGCACACGAGTGTAACTTGCCAGCCCTCCTGCAGTGACAGCCACTGCCAGACTGCCCCTGCGGCTTTAGAAACACCACACACAGAACACTGCACTTATTGGGTGGCGACAGCAGCATGTTATTTTACTGAACCATAAAAAAAAAAGGATGTGACTTTCTTGTTTAAAACCCCGTGTTTCAGTTTCTTGCTGTAACTTTAAGAGCGCTGGGTTAGTCTGGACCCTGGGCAGGCAGAGAGCTGAAGGCTGCATCCTCAGGAGGGATACTGTAGCCAGTGAATACTGGCTCTGCTTCTGTGAATCTTATTCTTTGTTGAAGATTAAATTAGTTTAATCAAGTTCGTGAGTTTGGGCAGCTTCTCATCTTCCTGCCTCTCCCTGCTCTCCATCCTCCACCTAGTACATTAACTGGAGGAAAAATTTATGATCTCATTAGTTTTGCATATTGGTTCACTTAGGACAAATTGAAGCTTAAAAATGTCACTCAACTTCAACTTGTTATGGAAGCATTTAATCCACTGAGGACTACTCAGGTGTTTCTGAGCCATTTGACAACTCTGACATCCTGTAAAAGTTACATAAAAAATGGACTCTCAATAGGTACTTCTGATCACCAGGATCACTGTAGGTTCTAAGCTGGGCTTCTGGAGGGGTGTTCTTGGCTGTGCCAAGCCTCACTCTAAGTGTGTTCAGATGTTCTTCCCTGCAGATTCACAAATCCCATGAGAATGGGCCGGCATGGGGATGAAGTGAGGGGGCTTCTCCCTCTGTTGGCTTAGGCCCTGCCTGTTCCAGTTCTCGCTGTTCTGTCTGTGTATTTTACAGCACTTCCTGCAAAGCATTGGCCATCCCTGCTTGAGTCTTACCAAGGTTGTCCTTTAAACTCCTGCTGCAGGGAGTTCTGGCAGCTGAATGAATCCTGGTACTGCTGGTGATCCCTTCCTGTGCAGCAGACGTTTGCTTTCCAGGCCACAGAGGGAGAGCTATTGCTGCTGGAGGTGTGCTTACCCTGGTCCCCAAGCTGTAGCAATCAAAGGCCTAGGATTTCTATCATTTTAGGTGTTGCTGTTAATTTGCAGTTTTCAGGGAATTATAAACATCCATTCTCCTCTGTGAAAACCTCTTCTTAACTTGTATGAGACCTGATTTGAAAAGCTGGGGTCACTCAGGGTCTCTGCACACAACTGGGGAGTCCAGCACACAACTTGGTAATAAATGAAGAGGAATATTTATTTTCTTTAAGCTGCCATATCAAATTTCTGTCTTTTTGAAAAATCAAATCCATACTTTCTTAGGGAAAATCTGTGTTTCTGAGCAATTTCAAGAGTTCGGTTAAATCTTCTGAGTCACCTCTTTATTGTCTTGTACCAAATGTATTCTGCAGGAGGACTCCCAAAGTTTTGCTACAGGAATCAGGTATATCTTCCATTCCACTGTTAGCCTTTTCCCTCCATGCTGACTTTGCATGTGAATTTTTAACTTGAGAGAAAACCTTGTGTAGATGGAGATGAATCTCCTGATGCAGTTCTTGACAGCACGAACAGGTTGTGATATTCTGGGATAATGCTGCACCTCACACTTCCTGCTGTTTGAAGCAATTATTTTTCATCTAAGATATGTTGGTCCTACACAGGGATTTTTACAGGTGTCTTTGTATCCCATGGCAAAGATTTGAGGCCTGGGGCTACTTTTTCTATGCCATCGTCATAATTCCAACATAGATAAGCTATTTTGGGGGCCCCTTTTCTGTCAAGTCTTTGAAATTTACAGTCTGTCTCCCTTGCCCTCTTTGTCAGACACTAAGGCTCTCTTGCCTTAACTGAAGATGATTTGCCATATGGTAGAGTGGGTTTGTTCTCTATTAAATGTTTTTAATTGCAGTATGTTTACAAAGAGCTCTGTAAATACTTACATATCTGATGCAGCTAGAAATTAGTTTTATGCTGGGTTTTCCTGGGACTATTCCAAATGATGCTGTTCAGAGAAGTTAAATTGCATTTGCTGCCATTCAGTGCTTAATGACAGCATGCCCAGCATGGGGCTGGATGGCATCGTGCTTTCCATGCATCCATAAATAAGACCTCAAAAGGATTACTTCAAATGATATAGGTGAGTAAGCTCCCAGTGAGGTCTGGCAGGAATGCCTACTCTGGTAACACTAGTGAAATTACTCGTATGATTTACAGTCAGAAACTCAGCCAATGTAATTAATTTTAAACTCTGTTGTTTGCACTAGGGTTTTACATTGATTTTTTAAAGTTGTCCCAGTATGACTTCTGCACATAAATAGAGTCTGTCAGAGCCTTTTGTAAATTCTGCTTACTGTCCTCCATGAAAAGTTTAATTTGAGAGTGAGACTATTCTCTGCTCTTGGGAAGCCTGAAATCAAGCTTCAAAATTGGAGAAAAATTATTTCTGTAAAGCCTTCAGTCACTGTAATACTGATTTTCATGTAAAACTGGTGTGTAAAAGCCTACGAGGTATCTTAAATATCTACAGATACAAGTTACAGATGTGAAGTGTGTGCATGCCAAGTCAGCACAAAGCACCCTAGACAGGAATTGCAGCACAAAGCAACCCCATCCAAGAAGCTGTGTTATGTGAAGTGCAAAGAATTCTCAGCTGTGTGAAATCAGAGAATGGGCTAAATGATTTGTTGGAATACACACTGTGTAATTATACAGCTGTCAAAATATTTATTGATCATGTTTAAATCCTACAAAAAGCTTTTCTAAATGTTCTTGGAGGAAAAACAGAAAATCTCAACTTATCCAGGACAACTTAATCTCTGTAACAAGTAACGAATATTCCATTTAAATTCCTGTTCAACAGACTAAGTTCCATTTTGGCAGCCAAGTTGTTTCCATGTTGTTCAGGCCAGTTACAGATAATTAGTATTATCTCTTTCGGAAGTGTCACCTGTCCACACCAAGGCATGGAAGGAACACTTGTCCTCAGCAACATCCTGAGAATCATACCTGCAATCCCATTGTCTTCACTGACCTGTTTTGAAATGCAAGGCCAAATTCAGACCCTTGGGCAATGCTGTCCTAAACTTCTCTATGAATATTCGGTAGAGACTGCAGACAGGAGAAACACCGTGGGCCTGTTTTGTGTTTCCTGAGGCCTTTGGAGTCTCTGCCCAGCAGCATCAAGGTGGGCAGGACTATTAACAGCTGGATGAAAGTTCTGCTGGGAAAGGGTTCAGCCTTCAGCTACAAGTGTTGGAGTATGATATGGGAAAGTGTGTGAGGAACTTCCACTGTTGCTTTTGGAATAATTTTGTGTTGCTTCTTTTACATAAGCAGAACTAAAGTGCACTGGATCCTCTGCAAACTGATTACAGCTCTTTATTTGGGAATGGAATGTGCTTTCCCGATCTTCTTATCCTTGGACTTTGAACATATAACAAAATAGGCAATATTTAATATAATGAAGTCTTCCATTTTGTGTCTCTATAGCTTGGAGAGGTCAGAGTAATGATGAATGATTTAAGTACAAGACGAAGGAAGTAGATTTAGGGTAGGATTTCATAGCTGCCATAGGTACTGGGCATAAGTGGCCTGGATAAGGGAGCCAGGGGATGCAGGAGTACCCCAGGTGGGAGCACTGTGACATTAACTGTGACACCTTGGCAGCACCTCACTGAGGAAATTCAGGAGGAAGAAGCTTGGAATGAAGAATACTCAGAGGCAAATACTTTTTGGGTGTAAGTTACTTTAGCTGCACTGGCGGCTTGTGCGATTTGAGGATGTGCATTTGTATCACGAGAGAATTTCTTCTCCCAGGATACCGGACTGTGAAACATTAGAGCTCTAAAGCACCTTGATTCTCCAGCATCCTTTAAGTTTTAAATGTCAGTCTTTTGGGTATGGTCTTAATAGACTGGGGCTTTAGGACCAGTTTCTCTGAGAAGCAGTTCTGTTCAAGAAGGGCCCTTGACACCATTCTGGCTTAATGCTAGACACATCTGCTGCTACTTGGGCAAAATTGACACTGTCTAGAGAGCAAAGCAATCACCTGCTGTAGCATTACAGAGCATTTACACTTGAGCCGTGTTACCAGGCAGTAAATCTTGACCTTTAGGAGTTCAGAGATTAGATTTCTTCGCTACAAGCGCTCAAGATATTGTTAGGCATTTGTTGCTATTCAGAGCAGATTTCAGGGGTTACCTATGGGTTTAAATCAGAGCCTCAATCATTTTTGGAAGGTTCTTTTAAAGCTGAGATAACTTCGAATAAAAACTAGGATTACTTTTACATTTATTGTTAGCAGTTGTCAAGAAGCAAATATGGGGGGGAAAAGGGGTTGTGGAGGCGAAGACATTCTCTAAGTTTCAGTGTTTATTTCTATGTGAACAGATATTTTCCAGTGCTTGGAGGGAAGTGGCTTCTTTTCAATGTGGACAAGAGATGCACTTATTCTACTGGGATAATGAACTAAAAGTTGTATTCAAAATAGGACTGAAGGCAGACATAGTTTAAAAGAAACTATTTTGAAAATAGGAACCCCTCAGATAATCAGTGACTTAAACAGACATGGTGTTAATCATTTGTTAGTACTGAGGACAGCCTGAAAGTTTGTGCTTTGTATTGTGTTCAAACCAAGCACTGCAGAAGGGGAGTCAGGCAGATGCCACAAGAGGTCAATGAGTCCCCACTACTAACAGGGGTCCTTCATTCCCATTACAGAAAAGCACTGATGATCAGGTTTGTGTAGGTGCACACAGCAGTTTACTGGGACTCTCATCTCCTTTGGCAGCAAGATAGAAGATCAAAACTCATAAGACATTTTCTCCATTTTTTTCTCCCATTTCCCCAAACCATCGCAGTGGGTCTCAAATTGTTCTGTTTTTTTATCCCAAACTTATTTTTCCAAAATAAAAAGAGTTACAGTCATGAAAGAAATCCAGTTTTCATCCAGAGTTTTTAAAAATAATGCATTTGTGAAATGTAACTATAAACCCAGATATGAAATGGAAAGCTAATGACTGAAGAGCAATACGGTAAGAGCCTGTTGTAACTGATAGTAAAAGCATGTTCTGCATGGCACTGGAGTTAAAATGTGGTGGTAATTCTGGAATGAATTTAGAAAAGAATCAGCCAGAATAGTAAGGGATTTTTGCCCTTTGCTCAGGCCAATGTTCCAGAGCTGGAACACACTCTGACCCTCTGGGCCTTTGTATTGGAGAAGGACTGGAGATCACTTGGAGAGTAAGACAGGGAAACTTTTATTGAGGAAAGGAAGCATGATTAAAGTGATTAACTACCATGAAACAGTTCATTACAGAGTCCTTTAAAGTCCAAGTCCCCCAGCCCCCAGGGTTTCACTTCCTTGCTTTTTTTAATCCTGTAAAGTAAAATAATAGCGATTTTTCTCCCTGTAGAAAGGAAGGGAAAGCTTAACAAATGGGAGGAGCTCAGAAGGGGGCAGAACCTTTTGCCTTATTGCTCTTTGAGATCTCTAATTTCCTAATGAAACACACTTTTCCAAGCCTTCAGAGGCCAGAAACTCCAGAGTTATTTTGCTAAGCCTCACAATTGCAAAGCGTAAGAATGTGTTTGAACTGGCTGGACAACCTTCAGCTGAGCAGTTCCACTGCTCTGTGCAGATGATAAACACGGTCCTCTCAAGTCCCAGGTCTCGTTCCCTGTTCTGTGATAACGAGGCATGAAAAACAACAAGATGGAACCCTAACTGGTTAGCTGATATTGTCTAGGGCTCTTTGGACACATTAGGTGTCTCACAAGGTACTAGAGTTTGGCCTTGCACAGTTGGTCTTGAAGTCTTTGAAATCCTGACCTGTGGAAACAGATTTTGGCCTTGGGAGATAATGAAAAAAGCTTTTGATGAGTCCTGTAGGAGCATAAAAGTTTTTCTGATGATGATGGCTCAGGTAACTTAAGGCAACTGAGCTGTCCCCAGTGCATCTCTGCTTCTGTTTTTCACACTGGGGAAGATGTCTTGTCTAGACCTGAACTCCCCCAGTTTGTCTTTTGTACGACTCTCTTGGCCCTGGTTCTACATTTGGCCCTGGTTCTACATCTACATCTACATGGTCTTTATTATCCGTTGTGTGGTTCCACTGCTCTGAGCATCTAAGGATGTCACAGTAGGTTTGCAATAAAGCAGTTAGGGCAGCGCCACTTCCATTTTTATGGATGGGAAATTGTGTTCTGTTTTCTGTGATTGAGTCCTCTAAGGTACTGGGACTAAACACAACTAAATGTCTTTTGAGTGTCTGGGTTTAAATGGCAATTACATCAGCATTCTGATACAGAGAGGAAAAGGGAAAAAACAAACAAACCCAGGTTCCTCATATCTTCAGCTGCAGCCCAGCTTGCCTTGGCATTCTAAAGGAGATCAGAAGGGTTGGAGTTTGTACAGTGCGATTGCATGTGAAAGTACCAAAGGGCTTTGGTACAAGGCTGTGTGAAATGTTGACATACTATGTTGTATTTTTAAGTTCTAAAATGTTTGCTGCTTGTTTGAAACAGTATCCTTAATATAGGTTATGATGAAAATAAAATACAGAGAAACACAATCTAGTTGTGACTGACTTTGCCAAACCTCTGCAGAAGTTTCTGTTTTGACTGGTTTCCCTCGCGCTTCCTCTCCACAGAAGACTCACTGTTGGTGCCGGCAAATGCACGGTGTGCAGTGGTTGCTATGGTAATTATTTCTTGTAATGAGTTAGTGTTATAAATGGCCAGGATTTAATGAAGAGTTCCCTCAGGAATATCCTGATCAGTTTGGTTATGCGTCCCTGTGAGACACGCCAGGGTGCTGGGCATTCATCCACTGCAGCAGAACCAGGGGAGCTGGGGTGGTTCATCACTCCTGAAACCTCCCACGCTTTTCGCAAGCTGATTCTGTAGGAAACACAAGTAAACGATGCAGAACTTACTAATGGCTGGGGCTGGCAGTCTGCATGGATCTGCTTCTCTGTACTGAGGGGGGCACTCAGTGCAGCTTTGTGCAAGTGCTGATTTACTGAAGGGCAAGAAGATTTTCAGATTTACAAAGCTGAAATAATGCTGCATTCTGTTTAAAATAGAATGATTCCATCCTTGTGTATACAAGTATTTTTTACTGTTCTGAAGGGCCCATGCACTGTGCAAAAGCAAGTGATAGCTTAATGTGGCAATTTGCAAACCTCAAATCAGATGTAAAATGTGTGGTTTTTTAAAAAATTATATTTCAGCTCTTTATAGAAACTCATCAGATTATGTTTTCAAAGCAGGTGTCCTTCCCAATTTGAATCTTAATAAGTCTTAATTTCATTTTGAGTCTGTGGAGAACTGGTTAACTTGGTTCAGCAATCAGTAATGTATTCCCTCCTGGAAGGCCAGAGACTTAAATTAAGGCTGTCAAGCAGTAATAAGTCAGCTACCAAATATGTGAGGAACCAGAGTACAGGTGCTTGTAATGCTCCATCGCATGGATGGAGGTTAGGGGACCAGTCATTTTATGAGGCCACATATGGGTTCTTCTGCAGTTTTGCAAATCAGAAAATGACTTATTCTGTTTAGCAGAGGAGATTCAATGTGGTGTTTATTTTTTGAAAATAGTGTATGGGAGAACTGAGATGAAAAAAGGGATTTAAAATGTCAGATACAGATATGGCTGTACTTTTATTTTCCTTGGGGCAGTCTCTCTAAAGGTACTTTGTAAGCCAAGATCTGTCCATACCAAAAGAAAAGATCCAAGCAGCTGCTTCTCTCTGAAGGCACACTAATTATTAGGGGTCTGACCTGGGCTGAATCAAAATCTCACTAACTCCTGGTGTTTGTGGTTGGATTTCCCCTGATCAGCAGTTGAGACCAAACACACAAGTTGCAGAAGTGGTGTGTTATGAGCTGGCATAAGGCATTGAACCCATTTGTTGTATGTTAATTTATTTGAAATTAAAGTGTGTCTGGCTCATGTGTAACATATTTTTGGTTATTCCACATGCCAAATCTAATACTTGGGCTGGGTAATTAGGAAAAGAGCATTTTTTCCCTAGACTTAAAAAGCTTTTCAGAAGTGATATATTTTATAGTGAGATTGTTTAGAATTGGCTTTGTCTGACAGACACGTTTTCATCTCAAGTATTTCAAAATGTGAGACTTTGTTAGACCTGCTCAGATTCTTTGGCTGTGTCTCACTCAGATAATCTCTGCTGTTCCCCTCTTACCAGAGTACCAAGGGTTCTTTTGTCAAGGGCCTTGTTTGTCAGACTGTGCTAATGCATCTTTAATCATTCTTCTTCCTCTTCCTTATGCATTTGCTGCATAGTTCTAGGTGGAATTGCCTCTTCAGATTTTTTCTCTTGCAGTGGCACATTCAGGCTCAAATTGTTGTGCTCAGTAGTGCCATTGTCACATTATAACAAGGAAGATGCTTCATCATGTGTTGTAAAATGAGCTGAAATCTTCTGTTAGGAGCTGAGGGATCATGTTGTAGAAAAACATTCATTTTCAAGCACCAAGTCATTACACTGGAAAAGGACATGTTAAAGCTGTCAAAGTATTTTCACTCTGTAATGCCAGGGTATCACATTAACAAGTTGCAGGGCATGAGGTTTTCAGTATTCCCATTTACGAAAGTGTACAACACAGATGTTTTTAAATGGGCAGTTTTCCTCTAGATTATGAGTTTGGCAGTGGCTAACAGAAAACTTTTGTTTCAAAATATTAGCAAATTAGCTAATGTTATTTGGCCAGTCTAATTAATGCAGTCAGTTCAGGCAGTGCCTCTTTTACTGTTCCTGCTATGTACTTATGATCTTAGATTTCTCTCCATATTTAATATTTCCATAGAAGGCAGCAAAGTAATATAGACTGTCTCATTGTTAATCCAGTAGTTCTATATTTTTGCTTGTATGCTGGTCAGGAAAAGAAGTAAAGGTTTAAGTGAAAGATGGTGAGGGAAAGAGATTTATCCAGGAACAGAAATAACATATTGCTGTATGAAAAGAAAAAAGGTTCCTGAGTTCAGCAAGCTGAAAGGTTGAATTACAAGAGTGTGACAGTTCAAGTAAAATAAGCTCCACAAAATTTGTGAAAATATCTGCTTCAATCATCTTTGTGTGATTGCTACTACAAACAGTTTTGAAATATTAACACCATGACAACGTATCTGTGTGTCTATTTAGGAACTAGTGTGAGCAGGAATGTGGGACATCCGTTGTTCAGACCCGTCCTGTGAACCAGGAGTGTGTGGTTATGACTTGGCTGGATGAGCAAAGGAGTTGTAGCATTTGTTTGCAGTCCCTGTGTTCCGGGACTTTTTTGGTCAGCGTGTCTGATTAACACACTGAGAACATTGGAGTGAGGTAACATCCACAGACAGACCAGGGTGAAGAATCTTGAGGATACCAACCAAACCTTTGCTAGCTGAAGAAGACAAAAGGGCCAATTTCTGAGGTGAAATACAGAGAAGATACAGGCTTTCTACTGGGAGACTGGATCCCAGAAAATCCTTCCAGCTGACTGATAGAAATGGAAGGCAAGGAATAGGGAGGAAGACACCGGAACTGGAGCCTGTGATGTCTGTATGTGTGAGATAAGAAGAGAGAAAGCAGGTCTCCTGGAAAGGAAGAAATAGGGCTTTCCTTTGTGCATCTCAGGGCCCTTCTTCAGGGGGCAGAGGAGCAGCAAGTGGACCAGAATAAGGATAACAATTAAAGAATGAGATTGAGGGTCGCTAGGAATACTCCATGCAGAAGTCGGGAGAGAATTCCCTAAGGCAAGGGTCAGATAATAGTGGCAGTGGCTACAATTCACTCCAGTTTAACCAGCTAACAGATGAAGAACAATTAGAAGATCAGAACCATTACAAGCAGGAGATAATTGTGTTCAGTATTATGAGAAGAACAGCCACAGGATCAAATGGCAATGAATCTATACTACAGACAGTAAACAGAAAAAAAAGAGGAATTCCTGTGATGTTGTCAGAATGTGAGCTGGAAGTATGGGGAGAGCAGAGTTCATTTTTTAGATCATGTCCTGAAGAGACACATGTGGTGATATAATATTAATTGCCTAAATAGAGTATAAAAAATCCCACCCTTGTACATTTATCTTCCAGGCAAAACTAGATGCTGTAGAGAATGTGGCACTGATGCTAATAATGAGGGATTGTGCTGCTGATTGGTGACTCTCAAAGGATGGACTATTTGCTGTTTTTCTCTTTCCAATACTGTGTCCCTCCTGTGTCAGACATGTCAGAAGACATCAATCGGTCAGCAAAGAATCCCACTTGGTAGCAAACTAGACCATAAATAATGCCCTCTGCCAAAGCACAGACCATTCTCCAACTGATGAGAACAAAATAGTACAGAAGTATTAATTGCCTCTTTAAGAGTATAAAACTACTCTGCTGCTTGGAGCAGTGCAGCTCTTTAGGATCTTTAGCTGCTAATGACCACTGGAATCTGAGGGGCTACAATTGTCTTCCCAATTATTTAAGAACCTGAAGCAGTCTCCGAGTGGTGAGTACTAAAAAGGAAAATCAAAGCAATGTGCTATATTGTGCATTAAAATGATTGCTTTATATGGCACTGTATTTTTATGTAATTTAACATTTAGAAAACTAAAGACAACTAAATAAATAAAAATAATCTGTTTCTTTCCTATTTCCAAGTAAAAAATGCTTTATTATTTTGAAGGAATCCTTAAGGAGATTTCTCTCAGAAATAAGGAATATGCTATTCCTTTATTTCTCTTTATGAGACATAAATTTTAAAAAGCCTGGCCTACTGTGGAGAAAAGCAGTGCTGAAGGACCTGTGCTGCTGTTTGTACAGACACTTGAATGGAAATTCAAGCTGAGCAGAACCAGTATTGCTGGTGCCTCTCCTTCACTGAATGGTAGCTGTGTTCTGATCCAATACCAGCTGCTTGGTGAGTTCTTTCCCTAACCAGGCCCTGCCTATTCCTGCCCATTCCCTCTTGCCCACACCAGTCACACTCTGCAAAAAGACTCGTGACCTTCAACCAACTGGCTTATTTATACCCATGCCTTGTAAAAGGGCAGGTACCCCTCCAGTGGTACCAATTCCTCCAATAATCATAAAAAACCACATAATAATTCAAGTTGAGAGGAATCTTTGGAAGCAGGGCTGATTTCAGAGCTGGATAGGGTTGCTCGTGTCTGTGCCAGCCCAGTTGTGAATATCTGTAGTGTTGGAGACTCCACAGCCCTCCCCGAACTGCTGTGAATTAGAAATTAGTAGCTGAGAGGAATGAGCAGTCTCCACACCAAAACACAGCTGGATACTTCCACTGAAGGCTGAGAAATATTTGCTTGATTTTTGTTTGGGCAGATGGAGGTAAAGTACCTACTGAAGGCATAGCAAAGGAGAAGCAGTCTGAGCTCTTCAGCTGACCAAGAAAACAACTTGGGTTGGGTTTAGCCACAAGAAGGGCCTGGAAAGGACTTTTTTGTCTGAAATATTTTTGAAGTTACAAAGAAAAGCACTGCCTTGGCATCTTTGTGCTCATAAAACTGAACTTCCCCCATTTTGTGCCTTTGCAGAGCTGCACCAAAATCCCTGATTCCAGACTGTGTTTGCTTTCTGTTCAGGACAAGTGTTTGTGATTTGCAACCACCATTGATTTAGGAAAAACAAAGTCAAGTTAAAACACATTGAGTAGAAATCTAATTCATATTTATAGAGCTAAAGCTTGGTTTGGAATGCAGTACCAGATAAATACACTCCTCTAGAAAGATACCGAACACTGAGCTGCTGGTGTGTGTAACAAGGTTGAATGAATTCAGTGATGTCTGACTGTAAAATGAATTGCTGAAGATTTGAGTTTAACCAGGTGGCCAGGCTGTTTCGCTGCAGTAATTTTAAGTAGCATGGCAGTTCATCTTCCTGTAAGAACAGAGAAGGGGGCACAGCAACTCTCCTACTTTGTGAAGCATCAGCCAGAATAAAAGTGGCTACTGTCGTACCTGAAGTAGTGTTGGTAATCACCCCACATCCAAATGAGTAATTAGCTGAAATAATTGCGAGCCTTGAGATGAATCCACACAGTGACAGTATCAAGGATAACAGGTGTTGAGAGTGCCTTGAAGGGACAAAGATTAAAGATTATTTCGTTATCTGGATTCCTTTAGGCAGAGAAGTCTTGTGTTTTCTCCTGTCATGCACAGAAAGGTCTAAGCAGCACCTTGTTCTCCTCATGCTTTGGCAATCTTGAAGCTGAGCTTTTGACAGAGAGTGAATGTTGTTTAATCTGGGAGAACTGTCTGTCCTTGAGAATTCAGTAAATTATCTCTGTGTCTCTGCACAGTCTGCTTCCTACTTAGAGACCCAAGCTGCAAGTTAGAATGCCAAAGAGGCACTAAGCAACAGTCTTCCTATTCCTGAGATGCAGATTAAAGAAGAAAGTATTTGAAGGGTGCCTTTACTGGGAAACTTGCTGATAAGACAGCGTGCATGTTTCCAATTCATGGTTTCCATTTCCCAGCAGTGACTTGCAGGAATAATGTCCCTCAAAACTGTCACTAAATTATAACACATTCTTGCAGTGTGCACCAGCATTACACCCATGACAGATGTGTGCATGTCAGTATTTGGATCCCACGATGATTTGATGGGACATAGGAGAGAGATGGGATGGCTGGAACTGATGGAAACTGGCTGTTACAATCGTTTATCTGCACAAACATTTTTCCATTAAAAACTTTACCTTGTCCCCTATCTATTTTCTCCTCTAATTTCATTATAATTTGAAGGAGATTTTTGCCTAGCTAGTACATGATTGATTTATGATCCTTTTTTTATCTGCTCTCATTTGATTCTTCACCAGGTCAGTATTAGGTGTTATGCATAACGCTTAGGTGTTATGCCTTTTTGTGATTCATTATCCTCTACTTCATTAATCTGTTTGTTCCTGCTTTTTATTTGTTTTTTTTTTTTTTTTCTATTCTGTGTTTCTCAGCTACAATCTATGATTCCCCAGAGATGAAACAAGTTAGAAAAAAGACATGTCTTCAGTCCTACCTGGCATCCAATTATTTGTAGTGGCCCTTGATACCATCCTGTGGTTCCAAGGCCCATAAGTAGTTCCTGGTGTTTTATGACTTTGACTGTTCATGGAGCAAGGTCCATCCTAGTGGTGCTGTGTGCAATTTATTCGCCTTTCAGAAGAACAGGCTTGGTGCTGGTGGTACAGCTGGGCAGCACCACAACACTGGATCTTCCTTACTGTGAACTGCCCTCTCTGAAGTTAGCCAGGTTTGGTTTAGGAGTTTTCTGGAAGAAACTGTGGAAAGACATTGTTTTCAACAGTGAAGTTATCCCAACTGGCTGCAACTGAGGATTTCTGGTTAAGAACTTTGTACAAATTTGTGCAGCACTTGGCTCAGTATGTTGGTTCTGTACAGGGTCCATCTTCCTGCTGTACTGTGGGTCAGCATTTCCACAGGAAAAAATTCTTCTCCTTTTTGTTGGATTTCAGTTTGGAGAGCTGTCTGTGCTTTTTCTCTGACAAGTCTTGCATGGCTGAGCACACCTTTTTAAGTCAGCAGATGTCTGCTCTCTTCCAATTGACTTTCACCTGCAACTCCCTTTGTCTTCCAGAAAGGTCATGAATGTGTCCTCTGGCAACACATAAAGAAAGCTATGTAGGCCCAGGTACAGATACAAAACTGGACTGAAGATTGCATTGAGATGCTTTCCAGTGAGACAAGGATTTCTGCTTTCTGCCAAGGTGGCAGCAGCAGCCAGTGAAGATTAGGCAGATGCTTGTGAGCAGGTTAAGTCTGAAGAAAGTGCAGGCTGGCTCCTTTTTTCCATTGAGAGCAGTTTCCTCACATCTAATTGTGCCTCTCTCTGCATTTCATGTAGTTCTGCTGCCATAGTTTTGAACATGCTTTTCAATTTTTTTTTTCTTTTTCTTCCCCCTCCCTATGGTTACCTAGGAAAACTTCTGGATGATTAATTCACATCATAAATATTCATCTTTAATTTTATATTTTCAGTATGGATATGTAGTGCACTTGCTGAGAAGAGCTACCTACAATAAATAAGTAAAGCTGAGGATAAATTGAGCATTCAGAACTCCTGGAATTTGCCAGAGACTGACTTAAGTGTAAGTGGATGGTTTGAAATTCTAGTACCCACAGGTCTTTGTAAGCTGAAGTTCTCAGTCTCCATGTTCAAGGAACAAGGCTGTAATGAAAATATTTTGATATTCAGGAAAAAAATTAAAGCTTCACAACACTTCAGCGGGAAAAGATCAAAGTCGTCTTTGAATAAATGTGATTGCATTTTGCCTTTCAGGGACTTAACTGATGTGTCTTCCCTGAGATGATTCCTCTACTTCTCATGGGATTCTCCCTTCATGTTTGTGGGTTGTGCTTCTAGAACAGGATTTTTGTTTACTCTAGTGCTGTAGTCTGATGGCTATTAAATGGCTTGCTGAAGAAAGGACAGATTGTGCAACCTTTTTTTAGCAAATGATATGAATAATCCCAGTGATTTTCAATTAGTTACCTTTTCAAGAGTTTGAGAGTTTTAATTGCTGTTAATAGTCCTGGAATTAAGCTGTCTTGAGCTAGGTCGATATGACAGAAGAAACCTAAACCTTTATAGCATACCTTTCCTGAATAACTTGGGACACTCTACCAGTGATGAAAAAAACCAGGAAAAGACACAATATTTGAAATAAATTTTGATAAGATCTCATGCTGCTTATTTACAGAGGCTCCTGTGGGAAAATGGAGATACTTAACGTGTACGTGGGATGAACCTGGACAATCCAGAGCATCTGTGACATAGCTTGCAAGTCAAATGGTGTAATGCTGTGGAGAAGTTAGAGAGATTTTCCAGAAGATATAGAAGGCAGATGTTTAACCTGTCCCAGGCTTCCCAGAGGAGCTGGGTACCTCAGGGCAATCGGCACAGGGCAATGTTCGTGTCTACATGCCCTGGGGAAAGTGGAAATGTTTTTCCACTCTATCTATAGAAGATAGTTACATGAAGCTCAGAAAGTTCCAAAGCCTCTTAGTGACCACCCCAACCCTTTTCTTAAGTATTTATACTCTAATAAAACAAATGAGGGGTGGGATACTGAGATCAGAGGCAGATGGTCAGTGGGAAGAAGCAGAGTAACAGCACCTATCTTAAAACCTTCTCTTTGTGTTGAGTACTGATGAAGAGTCATCCCAGACAATGCTGCAGGTTCCAGCATGGGGCCTGCTGCTGTGCCTGCCCGGTGTTCCCAGCAGGCAGGGTGTTTCCAGGGAGGCTCACCTGCTCCCTTCTGCTTCGGACTGCATTTCCAATCAAACACCTGCTTGGAAACCCATTTCAGAAGCACACAATGCAGATATCTTTTAGGAAGGAAATTGAGCATGCAAAGAATTAAGGTAGTGCATTGATGAGACTGAAGCTATTTTGAATAAGAACAAACACCCTTAGGCTTTTGGGATTTTAGTACAGAATTTTGAAAAAAACATCAAAGGGGGAAAAGTAAATACTGGTTTTGCAGCTATTGACACTTCAAATTCTATTTAACAACAGCAATATCAATTGCATGTTTCACACACTGTGATTTCCTTAGCAAGATGAGCAAGATTTGCTTTTAAAAGTAGAATGAGACTTTTTGCATTGACTTGCAGGTTGATCTTGTTTCAGCAGTAACTATATTTTAAGTGTTTGCCTCTCCTGTACCTGATCTTAAACCCTGAGTTACACAAGAGATATATGACCTGGGAGCCCAAGCTATTGCAATCAATAGCTGGTAAACTGATTTAGACTTAGAGTGCCAAATGCCTTTGTGAAGTGTTTGTACCTCATTGTGTTGTTTGTGTGAGTGAAATGTAGCAAATGAAACTTTAGCCACCTGTGATTCATGTGTTCATACCTTTAAAAAACATACAGGGTTTTTTATGGTAAATATTATCAGCTACTTTGCATCCTGATCACTAATGAAAGGTTTTGTATCTACTAACAGAGTTTGACAAGGTTTCTCACTTTGCCTCCCTTTTTTATCACTCCAGCCATTTTCCATATCTAAGTCACTATTCCTCCATCTAGAAACCAGCACCCTGAAAAACGGTGACACTGGTGGGCAATTCCATTCATGTCAGAGGCTGTTATTGTTTTAACTGTTGTTTCTGATGTGGTTTGGAGAAGCAAATCACCAAAGATTCCCAAAAATCTCTGGTGTAGTTTAAGCAATCAATGACACCAAAAGAAGTTGTTGTGTGAGCATGCTGCTGGTTGGTTCTGTCCCTCGTGTCTGTCAAGATTCAGCCAGGTCCTCTCTGCTCCCTCAGTTCTGTTCATAAGTCTCTGTCTCTCTCCAGTTCCTCCTTGCTCCCCACAGCTCTCTGGATGCCTGTGCAAGGGGTGTCATCTGTGGAGCTGGGCTCTGGCCCTGCCCAAAGGCTGGGGACTGGGGCATGGGTGTGAGTGAGCATTGGCTCCTGTGACACCTGGAGATGAGGGAGGCACTTCTGAATTTATACAGTCACTTTTTATAAGGGATGAGTTGTAGGATTATTGTCTACTGTAACTCTTGGTTCAGACTTAAAGGATGACAGCTTTTTAGTCAGGCTCAGAATCTTGGGAGGCCCATCAGAGTAATTATCCTGCAGGAATACCCTGACCTGGTCAGTGCTTGTTTGGTCTGGTTTTTTATGTACCATGTAAGTATTGTAATAGAGCACTGTTATTTTATAATGAAGTACCTCTTTTATTACTGAAACGGGCTATGGAAAAGCTAAATGTAGTTGGGACAAATACTTTTAAATAAAATAAAATCTAGGGAATAGTTAAGTTATGCAAAGCTTGGACGTTTTAAAGAGAGGTATGAGTCGTTTGATGAATAGGAAATGTGTTAGGAAATTCTGATTAATTATTAATCTATTGAAAAAGCAGCTAGAAAAATTAATATTTTATATCACAGATATATTTATATAAAATAATTCTGTAGTTGGTTAGCTGGTTAGAATACAGCTTCAAACAATCTATAGAAACAAGTGAATCCTCCTTTATCTCAAATATAATTAGCCATTTAAATGTCTTGGGTCAATTTATTAACACTTTATTCATCGGGGTGTAACTTTTATTAGGCTTTATTGCTATCAGAAATTATATCCTACACAAATACAATAGAGATTTAAATGTTCTGTAGAATGAGCCAATGCTTCCTGACTTTATTGCACAGTATTGTAATGAACCTTGACCAGCTGTAGATTTGATAAGTGTAAAATATTGCTGCTTGCTGCTAATTTTGTTCCTTTTTAATGACTGATAATCCATGTCGATTTAGTGTGATAGTCACAATCCAATACTGTTTTCCTGCTATAAATGTGATTGTAACAGGAGCTATTAAGTGTGTCTGCATAATAAAATTAGTCAGGGAAGCTCTGTATATTGTTTCCAGGTCTTTGGATTTTCATTATAGTAGTGGAACTTGTTAGACTGTAAAGCTTGATGGTTGCCAGCTCAGACAAGCTCTTTTCTACTTCTGTGCCAAGCAAAGGGGTAATGATGCTGCACTAAGAAGTCTGTTCTCACTGTTCTGGAAAATTCATCATATATAAACATAGGGGATCATTTTGGGGAGAACAGGAAAGGTGTCACGGGGGAAGAAAGAAAGGAAACTCCTCTGGGCAACTACAACTGCACAAGAGTTGCTTAAAGAGACAAACCTGGCAGCTGAATGTCTGTGTTGGGAAAAGGTTGTGAAATCTCTTAGCAATCAGGCAACACTGATAAATCAGATGTTCATGTTTGTCAGGATGCCAAACTGTACAAATGATCATACTGAGGAAGTCTCAGCACAAGACTCTCTTTCCTTTATGGCTCTGTCCAGCAGCACATTCCACTTTTGGATAACGAACTGTTGCATCAGAGTCATTCTGGGAAACGCACACGTCCTCAAACACTTGCTTTTGGTCTCACTTGATCTTGTCTAACCTGAAGATTTCTATTTCAGTTCTTGGGCCTCTAGGTTAGAAGAGGAGATATTTTATAAGAGTAGTTGAAATCCCAACTGTGAAAATAATCAAAAGGCAGTTTCTGTAGCTTAATATAATTTTTTTTTACTTTTTTTTTTTAGTGAGTAGTTATGTGATCTCCATCGATATCTTGGCAGAATAGTAACTAAAAGCTGTACCCATATCTGGGTAGTAACTCAAAAGAATTTTTTCCTGTGGTAAAGCAGATACCTAACACTGGAGCTTCTCCTACTTCTTAAATAGGCAATGTAGAATTCTGCCACTGATGTCAGTGTAGGCAAGGTTTTGCCCACAATAATTTTGTCTGGAGAAGCCAGACTCTGGCTCTCATGGTGTGTTTATCTGCTCAGGTGGACTGAGCTGTACTGACTGCTGGGGCAGGACCAGAACTACTTGCACACATCCACTGAGGATGTTGGCTCAATAAATGCTTCTGTCAGCAGCTTATAAGGGGCAGTTTATAACTTTTCAATGACTAAATAACAGTTCATACCTTTCAATACAAGGCAGGAATAAATCTAAAAATTCATAACCTTCTACATTATTTATTTGCAGCATTTCCTTCAACACTTGGAAAAGCTCCCCAAGGAAAAAACCACAGAAAGCTGACAAGTACATGCAGAGAGGACTGTATTAACCTAGGGTTCACTGGAGCATCTTTGCATTTTGGTGGTTGTGTGGTAGAAGCTGTGAGGCCCTTCTGACTTTTGAGTTTATGTTACAGGGATGTTTAAATGTCTGCATTAGCCAGACCTACTCTGCTGGGGACCATTCAGATGTTCTTTCCATATGCCTGCAATTTCTACGAAGGCTCTCAATGCAGAGTGTAGCACAATAAAACAGTGGTGTGAAATACACCTAGCATGAGCCTTTCTGCAGAGGTGTCCAGACTGCCTTTATGGCTGACATATACTCTTTTGCAGAGGAATTCTGCAACTATTTCTAGGATTCAAAGAGATTTCTGCTTTGCTGGCTCAATCTCCTATGCAGCACTATGTGCATCAGGCTCTGTACAGCAGTTTTGGGGGACACTGGCTGGTCAGGGCTGCTTCCTGCCAGAGGCAAAAATGCTGAGAGGCTGGTCAGCAGGTAGTAGTAGCTGAAACCCTGTCAACATCATTCAGAGGTTAAGGGGGTAGTCAATGCACCTGCAAATTAGTGCATCCATCCATAATTGGGGCCATTTCATCAGTATTCCTAGGGAAATCAGTATTCTCTGTGGGAGAAGTCCAGTAACTGCCTCCTTTATGCCTCTAGAGCAAAATGAGTTTTCGGTGGGCAGAAGACATTTCCTCTGCTCAGACATAAAAAAAAGGGAACTTACTTCACCAATTTATAATTCAAGTTATTGGAATAAGTTCCTAGTGTCCCATTCATTTTTTTCCAGATGAAGATGTCCCATATAGATTTAAGTCTGGGCTTTTGCTCTAACTCAGCAAGTACACTAATACAAAGGGTATTCCTTGCAAATAAACACTGGACAGATACAAAGAAACACTGAGCAAAACCCAAGCCATGCAATGAGCTTCAGAAAGATGAGACCCACAGATGTGCTGACTGAAGTTTAAGAGACAACTTAACAGATGTACAAAGCTGTAGATCAGAGGGGATATAAAACAGTTAAACTTGCTTAAAGGCACAATGTGTCACAATCTAATGATTCCATGCATCCTCAGCCCGACAGAAGAGGGAACATACGCTCAGCTCGGTGCTCTGGCTGTAGGCATGCCAAGAAGATTATAAAAATGCCATGCTGTGATATGTTGCCCTCCTGCCTGAAAGGCTACCATTAAGCTGCTTATTTACTGCACCTATTCAGGCAGCAGTGTGGTTCAGAGTGCTACCTGTCTTCTTGTTGGATAAATTAGTTGTGGATATCACAGGACTGTTGCTGCCTATTGTTCAGTCTGGTGAAGGTGGGAAGAGATGAAAGGCACAGATCTGACCTTGTAATGTTTTGTATAAAATAAGAGATGCTTTTTCTTCATAGTGAGTGTCATAGCTGATCTTGGTAGGACTGACTGCATTAGCAAGTTTGGAGTTAAATTAAAAAGGCTAACATACTAATGAAGGCAATATTTTTTTTCTCAATCATATATATATATATATATATTAAAATATACGGGGGGAGATAGGAAGGTGTGGAGGAAAGTGGATGTCATTAGAGCTGTGTGCTCTCTGTAAATCAGCACTGTTTGAAATGAAATTGTCAAGAGAATACACAGGAAAACTTAGACACCCCCTCAATGCAAAACATTTTTTTTGTTGTTGGGTTTATATATATATATATATATAAAAAAATTGTTGTGCCCTCATATTTTTATGATATATGGAGCTGTGAACTTTAAATTAGTGATAACAGAAATTGACAAGTACAGCATTAAAAACTAAACCATGCAGCCCTACAGGCTTAATTATGAAGTGAGCAGGAAGATAGACACAGAAAATCCTGTTTCAAAATTTTACCTCACATAATATAAATAAAAGATTATGTCTTCCACTGGTAGCCTGAGATCAAAAGGATAATATAAAATGACTAGCCTGTATTTATTTTGCCTTTATTATGTGTATAGATAAACTATACATTTCTCATTTCCTTGTGTCTTTTAGCTATACACAGAGACACTTAGATATAGATTTAATTATGGATAAATAGCTATAAATTAATATATGTCATTATTTTTAATTTTTCATTTAGTCACTAGAAAGAGGCATTTTCATTGTCAAACCTTAAAAATAGAACATTTCTTGAATAGTGTTCTAATTGATAGTATGGCAAGCTGAATATAAATTAAGCAAATTAAAAGTATTGATTGGAATTTATTTTAGAAAATGTGATTCTGAAGACAAGGATGTTTTAGATAATCACTAACTAACGGAGACAAGTTATGACAGTATTTATTGTATAGATGTATATATGTCATAATGTAAACAGATATCTTCACCTGTCAGGTGCCGTGTGAGCTGAACTGATAATTTTTATTGCTGTTCTAAAAAACCCTACTTGTTAAGTTTGAATAAGGCACTGGAGAAGGTTTTCTTCCTCCTGATGAGCCATTACTAACGCAGAACATTTTACATGGTGTAGCAGGTTAGTGGGGAAAGAAAAAAAGAAAAGGCAGAAACAATCTCAAAGAAGCAGGTGCAATGTTCTCCTTCCTTCCTTGAGCTACTTATTTGATCATTTTTTGATGCCAGTATAAAAACTGCCTGAATAGCAATTGCAGCCAGTAAGGTTTTGTCACATTCAGTGTGAGTGTATTGTGACACAAAATCAGGCTCAAAGGAAGAGTGAAGAAATACCAACACTTTGTTCTAAGGGTTCCTAAAGGGCACACCAGTATTTTTCCTGTTCTAGAGTGCACAGGCTCAGTGATGGCACTGCCAGGAAAGTGTCAGGCTCTGATATGCAGGCTTGTTCTAACAAAGTAACTCCCTGTTTCCTTATTTGTTTGCCCATGATTTAGAACCATTTCATAGCAAGTCTTAGTTTGTGAAAGCAGCCCTATTAACAGATGGTGGCTGAAGCTGAGCTTTTCTGCTGCTTCCTTACAGCACCGAGTCCTCTTGGAGTGGTATTTTAACTGGCAATTATTGCATTTGATTATGATCAATCAAGACAAAAATTGACTTGATTCCTACAAGTCTAAATCTCTTTATATCATTATTAACCCAGCATTTTCTTCCTTGTGTCTCTGCCTCAGTGAGCCTCCACCACACACATTTGCTGAATTAAGATGGCCCTTTGCAGAAATTAAAGGAAAATGTCATATTGTGAACTGTCCTAGATTAAATTTAATATAGAAGATATGGGATAAAAAAATTCGGTACATTTGGAGTTGATAATATTTCAGAAACTTTTATAAAGAAGAAGAAGAAGACATATGCAGTTCTGCTAACTCTCATGGAAGGACCTAAATCACTGCAGTCGCAATTAATGGTAATCACTGGCAAATCTGTCTTAAATGTCTAATTAATCCTAAGCATGTAAGTAGTGTGACTGTTGTAAGTGGAACTGCTCACACACTCATGCACTGACATGCACAAAATTAGTCAGGCACTTGGCTCCTCCAGTAGGTCCGGATGGAAATGCAAAACTCTTGTGCTAAATTGCCGTGGGCTCAAGAGAATGGTGCAGTTTAATTATCTCCAGCCAGGGTTAAAGAGGGATAGAAGTATCCTTTTGTGCCAGAGAAATTCACCCAGATGTCATTTGTGAGGGCAGCAAGGACCAGCTCCAGGGAGCCAGCACAGGTGAGGCTTTGCTGCGTGGCTGTTACTTGTGAAGGGAAACTACTTTAGGATATTAATGCAAGCCCAGTACTCAGCCTGGAATGAGCTTGAGACGGTTCATTCAAATTTAGAGACGTCTTTCTGTTTGAAAGTGTTGAGGGGAAAATTAACTAGGTCATGTAAATGAGAGTAGGGATCATTTGGGGAGACTTCAAGTACTGCAGTACTAATAGGCAATATTTAAGCAGACTTTTCATTTTTCATGTGTACCAATCACCTGGAATATCAACTGGCTGCACATTCCTAAAACAAAAGGGTGTTGGAAGGGGGAAAGGTAGGAAAAATCCTAGAGCTGTGTAAACAGAACAAGTTTAGAACTGTGAAAAATTCAGGATAATGGGTGAACAGAAGGATGAAGAAGTGAGTTTTGCAGCACTGAGTAACAAAGGTGCTTTATCCCACACCTGCTAAAACTGCCAGGTCCCACACAGATGCCAAGACTCTTCAGTCACTATAACTGACTGACAAAAAGGTTTGCAGGATGAATATAATCATTAAGATCTTGGAGGGTGGGAGTAGGGTGGAATGTTCATCAGAATTAAAATCTGATTAAGAAAATTGTAATTTGGTGTGGATTTGGTATGTGACAACCCTACAGAAATTTGTCCCCAGTTCTAACAGCACTTACACAGCTAAGTAAAACATAAATTTATTGTTGGGTCACTGTGTTGGACAATTAAGCCTTGAGAATATTTTTGTGTTAATTATATACTGTAAGAGTCTTTATTTTCTATATAAATCTATTCCATATACTTTATGATGTAAAAATATAAGTGCATGGTAAGCTTCAGTTAAATCAGTGGTTACTGCTTCAGAAAGTATCTAATTCTGCTTGAACTGTCAGTAGCTCTGGCAAAGGACTGAACCACTGTGATGTGCTGTACACTTGCAAAACAAATAAAAATTGCTGTGATACTGAGCTGAAGAATATTTACAGATTTAGTTTTCTTTGAAGGGAAGCTCCATGAGGCTTTGCTGTACAGAACACTCCTCTCCAAAACATAGTGATTCAGTGATTTAATGTATAGACAGCATTCTTTACTTAATTTCTTTCATATGTGTATTTTCACATGATGAGTTTGTATAACCACCACAAAAGACATTCAGGATATTTAGATTTTATAGAATCCTGAAGTTAATTGCAGATGCTTTGGATAGTTTTGTCTTGTCCTGCTTTATGTTAACCATGACTTGGTATTTAGTCATGGGCCCATAAGGATTTTTTTTTTTTTTGATTGTTTGGAACTTTGAGAAAGGAAATATTTTTGTTCAGAAATTTTGCAAAACTTGCCAGGTTTTATGGTTCCTCTGACAATGTCCAACACACGACAAATAGTTCCTGGGAGTGCTTGGGTAACCAGCATCTTGTGCACGACCAACATCTTGTGCATTTCAGCCCAAATTCAGAGGAGTGTGTACAGATATAAGGAAAACACCTGACTTTCACTGTCCTTCTGCACCCAAACAATGACCCAAACCAGTTTCATTTTTAAGTGACTTTTTCATCCAGTCAGTGCAAGTCTGGTGTTCTGAGAGCTTTGCCTTTCTGACACAGCAGCTCTGGGCTGGCTGTTCCTGAGCTGCAGCACAAGGTTTACGTGCCCAGAAAGAAAAATGGGGATGTGAGGTCAGATTGGCTCCAGCCTGGTGATGCTTTGTCAATATTGGATTGGCAATCCTGTTACTATAAGAAACAAGGACATCATGCAGCTGTTAGGAGCTAGAAAATAGATTGTTTACTATGTTCCATGCCATCAATCAGTTTTGTGAGAAAACCTGATCTCTGGCTGACTAGCATAATTTCTTTTAAAAGCCTCAAGTGTCTCTGTTGCTTAATATTTATTGAGATTCAATTAACAGCAAATTAAAACTATTCAATTTTTTATGTAAAAGAATTTAGAATATTAAAACAGTTTGTAACTCAAATTACTTTAATTCTAATCACAGTAATTAAATGGACAAAACTGCAAAGTTGGTACAGGAAAGCCATGCCAATCAATGTGTATAGATGTGTTCATTTACTTCAAATTGGAGATTAGCAATATAATTAGAGATTACTTCTTTAGTAAGGTATTTGTCAGTAAAATAATGCAAAACGCCAAATTTGAGTGATAAAGGTTAGTTTCCTTGAAATGTTCATCTTTGATATGCAGTGTATCTGCAAACGAAATGTATTTTATGTCACTCAGTATTCTCAATACTAGACCAAGTCTTCTACATCCTTAATGTTTGTTTTGCTATGCAAATTCAAAGTTCAGAAAGCTGTTGTCTTCCAAGTCCTCTGTACATAATTAGAAGGATATAAGCAGCCCCACTTTCCAATAAGAGTCCCTTCTGGTCAGCTGCGTAGCATAGATATTGAAACAGAAATACTTAAATTTCATCCTAGAAAGACTTAGGACTTAGAAAATTCCATTTAAAAGCTCACTGTGTTGAATGACTTGGTTAAGTGACATCCTCCATTTCGACCACAGAACAATTGCATGATGTATCAAATGTGTGCATTGAAAACCAGAATATTTTAAGACAGGACCAAGGATCAGCTTGACACATCGCAGTACGAAGGAAAAATGAGAGGTACAGTAGAGAGGAACAAGTGTGACACTGTTCCTTCCTTGCTGCCAACCTCCTGCAATCATTCATGTTACTGGTTTGGAGCTGAACAGGTTTGATACTGGCCATGGTATAATTCAAGCTCCAGTGAAGTTTATCAAGTGCCTCACCTGAAAAATGAAACCAACAAAAAAAGGGAGGGGGGGAAAGCTGAAAACTGGTCAGATTTAGAAGAAAATCTGTAATTGATCACTAAGTGGAAATAAGACTAGGAGCAGAGTACTTTCCCTCAATGAAGTCAGGGTATTTTATCCCTAAGTTGCTCACTTCTCTGCACTTTGACACTCCTGTCCTTCCAAAGAGATCCAAGCACAGGTACCTGAGGCAGCTTTACAAATGTCTCCAAATATTAAGGACAACCTCCTCTTGCCAAGGTAAGTAGGTTGTGTAACTTTATGGTGCCATTTGTTATCCTGTGTGTTGGGCTGGGGACATTGCAGACACTTGTTAGGCAAGTCAGTATATCAGAAGCAAGCAAACCTCCCCAAGTCAGAGCTGCAATCTTCCTCTTAATTTTAATTCTCATGTGGCAAGTCATGATCTCTTCTTCAAAGTCTGCCCAGCCTAATCCCTTCCTGGGATCAAACAGCATACAGGCATGCAGGTATTTTTTTAGGTGGGTGCATAGGCACAACTGCCTGCTGTTAGTGCAGTGTCTGTTCAGAAGTGTTCTTCGAACAACTTGACCTGGAAGTGGATATGAAAATTACGTCCTCAGGGGAGAGTCAAATGTTCCCATGGTCTAAAGCTGTCCACACATCTCTAGATGCATCCCTAATTGGTATTCAACCTTAAAAAATGTCTTTCATTAAAAATATAATTTGATGAAGTAATTGACTTGCATTTGATTAAGTCAGAATCTATTGGATTAACATGATTAATAGATAAAATTATAATCAAACAGAGCAGTACAAAAGGTGAATCAAGTCATGGGTCATAATAAAATACTAAATTTTAAAAAGATTGATATGGTAGGAATATTCATTTCACAGTAGGTATCATGCTGTTCCCTTACAGACAGTGATGTAGTTCACATGGATTTTGGTAGTCAGAATCAGGGCTACTTCAAAGGCCTTTGAAGCTGGTGAGAGTTGTTGAGCCAGAGATCTGTTTACAATACTTTACACCCACACTGTAAATATTCACTGCTTCCATATTGATAGCAAAATGTGGTGTTACTATTAGAAGAATCAGTTCTGAACTGCAGAGGGGAAAAAACAGCTTAATGGTCTTAGAATCAAAAAACCACTTATCCAAAGAAGAACTGCTGTCTTGTAAGACTTCCTGTTCCACAGCACTGGAATACAATGTAGCGTTTCATTGTACATATCTGTTAGGAAGAGAACTTGAAATTTGTTATGAATTTTGACCCACCAATACATAGGACACTGCATTGACTGAAAAAAGCTTATTCAGATTAAAAATTCTAGTATTAAAACTATTGTTTTTCTTTTAACAAGTAACAACAGAGCAACAGACAGCAACCACATCTTCATTGTAAAGATGCAGGTAAACCATTAAACTGCATTGTCCCCACTTGGATGAACTGTCAGCATTAGTGTGTGTACCTGGCTTGTACTTTACTTTGAAACAGCGAGATCAATTAATTATTTTTTGTCTAGCAACTAGAGTGCTCTTTTTCTGAAGCTAAACATTTTCATCCTTGCCCACCATGGCATATAATTTTAGTGGTCCCCTTTTAGGTGTGCCAAGCTAACATAATGGTCTATATCTGGTGCATAAAAGTAATCATGGCTTGAAATGCTTGAAATGCCCACTGGATGGGGGATATGGGCAGCTAGCTGCACTCTGATACTGGAATCTGATCTAAAGATAAAGGGAATGTTTTCTATCAGCCTCTGCTTTATTTCAAAAGGGTAGAGCCAGTGGAAATAACTAAATCTACAGTTCCTAGATTGGCAGCTTGTCAGTAATTAGATCAGATTAGTTACTAAACAGATGAGCACTTGATCTGCTACTGAAGTTAGTGTGTGCATGGGATCTGCTAAGTTCTTTGAAACAAAAAATTGATGACCAAGTTGAAGATAGTGCTGAAACATAAGCAGGAAGTTTCCACTATCGGATGACAGACTATTTCAAATTTAATTTGCAAGAGATGTGTTCATTGAGGCGTCTGTAAGATAAGGAGAAGTAAGAGAATTACAGAGTTTATTACAAGCATCTCAGTTCAGGAAGCTATAAAATCTTTAAGGTACCTTCACCATTTTCTCAAGGTTCACTAAAACAGAATCTAAATCTAGTAAATATATTGAGCATCTCAACAAGTTCAAAGTACCCAGGGAGTTATGTGATCTAGTTGCTCATGGAACCCATCCAGGGCGTGACTTTGTGTTTAAAATCATGATTGTTTTAGTCTGGTCAAGTGGGGGATGATGATGCCAAAGCAATGTGGAATAGCTGTCGTTGCAAGTAGCTTTCCCCTGGTTGGCTCACAGTATCCCAAATACAGAGACAAATTAGAAGGTTTGTTGCTTAAAGGAGAATATTTTGTAGTCTAAGTTCACATGCGCTAATAAAAGGGAGTGCAAAAAGACTGCCAGATATTTTCCTGACTGTTTCAGTAGGTGCCAAATTATTTAGCAGTGAAACACAGCTGTATTTAACATCCTCTAAATTGTTCCACAAGGTAAAAAAGTGATGTTGTACCAGTGACACCACACACCAGAAAACCTGTAGTAGGTTGGAAGTGCTCAGTGTACCTCCACAGAGACTGCCTGCTCAGGTGGCACAGGTCCCACTGCAATTGCACCCTTTTTTGCCTTTCTTTCTTTATCTTTTAGTTACAGAGTCAACTCAAGTGTTGTTCTGAGAAGAAATGGGCTTGCTTATTTTTGTTAATTGAGGATTATGTAATTGCAGCCATTTAGTGGCTGCTGCCTCTGATAGACTGGATTTCTAAAATCAGGAAATTGGAATTACAGAAATAGCACGAACAGTGCTCCTTTCCTCCACAACAGCTTCTGCTGACACAAGAGCCCACTTCCAGCACACTGAAATTTAGAGTTTAAAAGATACACCAGAAGTAGAAGAGTTACTATTGTTTGGTCATTCTTGTTCAGCACTAGACAGCATGGCTCAGCCATATGCGTATTTGCCTATTAAAAGGCAAAAAAAAATATCTCATTTCACTTCCAAGTTTACTTGAAATCTCTTGAACATTGGCACATGATATTGATGTTTTAGTGCCAAAGGTAATACATTTTGTGGTCCTTATGACATGTTTGGGAATATGTTTAGCATTGGAGATGGAAGGGCTAAGCTGGACTCTTGTCTCTACTAGGATGGTCGGTTACCAAAAATGAAGAAATCAATAGCATTAAGCACATGTATTTTTCAGTCATTTCACTCTTGTTTTCTGGATACCCTGAATTTCAGAATGTGTTACCTCTGTGAACCAGACCTCATTCATTAAGCATAATACTTGCCAAGGCAAACTCTAAATTAAATAAAAATTAAGTTAAAAATTTAAATTAAAAGCTACACTTATAATGCAAAATGGAAGAAAACAAAAGAAAAAGGAAGACTATGCTGTTTTTAATGTCATTAAACTTAGGACACTTTACATAACTTTAAACTGTTGCTTTGAAACCACTTGATTCGTTTACTGCAGAAACAGTGTTTTGTTATGGATGAACTTAGCAATGACCGACTAGGGATCACTGTATATTGATTTTTTTTTTTGTTTTATTTAAGAATAAATTTAGATGGATAGATGAATTTGGAACACTGTTGCTTCATCTTTATCCCTAATTGAGATACTACCACGGATTGTAAGGCTCTGGAGTATAATGATTTGTCAGCACAGGACACAGAGTGGACCAATTTAATAGTTGCTAGAGGGGTTAGGATTCCTACCGCCTTTGATGAAATCTTTTTTAGGTCAGTAACATTTAGAGATATAGAAAAAAAATGAAGTAATTGGAGAGAAACCAGATGGTTTGTGGCTAATTTGGAAAAGTACAGATTATTGTTGTGCAGCATCTTATTCATTAAATGAAAAGGCCTTAAGATTTTATAAGGGATAGATTAATATTGATATCATGTTATGATTCACACTGTTTAGTGTGCAAACATCAGCCATGCCTTATTTTTTCCTGCCCATGCTCAGTGCTATCACTGAAACCACTGTATGAGGAATTACCATAGTGAGTCAGTAGATGACAGCCTTACATGTACATTTTTCATTTACGTTCTCCTACTATGGAAAAAACATTTGCACACTGTAAGACACAAATTCAAATATTACAGAAGCAGCCAAATGTATGCTTATCATGGAAATAACATGGGTGAGTGAAGTGTCACAAGCATAAACTGATCTCTGCATTCCCTACCATTTTTTCAGAGCATCTTGCTTTGGCATTTGCACAGGCTCCTGTTCATTACAATTACATCTATTAAATATATGTTAATTTTTAAGTTTCTTTACAGTTCCATTCTGAAGTAATATAGACACACCAGCTAAGAATCAAGATGTGTTTATTTTAGGATGATAAAGGTAAAATGTTTACCTATCTCTAACTGGGTAAATATTATTTTACTCAGATTTATTACAATAGTGCCCAGGGACTCTGAATGAAATTGCTGAGCAGTTCATAGGTACTGCAAGGGGAAATTTTTGCCTCACACAGTTTGTAGCAAAAATAAGCAAGACAGACAAAAGATGAGAGTGCACACATAGCTTGGGAAGTGACTCTTTGAGAGAGGCTTTATAAAAGAGAGGTGGAATGCTTAGGAACACAAAGTCTGCTGAGCTGAGAGATGCTGATCGTACACACGAAGGGCCACAGGTCCTGACAGATATGCAAATCAAGTATTTTTAATTGAGGAACATGTGTCATATACTATATCTTTAATATATTATATTTTATATTTGTGTATTGACATATACATGTGCATAATTTTGTAGTATTTCAAGATGTCATTACAAATTGTTTCCAGTATATTGCAACTGGTAGAGGGGATTTTTTGGCTCCCATTAGCTTACTTTGTGTTCTTAGGGCCTTAACCTTCTGTTGTGGGATGAAGAGATTTAAACTTCACAGCCTCTTGCTGTCACTTGCTGGCATAATTGAGAATATTGTCTGAGATTTTTAAGAATCCTTTCCATTTGGCAGAGATGTTTGGACATGCTTGTTAGGAAACTGAATGCTACAAAATAGATGGTCAGCTCTGGAGGGGATCCTTCAACGAGGGAATAGCTGTAAGAAAACAGTGCCAAACAAGCAACATTTTGCTGAGAGGTTTTCAGAATAACATTCTTGACTTCGAGCCCATTATCTAACAGATGTGTATTGATTTAATAAGCCTCCCCGTACTGTTTTACTGTTTCACTGTAAGCACTTAGTTCTCTCATCTTCAGTGGAGAACGTGGAACAGGAATCTATTAATAAAAAGTCTCTTATTCCAGCAAAACATGTTGGTGCCCATATTTTTCAAGGACAGTTAAGTATTTCAAAGCTAATTAAAACTTAATTTTTTTCATTGGGATGCTCTGGGCAAGTCCCTCAGCTGAATATAGTACCTGATATATATATAAAAAAAAATATATATATAGGTATCCTTTTGCTCGACCACAGAATAACATTGCAAACAATTTAATCTATTTTTTCCTGGTATACCTCAAAATGATCTTACAAAGTATGATTTTCTGTGGCTACAGAAGTAAGGACTGGACAACCTGCCACTTGCAAGCTGTTAATTTATTCTCATTTCTTTTTCTAGACAAATTTAAATTTTTTTTTCTAGATGAGTTTTTACTGAGCAAGAATAAATAAACACAAAACATTAAAATAGGTGTGATTTGGCACAAAATCTGTTGAAAGAATGCATAAGTATGGGAGGAAAGAGGGAGGGCCAGCTCTACTGCAGCTGCAGAGTTCTGTCAGGTTTAGCAACGAATTTGGTTTCTGTGGCAAGGCTTTGGTAGTGGGAGGCCCCAGGAGTGGCTTCTGTGAGAAGGTGCCAGAAGCTTCCCCGTGTCTGACAGCACCAGTGGGCAGATACCTGCTGGCCAGGGCTGAGCCCATCAGCGACAGGGGATGGGACATCATTTATTCCAGAAGTGGGGGAAAGCGTGCACAACAGCCATTGCAGCTGGGGAGATGAGTGACAATGTGTGAGAGAAACTCTGCTGACACCAAGTTCAGTGGAAAAGCAGAGGGACGGGGTGCTCCAGCCACCAGAGCAGATTTCCCTGCAGCCCACGGAAGTCCCTGGTGGAGCAGAGATCTACTTGCAGCCCCTGGAGGGAGACCAAGTCAGAGCAGGAGGATGCCCAAAGGAGGCCCACGGAAAGTCAGGACGGGTCTGTGAGCGCCTGTGGAGAGAGGAGCCCACGCTGCAGCAGGTGGGGTGGCAGAACTTGGGAGCCCGTGGGGACCTCTGCCTGGAGCAGGCTGTTAAGAGCTGCAGCTTTGGGATTGGACTCATGTTGGAGAAGTTTGTGCAGGAGTTCCAGGGGAGGGACCCCGTGGCAGAACAAGGGAGAAGAGTGCGAGGAGTGCTCCCTCTGAGGAGGAGGAACAGCAGAGACAAATGTTTCTGTCTCCTCAGCCTCTTGAGGCTCTTAATGTTTCCCCGTGCACATCCCAAAACAACAGGTCACTTTTGAAAATCTTGGCCTTCAAATATTATATTTTCTTACAGATGCCTCAGTTAAAGACACTGGATTTGCATACCTGTATTTCATATTTCTGTAGTGCACACAACGTAAAGTACCCTAACTCCAACACAGGAAGCATTCTATATAACACAGCTTTTTGCAAGTAATAAATGTTTGTGTGAGGAGTTTAGCAGCTGTTTTGAACACAGGATCTCTTCTTTCATAATCTATTACTACTTTCTGCAAAGTTTGAAGTAATTTGCTTCTCTGAATCAGGCTACAAAGCTTTTAACTGTAAAATTGATCTCCTCATAAAGTACGTATGTTCTAATGCTGTAATTACCTGAGGCCTGATCTTCCAACCCTTGACAACGTAAGTAATCTGTACTCATCTGTCTAATCTTTGTGATTGAATATAAGAAGAGTCAAGTGATTCCAGAACATCTTCTAGCTCTCTATGCAACTTTCCTAAATCACATTTTGTTTTCACATAGATAAGTGATCTAAGTGAAGGGTTAACAGTGTTCTGTCTCTCTTAATTTGAGATTTGGAAGACAATTATAATTCAGAATGTTTCTTCTAGTTCAGACTCCTTAGGAAAGACACATACATAGCCTAGAGCTAGAAGTCCAACTTTGCTTTTAAATGCAAATATTTTAACAAGTATAACACACAAAAGCATGAACTATCAATTATTACTACTAGGCATATGTAAAACATCTTGTTTATCACAAAGAGACCAAATTAGGCTAAAAATAAAATAGAAATTTGTAATTGAAATGTTGCCTGTTCTCCTTTAAAACTGCCCATTGTTCTTATCAGAAGTAGCCTTCAGGTTGTCTCGATGCATCTAAATAGATCTTTCAATAAGAAAAGATGGGAACTGCCAGTGTCGGCAGACTGTGGCATTTGTCATGCAATGAGACTTCCTGGGAATGGTGTTAGAACAGTGCATTATTTACAGCACCAGCCTGTCAGATAAGAGTAAAGACTTGGTTTCCCCTTACTTTCATTCTCTAAAGGTCTTATTGGTACATACAGAATGACAGGAAGAAGTTTCAAGTCAGGCAGAGGGAATTTCCCAGTTGACCTACCAACACAGGAATGTAGACAGAAGTCCGTGGAAATTTTGAAAGTGTTAACTTCAGTAGATATTTTGAATCCAAATTTAATGGCATTTGACTGAAGAGGAAACAAGTACCGGTTTCAACAAATATTGGATTTATTTTTCAGTATGGTACTGTCTCAGCCTAAGTCAAGTTAAATTCTACTGTTTATCTTCAACCACCAGAAGACTTTGTTCTGAGACAGTAATACCTTGGGGTTTTCACTGATTTGTTTGTTTGTTTGTTTGTTTGTTTTTCTAGCCTACTACTACTTATCTTTTAGAGCTATGGCTGGATTGAGTCCTCAAGGTGATTTAGTTGCATCACTTTGTAGACATGACAGCTGTTTTACCAGTACTTTCCCTTTCTCAACTGTAGTTGGTAGGTTTTGATCAGAAAACAATTGTCCTAATAATCCTCAGTGCATCTTCAAGATCTCCACTTGCACATCCACCCTCCCAGGAGTGCCATGAGAGCTGGACGTGTGCACGGTGCAGTCCTGTGGCTCCCGTGCTCAGGGAACACAGCCTGGTGTTACTGCTCAGAGTGTTCTGTGAAGTCACTGTCGCATTGCACACGCCTGTTATCAACCCTGCCCTGTGCCTGCTGAGCTCCTCTGGAACTGCAGCTTTCTAATCCCTCACGATCACTGGACTGCTTTGTCCTCTTTGGGTTTTGGTACAAATTTTTGTACATTGGCCTTACTGGTATGGAGTGATTTCAGCACTCCCTGCAATTACTGGCATTCTGTATATCACACCAGGCCCCCTGATTTGCTTGAGGTATTTACAGAGGTTATTTCTATTATATCAGATACAGTTTCACCTTGGAATTTACAGTGGTCATAATTGAATCTATTTCATGTTGACAAGATTGATATTGTTGTTTAATACCTATTTTACAAAACAACACGTCTCAGTACTATTATTTAGAGATGTACTGTCTGCATTGTTTCACAGTCTCCTCTCTCTGTCCTCTTACCGATGGCTTCTATGCTTTTTCAGGTTCTGACGGTTTAGGTGTCAGAATATGAACTTTTTCTCCACTCTAGGCTTGTTGGAATGAAAGGAACAAGGCTACCTCTACACAGGGCTGTCTCAAACAGTTACAATTTGTCTTGTTTAATGTACACCCTGCCCCCATCATCAGCTGGTTCTAATTTCTCTACCAGCATACAATTAAGGAGACTTGAGTCAGCTGCAGAGACTTCCACTTCAACTCATTGAGTGGATAACAGCTCCAATAACATTTACCTCTGTGAAAATAATAGGTCCTCTACTAGGTGGTGTTATATATTTATGGTGGTTTTATATATACACAGATATTTCTGTATTCATCAGACACCACGTATGTGTATATATGGCATCTGATTTCGCATTTTTGTAAAGTCCAACAGTAGAAGTCAGACCATATCCTTTGTGTCAGCCAGACTTCAAAAGGACATAAAATAGCCCTCACATCTCCATATCACTACCCAAAGTCCCCTCTTTTTTGTTTGGTTTCTTGCATCAGAGAGGAAGGAGTGTACCTGAGGCAGTCAGTTGTTTCTTGTCTCTGTATTGTTTGATGTATGATGAGCTTGGTTATCAGATCTCAGTGTGCAACCAAATATGGCTTCACTTGCTACAAAAAGTGCTTGTCTACAAGGAGACAAATATGCCCTCTACTGACTTCATCTGTGGCTTGAGTTTAAAAGCTGCTGTCAGAGAGTACACAATGGAACTGTTTGCAAATAAAGCAAATTAAAATAAACATCTTTTATCATAAGAAAGCAATTAGTGTTGATTCGCAGCTTCACTTGGTTTTTCTTTCCTGACCTTGACTACGTTGTGATGGTTTTGTGCTTCCTCGGACAGTTTCTACTTGCATCTGCATCGATTAAACCTTGATCTCATTTATTATCTCAGGAAATGGTCTCAAGGTCACAGGGCTGGAAATTTAATTATGGTGGCAGTATATTAAGTGGCACATTTAAAGATGCTGAATCGTAGTAATTAATTTTTTGGATGGTGGTCTCTAGGGAACAGGTTTTCTCTACACTGGGTGTTTAGACATCCATCATGGCCATTCAGCTTGGCAGCTGTCTTTTAGCTTTAAACTGCATCATTATTCATCTTTTATGACTGACTTTAAAAACACTAGACAACTATATCCTTTTTTATTGTAATATATGTCAGATGCTTGTATTAAGCTATACTTCACCTTTGCTATAAAACATTAACAGAGGTTGCTAGCAGCTACCTAGGCTGGCCTCTAAATTGAGACAACAATTACCCTTCGCTGACATCTAGTGTCAAGACATGAGATATAGCTGGAGTGCCGAATCCATTGGCCTGGAAATCCTGCACTTCCCCACCGATTCAGGCTCACCCAAGAAGCTGCAGCACTGGACATAATTAGTGGACACGAGGGATTAACTTGGCACACAATGTTGACTTTGTAGCAGCACTAGGTTATTGGATGAAATGCAGCACTGTCAAGGTCTTAAAAAGCTTGTAATGTTTAATGAAGGAATGGTCATTAAACTTGCTGGATCAAATATTAGGCAAGATGGAACTGGGAGGTATTTAATGAAGAGGCCTGAAAATATGAACTAAATCACATATATTCATTTAAACTGCTGGCTAAAGCCCAGCATATTTCAAAATAGTTCACTGCTGGTTTACGCTAGATGGTATGAACTGGGAAGGAGAAGAGTAAGTGGGTTTTAGCTTTATGCATAACTTTACAGATTTTTTTTCTACTGTAGATTTATTTTTGTTAAATGAAATACTTTAAAGTTCACACATTCTGTTGGGACTGTAAAAAAAATTCTCTAGGGAGTGTGAAGGTGTTAGAATTCTCAAAGTGAACAAAATCCAGACTTTTAAGTGAGGTCTTTCATACCCTTTGTCAAGCTGAATCTTCCAGGATCAATACCAAAATATTAAACAGTGGATTTTTAAAATATTGTTACAAGAGTCGGTCCTCATACCAGTATATTAATAACACGTTTTTTTATAGGCTGGGGTGAAGATGATCTCTTAAGATGATCTCTGGCTGGGACAGTCAGAGAATGGAATTAAATTCTAGGTACAGAATATTGGGTGTAGCATTCCTCCTGCACTGTGTCACCTCTTGAATCTCTCTAGACATAGTTCTTCAGCAGTAAAAGCCCCTGTGCTTGCAGTATTTGACCTTTTCTTTAAATTCCTTTTGTGAACCTATCTAGTTCTTTATGCTATTTGGCCTTTCTGGAACAGTGATGTATCTTCTTCTGCAGAGATCAGCTAGATCTCCTTTTTGTGCTGTGTTTTGTGATTAGAATGATGTGATTGAGGTTGGGATGTTTAAATGCTGTGGAGATGAGGAAGACTCATGATCCAGGTGTATGTGTCATTTGATTGCACCTTCCTTCCCTGGCCTCACTCCAGCAGTTCCATACACTCAGCCTGGGGCTCTTGTTAATTCAGAGGGTTTGCAGGCTGTATTTGTAAATGCTGAGCATGTCACTCCTCCACCTGTGGTCTGTGTTCCCACAGTTTGAGAAGAAAACAGCAGGAAGAATAGCAAGATTCCAGGGAGAGAAGTGGATGGTGCATCTCTGAAATGAGACACACGAAGGCAGACGGTGTTTCTCAGCTTTACTTGGGTTTGATTGCAGTGACTGCAAAGGACACCTCCCAGCAGTGTCACACCCTGTAGATGTTCTCAAGGCTGAAGAGTGAGGACAGCAGATCATTTGGATCAGGTCAATGGAGTCACAGGCAAGCCTACTTAGAAATGGAAATGAGTGATACCACAGTGGCTTCTTACAGAGCTGCATATGGAGCTTTGGAGCTGTCTACATCTCCTCTAATTGAAGAGGTACAGTGAGGTGGGCAGATGGCCTACATCTAGTCAAGAGTCAATTTAAACACAAAATGTTTGCAAGTGTAATGTTCAGTCTGGGTTCCATCTACACGTGTTTGCAAACTCCTTGGTAATTTCCTTATAAAAACAGCCTATAAGCTTGTAAATTAGCTCTCTCCTACTTTTAAATATTGCAACAGAACATAAAAATGGGCATAAGGTATCCTGATCACTCCTGTGGATCATCATGGTTATGTTCCAAGTGCCCTAGTCTGTTCTAAATTATTAAAATTGGATAAATTGCATGTATGTGTGGTTGCACATCTAGCCAGGCAAATCAGAGCAAATCAGGGCTAGCTACAGCTGCAAAAACAGGATAGTTAAAGAATCCTGTTTTCCCCCCATGGGTTTCTGAATAAGTCCCTTTGTTCAGAATCCTGGAAAATTGGATTTTGTGAAGAAACAAACAAATCACAATATAAGAAATATGGTGGAATTGCAGAATTTGATGGATGTGGGTGGATATTGGTACCTGGAGCACAGTAACTACCAAAAAAATTCAAGAGGATATATGGACATTCTTTTTCTCAAGTTTGTTTTCTATCTTCTTGTAGCTCATTTTAACAAAGACCATACAGACATCTGGGTTGTAACTCTCTCTGCTATTGACCCATTCAAAAATGGTTTGAATATATCTGCATGCAAATATTGCCATCCATATGTACATATGTGAGCATTCACAATGGACTGGGGACCAGCTCTTTAGAAAGTTTGAATTTCAGAGCACATAGAAGAGATAAAATCAGTATAGCTGAGGTAGCAATGTTGGAAGAGTGATGGGTGTATAATAAATAATCTATAGGTTAAGAAGTTTATGCAAGTGATTAGATGAGTAGCTTTGCATAACAAATGGAGAAACAGAAGAAAAAATCATTAATGATCACTTCAGAAGAGGCTCATGATATCAAATCACATATTCACCATGAACTGCTTCTTCTGCTGCAGTCATGATACACATTTTATTCAGATTGCCTACTGTTGGATTAAGTCACCAGCATTTCTACTGAAATCAAGATAGCAAATGTTCCCATAATTCATTTGGAATTTATGAATAGCAAAATTAGTCTGTTTTGTGGGGTTTTATGTCAACAAGCTCAACAAAACCACTTATTTCTCCTGTCTGGATACATTTTCATCTAAAATGCTACAGCAGAAGGGCAGCAGTGACAGGAAATTGTTGCACTTTACCACCTTTTGTAACAGATTTGCATATGTTTGGTAAATTAGAAGTTCTCCTACTGAAAGGTTGGATTTGTAACCAGTCATAGGATGTTTGGATCCAAGCTGTTGTACATCATCAGAACTTTCAAATGACATATTAGGGTTTTTCCTCTGCTTTTAGAACACCATGTCATTCTTGCAAATGTCTTGTTGGAGCAAAAATTTTCTTAAAACATTATTTAAAGCCATTACTCAGCATACTTGCTTTACTTTTACAGTAGTTCTGAATGCCACAGTTCTAGCCTGTATCAGAGAAAGTTCCTTTCAGATGAGGTAGGCAATAATTGGATTTCTGTGTATAAGAACTATCTTTCAAAACTGTTTCGGTGCATACTCACATGACTGATATCCTCATAACCATCCACCCTGAACTACATTCAACTTTCCTAAATGAGATTTTATTGGAACTGATTATGATTAGATAAATGGGTGACTTCACTAATGTATAATACACTTTTCAATTATAGAGTATGTATGATAATTTACATTTCTTGTTTGATAGTATGATATTTATGTGACATATTCTGGATGAGATCTGCTGCTGTTTATATAATGGCCTTACTTTTCTTTTAAATTAAATCTGCTTTCAACTTCTTTCAATATATTTAATTTTTTAGGATAAACAAAGACATTACAAATCCACCTTAATTTACCCTTCAGTGGAATGAAATCTCTTGGTGGATAAATTCTGGTCCCCAAATTTGTTGCCTAAGGAGACAAATTCTATCATCAGATGAATAGATGAACATAATGTGGCTTGGAATAGCAAGTTCCCCAGTTAAGTGACTGCAGAACCAAGCAGCCATTATCAAACTGACAGCTGAGAGACTGTTAGAGAAAAATAGAATTTGATGAAAGAAACAGGGTTTCTTCTTTCTTGGAGTAAACCTGATTTATGCCTCCTGGGTTAACAGTTTTCTTTACATGTAGAGATTTTGTAGGATGCATTGCTAATTTTCAGAGAGGTAAGAATTAGAGCATCTTCCCTGGCAAAGAACCTCTGGGCAGGGGAAATAAAAGGAGTATTTAATGTACTTTTTTTTTTTCCTGCTAATAGCCTTTACAACTTTTTATCTAGTGTCAACACCCAAAGAAATTGTATTCAGTCAGAAAAGAGAAATTGTCTATAGATATAGCATTAAGTAGTTTTTTAAAATTTGTTAAAAAAAAAAAAGAAAAAAGTTAAAGTTGTGGGTCATATCTGTAATAAAGAATTTTGAAAGCTATCATATCACCAAATTTAAAGTGGTCAACATACTAGAGAAATGTATTTTTCTAATTTAATATAATCTCTCTGAATGCTTCCAGGAGTTTGCTGACAACACAAAGCTGGGAGGAGCAGCTGATCCCCCAGAGAGCTGTGCAGCCTTGGGAAGGACCTGGACAGGCTGGAGAGAGGGGCAGGGAAGAACTGGCTGGAGTTTAGGTAAGGCAAGTGCAGGGCCCTGCAGCTGGGGAGGAACAACCCCAGGCACCAGCACAGGCTGGAGGCAGCTCTGTGGAGAAGGACCTGGGGGTGCTGGTGGACAACAAGCTGTCCTTGAGCCAGCAGTGCCCTGAGGGCCAAGGAGGCCAGTGGGATGCTGGGGTGCATCAGGAGGAGCATTGCCAGCAGGTCAGGGAGGTGCTCCTGCCCCTCTCAGCCCTGGTGAGGCCAGTCTGCAGGGCTGTGACTGGTTCTGGGCTGCTCAGGACAGAGAGATGTGGAGCTCCTGGAGCGGGTCCAGCGGAGGGCACAAAAGTGATGAAGGGATTGATGCACAGCAAGTTCCACCTGAGCATGAGGAAGAATTTCTTTACAGTGCACGTGACTGAGCACAGGAACAGGCTACCCAGAGAGGGAGTGGAGTCCCTCTCATGGGAGATATTCCAGAACCATCTGGACACAATCCTGTGGCACGTGCTCTGGGATGACCCAGCTTGAACAAGGAGGTTGGACCGAATAACCCACTGTGGTCCCTTCCAACATTTAAACATTCTGAGATTCTATGATCAACAAGATTTCTTGAAAGAAAATCACTCAGGATGTAATAGAGTATAGGAAAGTTCAGGGTAGAGCCTGACGGGTCAGAAACCCATGAATGCTCCATAGTAACCTTCCCAAAAGGAGAGAACCCAAAAAACCAGCTAAGTTGTACAGTTGTAGTGAGGTGTTCCCTTTGTGTTCCATTGCTCAGTATTGGTTTCTTTTGGAAGTGGTAGTTTTTCCAGTCAGGCACTATTGCCAGTTGCCTACATGGGACAGTACTGATACTGATGATCTCTGTATTTTTGTGTGTGTATATTTATATATACATACATAATGTATATATATTTACACACACATACAATGTCCTAAAAATTGACAGAAATTCCAGCATTCCTATAACATGTACAAAGAATTTATGTTTCGTCAGTATGGAACTGACATATGATACCAATACTTGGCTTTTAATTCTTTAAAGGCTTTTAAAAAACCCCAAACCTGATGCTTTTGCAGAAGGTCTGCAAAGAACTGAGAACTCACAACTGTGTTTTTAAGACTCTTTGAAGACTGTGACAACATTTCTTTTCTTTTCTCCCCCCTCCCTTCATGACAACCAACAGACAATTGGTAAATGGACTTACTTCACATTTCAAATTTTCCATTGTTTTGAGTATCCTGCTTTAAGCATTCCTGGCACAAGTCCACTGGACTTAGAGAAGGAATGAGGCCAGCTCTGGGGTGAGCTCAACAGTGGCATTTTGAATATGGACACTGAAATTTCTGAGTTAAAGAGTTTGTTAAAAAAGCATAATTGTGTGTACTTTTTGCTTCCATAAAATGTTTTATATCTTCATTCCAGTTAATATCCTTGTTGTGAGATTGCTGCCACAGGTCTGTAACTTGTAAAAATGTGTAAGATAATGACTTTCATGGCTTTTGCCAAGTTACTGAATTATATTAATAGCTGATTGCAGCCTACTGTTTGATTAGAACAGTATTTTCTTGGGTATTGACGGATATATTCATGACACTGATAAACAAACTAGCAGTTTTAGATTGAAGTTAGAAATTATTTTTGTAGAGGAAATTCATTTTTCCCCAGTTTAAAGTTTACTAAGGGTAAGGGTAAACTAAAAGAGGGTCAATTCAGACTCAATACATGAAAGAAATTCTTTATGATGATGGTGGTGAAGAACCAGAAGACGTTGACCAGAGAGGTGATATCACTGGAAACATTCAAGGTCAAGCTGGATGGTATTCTGAGCAACCTGATCCAATAGAAGATGTCCCAGCTTACTTGGAGGGGTGTTGGACTCGAACTATGAATGTCCTTTCCAACCCTAACTATTCTATGACTCTAACTCCATAAGTAATTTGAATGAAGATATCCATGCCAAGCTTTTTGTGAAAGAGGGAGGAATAAGGTAACTATTTCAGGATTTCTGTTTGTAACTGGCAGCTCTTTGAGGATGGGCATCCTTTTCCTTCTGTTTCTTAAAGTTCCTAGAAGTGTGAGGACAAAACACAGCCAAAGAAGTGTCCTTGTCTTAAAACTGATAAAGCACACCAGCTATGTAGTCGGTAATCCCAGAAACGTTTCATTATGTAGGATTGGCAAGCAGGAGCTACAAAACGTTAAGCTAGAGGGGAAGCTATGCTATAAAATGCTGTTTTGGAGGCAATCTGCATCTGAGTTAGGGTAACTGTTATGTCTGCAAGTCACACGCTTTAAAGTCAAAAGATTGCCTTGTAGGAGCCAGTGGCTCCAAGCTCCTCTGGTGTGAGATGTGGATGCTGCCCTGCAGAGAAAAAAAGGGAGGTTGACAATCGAGATGGTGGTTTGAGAAGCTGTATAGAAAGCTTCCAGAGAAGGCTGAATCCCATCTCTGTTCTCTTGCTGTAAGGCAAAACAAATTGCAGAAATGATGTAATTTTGGACTTTGGTGAGTAAGCACATGCAGGCTGGAAAAGATACAGTTTCATGCATGATGCAACTTGTACAGTTAGAAATGGTAGTTCAGATGAGGGAAAGCAGACCAGGCTGCTCAGAGTCCCATCTAACCTGGCCTCGAACACTTCCAAAGATGGGGCATCCACAACTTCTCTGGATGTGCCAGGGCCTCACCACCCTCACAGGGAAGAACTTCTTCCTAATATCTGCTCTAACTCTGCCCACTTCAGTTTGAACCCGTTTCCCTTTGTCCTCTGTCTCCATGTCCTTGTCTCAAGTCCTTCGCCGGTTCTCTGACAGCCCTTTTGTGACCTGAATCTGACTCCTCTCTCTAGATCAGTTTTCTGCCTTTCAGTAGCAAACTACTGAAAATGCAGGTAATTTGATTAGGAAAAAATCAACCCTTGAGTACAAGTAGACTGTACACTTAAACCTGTATGAGGCAAAGGAGCTATATGAGTCTTCAAAACATAAACATAATTCTCTTCCTCCTTTAACAGGACACCACCTGCTATTTAAGTCACTAACTATTCTGATTATTTTAGACAAATTTCAGTGTGCATTTTCTTGTATCTCAGTAACAAGGAGTGTGTTTGCTCCAAAATCACCCTACACAGCTAAATGTGAAAGCATGTGTATGAGCCCAGACTCATACTGGGCTTGGAGTTTCTTTACTGAAATAAAACAGGAATACTCCCAAGAAGTAAATACTTAAATAAACAATAGTGCTGATGCAAGTAAGAGGAATGCTGAGTCCACAGAATGCATTATTAACAGCATATTAGTACTCACATTGGCTGAGACATGTAGATAGTTGTGCATGCTGTAAATAATTCTCTGGTTGTCAAAATAGTAGTGCACAAGATAATTGAACCCAGTGCAGGCAAAATGGCATGACCCACTTTATTTTCTTTTAAAATCATGACTGATTCATGAATCAGTAGACAGCTCTTCCTAGATTTTAAAAATCTGTTAAAGCAGTTGGGCAAAATCCTTTCCACTGGAAGATTACTGATGACCTCAGTTCCTGTTGTCCTGGGGAGTGTGTATACACATATATGAAGCCTTTATCATACCTTTATATTTCCTCTCAGAGATTTCAAAGTATAGTTGCTTTGCCCCACTGACTTAAATTTTATTTGTGTGCTTCTCCACAAAAATAACTTCTTTCCTAGCCTATCTTGAACTCTGTAAGAACTTCTCAAGGAGCAATCAAAAAGAAATTTGCTTCAAATTAAAATTCTTGAATTCGGGTATGATCATGCAAACAACAGGCAGAATTTATTTAACCTTCAGCCAGATGCTTAACCAAGTTGAAATTATTGATAGCCCATCAGCTATGATCAAGATGGAGAAGCTAAATGAAGAGATGCCTTTTCTTTTTCTTTTCCAGCCTCCCCCTGCACCGCTCCCCCATCCCCCTTTTTTTTTTCTGAATAAGAGAACCATTGAGCTGGTAACAAGACTTGAAATGCCGTGTCAGCTCAGCCAGCATGGTCAAGGAGCTCAGCTGTAGAAAGGAAATAAAACTGTTAAGTTATGACTGCCCTCCAATCAGTCACAGGGGTAATGATGTTTGGCTTTAGTCAGGTTATATGTCAGTAAATATACATCTCTCAGACAGCCTTTAAGACAGCCTTAAGATCATGCTTATTGTTTTATATAGATAGAGGTCGGATGCTGACATATGGTGGTCATAGGCCACTGAAATAATTTCACAGCATTCAGCAGGTAAAGTTAATCTCAATAGAACAGGATGTGACTGCACTTTTGATAGAATATTCATTCGACAGTGATGGGGCATTTTTTCTCTGTTAGGTTTTGTGCAAATCACTGAAATGCAGATTTTTCTTCCCCTACCTTGATTTCCTCTGCCCTCTAAATTTGCTGATACCTGAAGTGACCATTTACATTTGGTCTTTAGTGTGGAGCTGTGGCAAGATCTAAAATTCCAGTTTATAAAAAACACTGTGTTCACCCTGTTCACTATATTCTGTTCACCTTGCTCACATATAAATCACTTTCAAACGTAAGGGAATCTCAGAGTTCTAAGTTCTGCCAATGAAATTTCAGTCATGTGTGGGTGATAACAGGAACTTTGTCTCAGCAGCAGAGGACTGAGACAAGGCCTTGCCAAGAGAGACATTCTAGACTCACAGTTCTGTGAATTAAAATTTTACTAATAGACTTAGAAAAATATTTTTTAACATATTCTTTCTGATAATGATATTTAAATTTTCACTTAAGCTTACTGCTAAGGACTTCATATCATTTGCAAATATTGGATCACACCTTTCATTACTGTAGCTTGACATCAGACATTAAATTCGCTAAGTCTGTCAATAGCATTTTTATAACATAAATTGGATTGCTATAAAAAGCAGAAGGTTCCCGTTGTGCCAACTTCTGCTCTTACTATTATTCAGCATTACCATTCCACAGAGTAAGAAAAGGTAAAAATACAGCCTACATGCATTTCATGTAACACCAGTGCAACTAGACTAGAATTGGATAAAGCCATATGGAGTACTTACACCCTAAGTAAAATGTTCTTTGGGTTTTAGAACCTAATGCAGTGTCCATTTTTAAATTCAACAAAATTATGGCTGTAGGCCTAGGGTTGAACTAAAGCATCGAGCTGCCCTATGGTGTAGAAGCCTTTAATCCAGATCTAGAATAACAAAACTGTTTTAGTTTAATTTAGTAGGATTTATCAGAGCAATGGCTTCATCCTAAAGTTTTATTTTGTGTTTAAATTGTCAAATATCAATTAAATTAATGGAAAATTGGTCTGGGTAAAGACCAAAAGTGGAAAAACAACAGGTAATGTCTAGAATTGAAGGCAGATATTGTGATAAGTTGGTTGTATATCAGACTTTCTATGTTAACCTTTGCTGATGTTGTTTTGACAGGTTTTTTTAACGTTGTTGCAGTCAAGGAATAAGTTAAATTCAGAAACTGTAATATTGATACTACAGCTGTTTATATTTGCTAAATGCTGATCCAGATCCTAAGAGAAAATTATTATAATGTCAGTATAAACATACCAGATTTTACCTTTTAAATATGCCAGGAAATTTTTTATGAGACTCTGAAATATTGAAGAAGCTTTTTTTTCCTCTTATATGGTAATAACTAGTCTGTATTCACAAATTTTAAATTTTTTTTCCCAATATCTGATTTTCTTTTAAACAAGATGCTCTAGTATTCTGGGCTGGTACAGCACTTTTTAGACAGGTATCTGCAGTCATCACTGAATGATGTTTCATAAGCTTCTTGATACAAATGTCATCAGCTGAAAAATTCCAACTATTACCAGGAATCCCATAGTTAAATGAAATCCTTTGCATGTGAAAACTGAGTAAGAAATGAGAGTTCATGTATAACTAGGCATGAAATTATTCAGAGACTTTCCATGTGATCATCCTCTGTTAACTTGCACCTGGTAAGGCCCGTTCCAGGGAAGTGCTTAGGCAGGAATTTCAGGCTATCAACGACTGTAAGCTGTGATTAAGGACTTTCCTCGAGAGTGACCCTAATTATCATTCTCATGTCTTAAATAAGGTAGGCTATGTCTGCAGACCGACTTAATTTGGGGAACACTGGCTCAGCTTTTCAAATTAACATATTAAAGCTTTGTATTTTCCTCATTTAACATATTAAGTTCCTTCAGAGAAAGAAAAACATTTTAAACTATTTTTGAACAGTTTGCCAGGGATTGCTGTATTTTAACTCTTCTTCCTCCCCTAGTTAAGTTTAAAAAATATTAAGTTCCAGGTCTCTAAATTTTCTATTACAGATTTTGCTGGCCAATTCTGACTGTTCTTCTGCTTAATATTTGGTCAGTGTCTGGAAAGGCACTGATCTGAAGGGAACATGTGATCAATGAGTTTGATACTTCCTGTCTTGCTGAGAGTTGGCTCTCTCATAGCAATGCTTTAAAGGTTATGAAACTGCTTCTTTCTTTGCAGTAGTGTACCTTATATTGAGTTTCAAAAGCTTTAAGTCCATATGTGGCATGGCTAATGTCAATGTTTCATTATTTATTTTTATTTACCTTTTTCTAATTACAGGTATGCTATCACCCAGCATCATAACCAGTTCTCCTAAAAGCTCATTTTTCAGATTTAATTTTTTTCCTTGTTTTTCCTGTCAATTTTAAAAAAACACATTAAAATAATTCAGATATTAAAAGCAGGTGTTATTTAGGATATCTCTAGCTAAAAAAAGAAATTAAAAACTCCTGCATCTTTATAATGATTTAATGAAAAGTAAAAAAATTTCCTTGATGTGGATAGGGGTCAGTATGAATTTTTTTACACTGATACAGCAAAGTCTCATGAAGGAAATGGAAATCCTTTAAAGTCTTTAAAAGCACCTTTTAAATCACTGTACTTTCATGTATGCCAAAATTTTTGCTGCCATGATATCAGACAGAAAACAAGTCACAACCTTTTCTGTAGCTCCCTTGGTGTGCCGGGTCTGTATTGATTATTACTTCTCTTCTGTTACAGATTCTTTATTGAAGCCTAGTGATCCGTAGGGAACCACGCAAAGAAATATTTGCTTTGTTTCTCACAAATTATCTTTCAAGTAAAAACCAAAAACTTTTCCAGCTGTTTTTTGAAGTATAGTCTTTTCCAATACAAAGATATCCTCAAGAACTACTAACATAATCCTTTAACTACCAATCTAATTGTTAAAACTCCTAATGTAATTGTTTAGCATTTCATAATAGGCTACCCAAGAACTACACTGATGCCCAGAAAATCGGTCAAGTAGTAAATTATTAGTTTACATAAATGATCTGGTAGTAAAAGTTCAAATCCGTGCAAAAATGATTAATGCGGCATTTTAGTTAGGCTGATAAATGAGATTTTAGCAATATCTGTGTATAAGTTTCTGGATTAAGCTTCCTCTACTTATATCTTCACTGGACAGATCTTCAATCCTTGTACATAAAGTATATTTTTCTTATTTTTCTTACCAGGGCTTAACAAACTATAGCTTATTCCCACATGGGGGGCAGGGTGGGGGGGAAGGAAAAGTACTTTATTACTGCATACCCAGAGTTCAGACACCCTTTAAAATGTTGATGTGATTTTTTTGGTGTTCATGCAACTAAGACAGTGCCAAGACTGGAAGGTACTCTGGGAGGAAGAGAACTTAGTATCTCTTCATGGTCTATACTTCCAGACACACAGCAGTTAGCCATTTGTTAGCTAGTTAACACAGAGGTTAATCAAGTCACAGCTGGCTAGAGCAAAGACAGATATGCCAACGCTCTTTTTCCAAGATGTCTACTGCAAATGCAGTGATTGATGTATGGATTTATCTCACACCTATGGAGATGGTCAGCTTTGGCATTAAAAGGAGGCATTTCCATGGATTACTCCACAAATTCAGTGTGACTGGTTTTAATGCATTTACTGCACTGAATGCCTCTGCAGTCACTGCTGAAGAGTAAATTATGAAGGTTGGTTGATGATTCTCAGCAACCACTTCCTAGGCTATCTTTGCAACGAGAGTCAACTGCACTACAAGACACAATTTCTGATTTTTGTCTAGTGGTCCGTGGCAATTGGTGTAGATTTGGCTTTGAAAAAATACTATTAAAACATTTCAAATGGAGCATTGAAAAATACAACTAAATGTAAACTGCAGTCTTTAATCACACGGCCGTCATTGTGCACACAAATAACCTGTAGGAATTTAGTGGTTTTCTAGAACTGATCTCTATTTTTCTTGTACTTGGTTGCTGAAACATAGAAGTGTTTCTCTTAATTAAGACAAATCATTCTGATATTTTCCATAGGCACAGTTTCTGAAGGCAATATAGCATTAGTTTCTGAGATATTTGTCTTGTCTTATAGAAGGTGTTTCATCACTCTCAGAGAAGCTCCCTGTGTAGTTCCCAATGAAGCTCCACAAACATTTAAATCCCCTGCTGGAGGGGACGTGGATTTAACTGTGAATCAACATACTTTTTAAACCTCACTACAAAAAAAGAACACCAAAAAAACCGCACCCACAACTTTTTTTTAATCAACTCTGCTCTCAGTATTATTAACAGGAAGATTTCTCTTACAGCATTACAAGGAATAATTAAGCTATAAATGTAGTCTCTGTTTGCCAAATGGAAAACAACGTTTTTACCACAGGCTTCCCCCACCTCAACTTTATCCATCTAGATAAACATAATTAAGTAATGGATGATGGTTTGTTAGCATTTTATTACTTGTGTTTGCAAGGGCATTGAGAAAATCATAAAATGCACAACAAATGTTATAGGTATTGAGGTTTTCAGCAGTAGAAAACGTGACTTTTTAAAATCTGGGTTGGAAACATGCACTCCTACAAATTAACTATTCCTCTGTGCAGAACAGCTATTGAGATGCTGCTGTCCTAGTTGATTTACATACACTAATTGCTAGTTCCTATTAAGCACTGAGTGGTCACCTGCTCAATTATATTTATAGATTCATATTTTCATATAGCAGTTATTCACAAGTAGTAGGAAACATTAAATTCACTTTAGATTTTAGCAATGAAATTGGATTATCCTTTTATTTAGGAACCTGTTTGCTGCTTTGCTGTTCAAACAAAATCACCTAGTGAAGCTGTCAAAATTCGCAATATTTTATATATTACGTAAATGTATGTGTATGTATACAGTTATATAATGGTGAAAGTTTCAAATAGACAGGGATCAAAATTTTTTTTTCTGCACTTTGGCTAAATCACAAGATCAAAATGTCTCTACTTGAGTCATTTATCTGGCTGAACCTTGATTGAATTTTCCACAGACAGACCCAACAGGAACAATTCATATTTACGGCTCCATCAGTTCAAAGGAAAATCTGACCTGGCACGTGTAAAATTCCTCACAGCTGAACTTGCCACAGAATCCATTCAACAGCTTAGTTCAGTGGCTTATCTGTACCTGAATCAACGCACAGCTGACAAACCAGAAGACAAGAGGCTGGCAAAGGGACCTTGCTGAAAATGCTACTCCATGGAACAAGAGGCATAACCTGTCTGGCCTTCCCAACAGCACCACCTGTGAATTCAGGGCACTGCCTTGGGCTGCAGCCAGGGAGTGGAAACACAGCTGGGCCCTTCTGCTTCTGACTGGGTGACTCCAGGGAATATTACAGAGTTGAGGTCTCTATATGGGATGACTTGGGCCCTATTTACCAAAGAGATGTCCCAAATTACTTGTAGGCAACAGGGGTAAAGCCCCCTCAGTTTTCCAGCACCCTGACAGACTTTCTGACTCACTTGGCTTTTACTCTCTCCTAGGTTTGGTAAGAACACTTCAAGTACAGGACAGACAACCCTCAGAGAGCTGAGTGCAACTTTTGGTACATTCTGGAAAAACGTACAGGAATTCCATATGCTGCTTTAATGACAGCATGGAGGGACTGTTTTGGGAAAAACAAGTTCCTCAGTTTTGAAGATTCAGTTCTGTACCTGACTTCTGAAGATACTTTTTTTTGGGTTGTTTGTTCTGTTATAGCAACATTTGCCATTTAAGAATTTCCTGATTTTTCAAAACTAAAAATACCACAACCATCACAGCACCTTTCCTTTCTTTAACAGAATTCTTGATTCTCTACATAGGTAGTTTCATTTTCTAGAAAATAAAAAAGACTATCAGGAGAAATAGGTTTTTCACCTCTGTTTAGTTCTTTGTTTTTTGAGGAGTGTGTTCAGAGACAAGAGGCTTGTGGTGCTCTTGGCTGAAGGTATGAGCATGTACTATACGATGGAAAGGAGCATCAAATCCCTGCCATAAGAAGGTGACAAGTGCAGACCTTAGAAAATGCTTTTAAAGACAAGTATTATTTCTGTTGTGCCATTGAAGAGGCACAGAACTGCCACTACTGGAATGTGAAGTGAAACCTCAACTTACTCCTGGAAGTTACTGATTTTCAGTCTCCTGTGCAGCCTAAGGGTCTGAATTCTGCTTGTGTTGTTTTTCTGCTGACTCCACTGAGGACACACTGGAGTCCAAGATGCCATAATCAAGGAGGAAGGGCAAATGACCCGACAGGACAGCACTGAATTTAGGACATTATTGTGGAGTATTTCTGCATGGTTTTGATGATAAATATTGTCCTGCATAAAGCAAAATAGTTGATAACTCAATCTGATGGACATAACTAGTTCTTTTTTCACTCTGTGTGTGTGTCTTTGTAACAGTGACTTGTTCATTACTGTGACACTTCTAATGTTAATTACTAATAATGATTAGTTTGAACAGCACTTCATCCCAAAAAGGTCTGTAAAAGTGCATCAGTGTTGTTCTTTTGAAATGTTCATATGGTAGTGTAAAGGCTATAAATCATTCCTGTGAGCCAAAATATAATTTGCTACTGTCAGAAGGCAAGTTAACAGTATTACAACTTTGCTGAAATTTGAATGCATTCCACGTTCAATTTTTTTAATAAGAACTGTAAATAACAGGCCATTTTGAAGTATAATAAATGATCCTTTCCAAAGTCTAATGATAGCTTACTTTAGTTATAGCCATTCTTTTATAGCAATAGACAGCTTTAAAAAATCATTCTTGCCGCACACACATTATTTTAAGGAGCTGGCATAAAGTTTTGGAGCAAGTCCATTCATTTAATTTACACAGGTATGACAAGTATTAGGAGTATCTTTGATGACCTAAATCTCACTTTACACAGAAAGCTGCCTTATCTTCTGGGTTTTGCACATACTATTTTCTTCCCAGGTATTTAATATTCTAGAGGTTTTCTTTCTACTTAGAGTATTGCTTATCCTCATTGATCAAACTCATCAATCAGAGGCTAAAGATTTAGTGTGCCTCAGATTTAGTATGTTCAAAAAAAAATATGAAAAAAGTTAATGAAGTATCTATTAAAAACTCTCCTCTGAATTTGCAATCTCTGAAGAATCACATTTTCCAGATATTTACTGGAATCCTAAAGAGTAATATTTTTTTTTAATTAAGTAAAGCACCAGTTCCTACTTAATCACTCAGATTTGGAAGTTGCAAATTTAAAAACACAACAAGATTTATTATATCATTGAGAGGTCAAAAGAATGCAGCCAAATTATTAGTATTAACTATAGCATTATAGTACTCTCTACCTACATAATAGCAGATGGCTGTTTTCAAGGGAACTAGGCTTCAAGTGTTGAAAAAAAAAAAAATAGAGTAGAAAAACCAAGTCCCCTTCAAAGAAATCCATGTATTTTTCTGGTTCTGGTGAGGCTGTGATTGTGTTGCTTGAAAGCAGAAGAATAAAACATACTACATGCATTAATGTATCATGAAAAGAAATGATAGTATAAACTTCAATTTGAAACCACAAATATCTGGTGTGAAGGAAGAAAACAAATAGTTTTTTACTATAATGTTTTGACTTCTTGTTGGTCCTGCTCTTACTACAGTTAGAACGATGTCCCATCACCACAGTACGTGAGCACGTTATATGGAGACTGCAGCCATGAAAAACTCTCCCATTAGAGCTCTGTCCGAGAAGGAAAAGGGAATGAAAATTATTTGTTCTGAGTGGGCATTTTTTTTCCCTTCAAATTTTGCTGGTGGTCACATTTATTCTTGAAGAGAAAAATGTGACATTCTTGCTTCCCACCTTTGTTCTACAGGTCAATCATCAGCCGGCAAGAGCCTTTACTGTTCTTTTTGCACCACTTAATTTTTTTACAAAGTGTAACTTTTCATGGTAGTTGAAAAGATGAAAAGCTGTTTCTGGAATAAACAGCAACACAAACCAGCCAACTCTGCACAGCATAATGGGATTTTAATGTATTCTTCTTGTCGGCATAGTGTATTTCTGTGATAATTTTATGTGACAGCATAATTAAACTGGAAAACAATTCCCATTTCCTATGTATTTTATCTATTTATCATCATTTATTTCTTTACTTTCTTGCTCTGCTATAAATATTATTGTAAGGAGAGTTAAATAAGTTAAACCAATGCAATTACTTTTACAGATTGAAATTAACTTCATATATCAATTTATGCTGGTTTGTATACAGCACCTACTATTTGCCCTGTACAAATAAATGCATTTGTTGCAGTATATTTATAGTGTCACTATGGTTTCCATGTTTGCACTCCTTTTGACTAATGTTCTATATGTTAAAACTTGACATTTTAACAGTATTTTCAAACAATTTCATTCATTATCAAATAACCATTTATTACATTGTGGCAATTTCAAACCATTTACTGGACCCTCTAGACATTGCTAAACAATGATTTATCAAGGAGTGTGCAAATTTTACTGCTTATCACAGCAAATACAAAAAGTAACATTAAATACTGACTTGACAACAGCCCTGACTAAATTATTTTCCTTTTTTAATCTTGATGAGTCATATTTAGTAATAGCAGTTTGTAAATGCACTGGAAATTGAGGCCAATATTCTAGATTGCTCCATTATATGAGGCTCTTTCTGGTTTGCTCAATTCCTTTGCGTGCTTGGGGGATAAACTGAAGATTGTGGGACACAACAGATGCTTCTCTTACTGTCTTTTTTTTTTTTTTTTTTTTTATGGTGCTTACAATGCCCCAACATTGTCCTGTGTGACAGTGCTTTTCATATTTCACTTGACCATGAATCTAACAAAATTCACCTCTAGCCAAATCTGTATTGATTTTTGCTTACCCAGAGTGAATAGCAGTGATGCAAAGGATTTTTGGTTCTGTTTTCAGGAAAAAATCCTCCTTCCAAATATTCTAGCCAATAAGTAGAACTGATTTAATTTTGTGTATGAACACTTGGCTGCAAAATGCTGCACTTTTAACAACATTCCTTTTCTCCCCTATTTCTATAGAATTTGAGATCCACACTATGTCTGTGAGAGAACAGACTGATACCCACAAATGACAATAAGGTCTCTGCAAGCACTTAGGTGTAAACTTGACAAGAAACAGTATTTGAGGGAGACATTCCCATTCTCATTAATTGCAGAGCTCACACATTCAGCTCCACATAAAGTAAACTGAAAGGCTTAAATATTCCACAGGATATTCACAGAAGGAGTTTCAAGGACTTGGGAGTATTCCTCATTTGTGGGGTTCATACACAGACTAAAGCTGAACAAATATCATTAACACTGAATTTAAATGATCCCTAAATCAATAGTTTGGCATTGTTGGCTGATACTGCAGTAACATTAAATAGCTCCAGAGAAAGCCAAGGCCTCACTGTGCAAAACTAACAGCTTAACATCATGCTACACAAGAGCTGGAAGAATTTATAATCTACACAGTTTGTTTGTAAATTGAGGTAATAAGGAACCACAGAGTAGATTGTAATCTTCCTTGGACAAGATCACAAGAAGAGCAGAACTGAAAACTACACACAGATTTTCCATATGTCAGTCTTAATTTCAAAGGCATCCAAAAGGTTTTGAGTCATTATCTCCAAATCAGGAGTGGTTGTGAGGAGCACTTGTTTTGTTAGTGCTTCCATGCTAGAGCCAGCAAAGACAGCTTTTACTCATTAACTAATTCATTCAGTTTAAATTGCACACAGCTTTCAGCTGGTTCTGGTGAGCCAGGCTGTAAACTGTGGTAGAGGAGAAGGAGCTAACTTTCTGTGCTGCAGCATGGGTCACGGGCGGGCAACCCCTGCCAGAAAGGTGAAGTGAGGCTGGGACACTTGGACAGCCAGTGCTGCAACAGCCAAGGTGCAGCACAAACTGGGGCCCTTTTATCTGCAGAAAGGTAAAATCTTGTTCGCTTGCGGAAGGTCTCGCAACCCCCAGTGTAAGTACTTCAGTTCTTTAATTTTGCCCATGTCTATCTGGTCTGTTTAACCCTAGGACCTCAAAGCTTGGATGTTTACCTGTGCTGACAGTAAGGAATGTTTGGGGTTTGGGGGGGTGGAGTGGTTTCCTGAGGTTTCATGTTTGTTTGGTTTTTGTTCACCAGCTCTACTAATGTTCTCTGAGAATTCTGCCAGACTAGTAGGGTATGACCAAGCCCAAAGTATGTTTACAGCGTACACAAGGAAAGTTCATCCAGAGGCAGTAAAAAATTATAATTAATTTTACTCCAGCAGAACTGCTTACTCATCTTCTCAAGCTTAACAGATAATTTCTAAAAATTATTTATCTACTCCCGAATCTTTTTAACATGCTACTACTTTAAACAAAACTGCCACTGAATTCAGGAAGGTCAGATCAGGCACAAAAAGAGAGATTTGGCTTAAACCAATCATTTAATTTTAAGTGATGCCATATGATGCCAGAATAAATAAACCATTGCATCAATGTCCCTGCTTATTAAAATAACCTAAAAATTGTCTTAGAAAATGAAAGTGTCTGAAGACCCTGAGCAGTCAGGATTAAGCATTTAATCATTGGGGAAACTGAAGCTGAGTTCAATCCCAGGACAGAACAGAGGGGTTGCTCAGAATCAGGTACCTCAGACTCCATCACTCTGGGCACAGATGTGTCTGTAGCCCCACTCCAGTGAGCCTAATGCAAGTGCGTTTACATCCTTTTATTTTGGTCAGTCTAAATGACAAACCCCTAGGATTCTCAGGTACATTCAGATACAACTTTTGTTGATCCAGGAATTGATCCTGAGATGACTGGTCTTGTGAAACCATTTCCAGCCTCCTTTTCTCCACTAGTTTGCCTACTAGAGATTACTGTTCCTTGGTTTCCACTGGTCAGATTAATCATGTGACTTTTTCCTCTATCACTATGACATCAAGTTTGAGGGAGATTTTTGAGTGGTTTTTGGTTTTGTTGTATTTTGAGCTAGACTTCATATGTTACAATCTGTGGAGCTTCAGCAACTGTCAGTTATCAAGTGCCAGAGATAAGGCCTGATTAAGGCAAAAATGGTTTTTAATATAATTAGGGTTAACAGCACTCCCTCTTAGGAGGCAGAAATGGAAAAGAAGTTTTATTATTCTCTGTGGCCAGCAGCCTGGGCATGAGGAAGGAAGTCATCAAGGCGAGCTCTTTCCTCACTTAAAGAGATATTATACAAAACATTAAACCCAATGAGAGTATCTGTCAAAATCTAAGAGACTTCATCTCTGCTGTTATCTACCTTCCATTATGGATTAATTTGACACTAATTGCAAAAGTGATTTAATTTAGCTAATCTTAAAAAAATACTGTTTGAAAATTAAAATTAATGGCCAGGATAAAATCCAAGTATTCTACCTGAATAAAAGCTTGGACACGAAGGGCCTGATGCAGAAAGCTTAGATAGGAATTACCTCAAAAAATTGCATTTAATACATAAAGCAACAGAGAACTAGAAATGAATTTGAAGAGGAACGTGACAGGCATCAGTGGAGGAAATGTCAACATTGTGTCCTAATGGAGAGGGATGGCAAAAAATAGATTTTGGAGCTTTTTAACTTTAAAAAGAACTTTGGAACTATATATTTTTTTAGATATAAAAACTCAAGGAACTGCACATTTTTTAATTGCACACTTTTAGTTATCCAAATAGCAAAATCTAGTAAATCAAGTACTTATCAACTCTGTACTGGACAAACCAGAGAATGTGATTTTTAGAAGCAGTTTTGTAGTTCAAAAGTCAAATCTGTACCAGCAAACTAATCACAGCTTTGTGATGTTCTTCCAAGTTCCTATTTCTGATAAAGGCACTGTGTAATGTGATAGATTCTCATCTGTACCAGATGGTACAAGTCCCTGAAGAATCATGTGCCAGCTGTTCCCAGGCAGAACACAACACACTCCAAGCACAGCCACTCTCTGCTCTCACTGCACCCAGCCCAGCAGGGCTGCACTGACACTGGGGCTGGAGAGCACCAGAGCAGCACAACCTGTGTGTCACAGGCTCTCTGTGTAGCACAAGTGTGACAGGTCACAGCTCCACACTTTGTACTCTTCCCACCACTTTGTTTCCCTGCATTCCTTTCCCCTGTTAGGTTTGGCCAAGACAGTCTCCTCTCTCTTGTCCAGGGGGTCAGAAGGGTGATGTTCTCCAGCACACACAGAGTGTGGTTTCCTTCCTCCTGTTTGCTTTATATGAAAGGGTGACATTTCAACACCTTCCCAGTGCCACCAGACTTGCCTTGCTATAGCTCAGTGGGAAACCCAACTGCCCCAGCACTGCACTCCTGCCTGCTCCCCTTGTGCTCCTGTGTGCCTACCTAATGTAATTAGCAATGTGCACAGCTTGCAAGGGAGAATAAGGTTGATTCTAACACATGGTTAATTAAGACATTACAGTTAGCTATTTGCTAGGCTGGCTCGGGGGAGCAGTAATAGGATATGGAGTCTTTCACCTTAAGTTCAGCCATTCTTACCCCCAAATTCCCAGGTAGTGATCAGTAATTTCTCATTAACCCTGACACAAGCTGAATCCGACTCCACTCAGGCACGTGGATGAGTTCTGAGCACATGTCTGTCAACAAGGAGTGTCGTTATCTCTGATAATTAAATTTCAAAGTGAAGAACCCCACTGCTGTGAGTGAGCAGCAGAAGTTGATGTTTCCCTGTGGCATTTTAACTCCTCTTTGTTGTTGTTGTTGTCTCCAAACTCAACAACTATCATAAGCTGTCATAATATCAGCAGATACAGATTTAGGTTTTGAAGACTACAAATTGACCATTGTTCTTAGGTTACCCAGCAAGACAAACCATTAACAGTAATACCACATAAAAGTTGGAAAAACGTAGGTATTGGATTATGTATTTTTTAAACTAAATTATAATGAATCTCCAAGAGTCCCCTAATTTCATGATCCTACCTGCACTGCCAAGAATGTAAAGAATCATTGGCTCTTGACATCATTCTCTTGCCAAAGGGCAATTACCTATTCTGTATGCATTGCCTTAATCATGTCAAGTTGTGTCCCATAAATTTGCATGTCTCCCAAGGAAGCACAGTGCATTGCCAGCAGCCTGAGAGGCCAGATCAAAACAATTTCCTGGTGTGTGTTTACATCAGCTTTTGGCTTCTGAGCTGCTTTAGCTGTAGTTGCTCTGCAAAACAGCACAAATTCCCTCTCTCTGAACTGTGCTGCATCAGGGATAGAGGGGGGAGTAAGCAGAATCTGGATGCAAACATTGTCCTTACCAGAACTGAGCAATGCTTTCTAGATTAATGAACTGCAAATCAGCTACACAAATGAAACCACATGTTAGAGATAAACACAGTCCGCTGAGATGGGCGTGTTGTCACAGCCAGAGAGGGAGAGACAGCACACACACACACACACACACACACACACACACACACACACACACACACACACGTGTGTGTGACAAGGGGTGTAATGAATGCCAGCTTCCCTCCTGCCTCTCTGGGATATGTGAGGATGACAAAGTCTCTGAGGAACAATTCCTTTGACTGGCTCGTTGAGGAAAGGAAACTTGTCATGCTGCCAAGAATAAAACTGCTTCTGGGCTTTGTTTTGAATTTTATAAAGTGAGTAAGTGAAAAATGTATACACATTCACTTCAGACCCAAATCATGAATAATTAAAAGAATATATAATTGTACCCAGTTTTCCCCTCAAGCTCAACCAGCAAAGATATCTTCTGTCCATGTAACAGGGTACTTCATGTGTTTTGTGTTTTTTCCAGGAGCTGCTGGAAGTGAGCTGAACTGAATGCATCCTGCATGCAAGTAGGAGTAACAGCCTGACCATCAGAGCACACAGAAACCCAAATTCAGAACTCAACTCTTCCATATCAAGGAAGCTGCAGATTTTTTGATTATGCATAAATATTTTCCTGGTGTGATTCATTCACACTTGATACTGGATTTAGACCACAATATGATAAAAATTATAATATTAACACAGCATTATTGCAGGCATTAATCTGATACTGCAAATGTAAAAGATCAGATATTTTTTATAAGGCACAGGAAGGTAAGAATGTTTACCATGGCAGAAAATAACCTCAGAAAACTAAAGTTATCTGTACCTATCTATTTCCCTTTTCTGAGACAGGCACACTTCCCAGTACAAATTCAGGAATGTGAGTTAACAGTATACAACCACATATTTGTCTGCAATTCCACTGCTGTACTGGAATTGTCTAGTGGTACCTACCTGGAAGAAGCAGATAGATGAGATCTATTGCTTTTATTTTTTATGCATTATTCCCACAATTAATAGGTCTCCCAGTTTTCAGTCAAAATGAAATTCAGGATTAATATTCACTTTTCTTGAGGGCATAGAAATTAGCAAATATGGTATGAATAGTCATGTATTTAGTACCTTTCACATGCAATACACAAATCTTATTTAAAGACTATTAATGGAAAACATTAATAAATTCTGTAAACAAAATAATCATTATACATCCCCTCCCTTCCAAAGAGACAGGAAGTTTCTCATGGGTAGCAAGCTGGCTCTTGCTTCCTCTCCTACCAGTATGGCTGTTTGTAGCCAACACATTGGGATGTTCCCTGATAGAGGAAAGAAATATGAAAAACCCTGAAAATCATACACAGAAAGGATGAACAGATTGTGTGTAGGTAACAACTATGTCCTTGAAATGGCAAATGTGTGGGACTTGGGTGTTGTGGGACTCTTAGAAGGATGCACATTCTCAATATTTTTGTACTTCTCCAGCTGAATTCCAAACACAAGTTCTTCGCTTAGACCTGACTTAGAACTTGGCTTCTTTTCAACAACCATGTATTTGTTCAGAGATGGAAAAAAACAAAACACCAGGGGGGCGTGTCAGGGGATGTGAAGTGAAAGTCTGCTTAAGAACTAATCCACTACAGCATCGTGAGCTGTATCTGAAGTAGCTCAGGGAGCTTCAGGAGAGAGAGCACAGGGACAGGGACTGTGGTGAGGGTCACTTTTGGATCAGTAATTTACCTCATGATACACAAAGACTGTGAAACTCGGCTACTATTGCAGCGGGACAACTGATTACAACAGAATGGCTTTAAAGAGGAGATGATAGAAATGTCAGAAGTGAAGCAGAATATTACCTACCTCTTGTCCACGTATCTGAATGCTGCTACTCTGTAACATGTTGATCTTGTGGTCTTTTATCACTGCTGTCTAAGGCAGGAGCCAAATTATTTGTATGGACTACAAAAGCAACAAAAGTTGTGGTAAACTACAACCCAAAAACTTCACCACGAGAAAGGGGCAATATGAAGTTGCAGAAAAAACCCACACAAAAGTATTTGGATTTCCTGTACAGGGAAAATGGCAAGGAGGAATTCTGTACAAATGCACTCTCCACATCCACCCCCACTGAGGCTGTAAAATGAATGTTTTCAAGTTCCAACATTTCACAGCTGTTGCTTGAACTACTTGAAAAGGAGGCACTTCCCATCTAGTTTATGAGGTTTTCTTAGATTACTACAAAATATTTTTCTAATATGTAAAATGTAAAAGGACAATTAAAAAGGGGAATGTTTTGTATTCTGCTGCTTTTAATGACTAATTTATATTTAAAGGTTAATTGCCAATTATGTCAGACCCCAAAATTGTGTAATAGTTGATTTTTCCCATGCACAGGACAAAATGCATACAACAGAGCATTATTCCTTCAAGCCTGTTCTCTTTGGTAAAGCTTTCGTGTCAGAAACTGCATATATTTGCAATTGTCTGATGTTTAAAAATAGAATTATTCAACATTCCCTAGTAGTTGGCTCTGACCTCTTGTTTGCTTGTTTTTTCGGTTCCATTTGAACGCCTGCTGGATTTCCAGCTATCTTGTGCCACCCCGTGTAAGAGACTGGAAATTACACAACTCTGCTGACCACTGTGACTGACCTGAGTTTGGCACTGGTGTCCTGCAGATGACATTGGTGCATTTTGAATACACTTTTCAGTTTATCAGCAACTGAAGTACATTTTTAAAAGTATTACAAGTATTTGACACTTACTTTTTCTTAAAACGCTATTTCTTTATACTTAAGCTAGCTCTTCCTTTACATTTGTAACTTTTATATGATAATGTATACAGGCCTCAGGCCATCTGCTGTGTATGATACTGGTTCTTTATGAATATATTTTCAATACTCTAATTAATTTGCCTTCATAATTGTTCTTTTTTTTCTGTTATTTGTAAATTTTTTTTCTTTGCTGGTTGGTGGTGGGTGCTTTCTTCTTTAGTGGTATTTTTCTTTCTCATGTTTTCTTCCATGCATTTTCTGCACCCTTGTATCACTTTTTAATTCCTTCCACACTTCTCCATATCAATCACATTCATTCCAATTTCCTTTAATACCCTACAATAAAACAAACTGTGTTGCTATTTTTGTGTCTATCAGGCAATAGATCAGCTGTGACCAAGTCAGCAGCTGTCTGTATATTATAAGTGTGTTAGTGGCAAGTTCTAAACCTTAGCCAAAACCTTGTTACTACCATTACCACTCTTAGATCCATGAAAGAGATAAAAAATTTTAGATTTATCTACCTTCCCGTGATTCTACTCTGAAGAAGGTCTCAATTTTGGATGCTGTATTTATACAGGTGAAGTTGTAGCTGCAAATGATGTGGTGATCCTGAGATTTTCCTCGATAACTCTGCTACCGCTATGTAGTGCTGACATTATCTGTGCTCTTTTCCCTCACGCAGGAGGCTCCCCTCGTGCTGCGACACTCATCTCACACCTTCCTGCGCTCCTGAAGCATGAGACACCGCACTTCAGCCTTGTACACACAACTCAGCGAGTGCACTTAGCGTTCTCCATCCCTGGGTGGCGGCCCAGGACTAGCCCTCGCGGGTCACAGTCCTGCCACAAGCAGGATGGCCAGTGGGGGAGGGCGGTGCCGGGCGCAGGGACAGCACTAATTAACGTTAATCGCCTCCTGCCGAGGGCTGCGCGGGGCAGGGCCCGTCTCGCCACAGCGGCAGCGCCCCTCGGCCCAGCGCCGTCCCTCAGCCACAGCAGCAGCGGCCGAGGGCACTCGGCCCGGTCAGCCCGGAGGAGACTGACAGGGGAAGGCATTGCGGGCTGCAGCCTCCTGCCGAGGGGCAGTGCCGGGGCAGGCACTGATCTTCGCTCTGGGACCAGGGACAGGGCCCGGGGCAACGGCCGGAGCTGTGTCAGGGCAGGGCGGGACTGGGTATCAGGAAAAGGTTTTTCACCCAGAGGGTGGCCGTGCACTGAACAGGCTCCCCAGGGCAGTGGTCGCAGCACCAAGGCTGACAGACTTCCAGGAGCGTTTGGACAACGCTCTCAGGCACACGATGTGACGCTTGCCGCGATCTGTGAGCGGCCAGGACCTGGATTCGAGTGGCCCTCC